>CM074818.1:267662-275162 GCA_037447605.1 Zygnema circumcarinatum
CCCTCCCCCCTCACCTTCTTCCAGATGGTTGGCGTTCGAAGCATTTTCACAAACCCCGCCATGGGGCTGTCCCCGCTCTGCGACAAGCGCCTCCCGCCCTGCACCTCCTTCGTCTTCTCCGTCGCATCGACCGCCACGGCTTTAGCTTCTGGGGCCATCTTGAGAACAAGGGTTCAGGGAATTCAGGACGTAGGGCCTAAGAGTGGTTCAGGGATTGCAAGGTTTCAGGTTTTTTTCCTAAGCCCTTATCGAAATCTGCTTATCTGATGAGTTCCTTTTGAGAGAAAAGAAGAGAAGTTAGAAGCGGTCGACTGATCGGGGAGTTTTGGGGCCTTAAATATGCGCGCGGAAGGGGTCCTTACTTTATCGAGGGTACTTATTGTACGATACTTTCCAGTTGTCTTCCTGAAAATGTGACTTTATTGAAAATATAATGACGGTACCCGGTGACCCCGCGCCGTACGGTATTGTACTTTCTGCTTGGATTGAGTACGGTCACTAAAATGTTATATAATTCTGCCCGATTATTCGGGCAGAAGAAAAGTGTATTTCCGCCAATCAGCATTGCAGTTCGTACATTTTTTCTCTCTCGAGGTGTGTAGGCGCCACATTCGGGCATGTCTAAAAAAACAAACAGAGATCAAGTTTTTCAAACTGAGTACAGTCTCTTATTGGGATTTGCAGATATCGAAGTACTTGTTTCAAACTTGTGGGTCTTTTTTTCCTAAGTTTGTCGGCGATTTTTATTTTATTTTATTTTTGACTTATTCGTCTCTATTATTTGGGAGGTCCTAATCTGCACTTGTACGGACATAGAATTGTCGCGATAATAAACGACACGACCGCCGCGGCCATATAATTGTCGCTATGCTAAACGACACGACCGCCGCGGACATATAATTGTCGCGATACTAAACGACACAACTGCCGCCACCGCGGTCGCCGCCGCAATACTTCATTACGGGGCCCCTACAGTTCACTGCAACTGCCGGAAGATTTTCATACGGACGACACATGATCAGTCGCTGCAGTTACAGTATAGCTAAAACGACATGAACCATAGTTTGAGTTCCAGTTTAATCGCAGTTCTGCCATTGTTCTGTTTTTGGTTACAGTTCCAGTCAGTTTCTAAGTTATAGTTCTATGTACATCCCAGTTACTGTTCCAATTCCAGTTGTCGGCCAGTTTTAACTAACAGTGTAGTTTTAGTTCTGACTGTAGTTCCAGTACCAATTACTGTTAACATACATTTTCAGTTTCTATGTTTAACGCGAATTCTTGCATGGAACCACATCTCTAATAATCACGGGATTGAACCATCAACTGGAACATAGAACGATACCGTACATATAATTCCTTCACCATAGAAAGGTGAAGGTTCCTCTCTTTTCGATTTCACACTCGGTGCCTGCAGCCTACTGACTACCACCTCTCAAAAAACTTGGGTGTCCTCCCAAGTTAAGTGGAAATGGAAGGCCCAAAAAAGAAGAGTAAAACGAAAAGAGAAAAACGAAAGGAGAAAGAAAACGCACATCATTATGAAATTGTTTTTAAGACAAGGGGTCCGGAGGCCTTCCCTCCAAACAGGGGCCTACCCTCCCTCTCCCCCATTTCAGTGCAGAGGTCAAAAAGCACTTGTATACAGCTTCACTATGAACTCCCTATATAAAAGCCAACCACTCACAACACTCCCTCAAGGGGCCCTTCACTCCCTTCCGTCTTACAAGCGTATGTACAAATTACTATCTATCCTCCTGCAGAGTATCCTTGAAGGCGTAGCAGACGCTTTTACTGCTATTTCATGCGGCTATGCACTTCATCAAGGGTTCAAACTCATGCTGCAAAGGACTTTCCACAGCCGCAGGTTGAGGATGCATTAGGGTTGCTGAAAGAGAATCCACCGCCGATCAAGGCATCACTGTAGTCGAGCTGCATTCCGTAAAGGAACAAAAGGCTCTTTGGATCGCAGACTGCAAGACAAACCCCGCAAACAATCCATCAGAAAAAAGGGCGGAAATAACACTCAATTTATACCTTTACATAATCATCATCACACTAACATAGATGACACTGGACGGAAATAGGATATCAGGTGCTCGTCCTTCTAGGGTTTCAATCAAGAGCGTGACATATCCTTATCATTCATTGCACTTACTGTGCACGAAAACTTTTCACAATATCTGTACGACTGGCTGCCTCTCTCGCTGTCTCCATCTGTCTTTCTCTGCCTCTCTCTCTGTCTGCCCCTCTCACTCTCTCTCTCTCTTTAAGATCTAAATCTCTCTCTCTCCGTCTGGACCCGTCCTGTACCGTATGTCTACTCCTCTCCATCCCTATCCGCCCTTCTCATTCTCTCTGTCTGTCTCTCGCAGTTTGCACCTCTCTTCCTTCCTCTCGCTCTGTCTGCCCCCTTCGCTCCTCTCTCCTGGGATCCCTTACCACGAAATGCACAACCGTAGAAGGTTTCTCCAGAGCATCACGAATGCATCATCAGTCAGAAATAACTTACCCATAGAAAAGCCTTCATGATCAATAATCGAATCCTCTGCACGTACATTGGACTTATCCTCAAAATCCATCACATAGGAATACCCGGAACAGCCGCCCTGTCGAACGCCTATCCGCAAAAGGAGATCCTTTGAGAGGTCTCGCCGCATCCGAGTCAAATGTACGAGAGCCTTCTCTGAGAGAGTGATGGCTGGAGCGAGTTCTGTCGACTCCTCCACAGCTGTAAAGAACATCACCATGAACGTCACCATCCCTTATTAGAACACAGATTCTTTGGTTCCCACAGGACAAGCAAGGCAAGCATGTTACATTTGCATTCATTAGTTTCATTTGCATTCTGAGATTACAAGAAAGAACACTGATAACACGCATACAGAAAGAAACACCTAAATTAAGGTTAGTGAGGTTTGAGTCCAAACGGCTTACAAGCGGTTGACCTAAAATTTCTAAAGGCATATATAGACATATATGAAAACGTCACAGCAAGAAATTCAGCAACCCCATACGAACGATTCAAGTCCTATATTTCTAAAAGCACAGCTGCTTCATCATGACTTCTTCATCTCTCAGATACCAGCCCATACGCCGCGTCAAGCTTTGACATTCCCCCAAAATGTAATATTTGCAAGTACATGCTTAAAGTAGTAGTACATGCTTAAGAAGTTTAAGTCGAATCCGAAAATGCTTTTGTGGAATAAGTCCCAAAACGTAATGTCAAGATTTGACGCGCTTCAGGACAGCATTGCTATGCAAGAAAAGCTTCCAACAACCCATCCATCCATTCATCTAAGAAATAATCCAAGAGGACAAAAAAAAAGTAGAAAAAACATACATACATACACAAGTTCATACCAGTAGTCTCAGAGCACTGCACTTTCGTCCACCTGCTGTGCCTGAAAGAAGGGGTTCGCCTCCTGTAAGCACTCAAAGTGAAGGGCTGAGCCCCCTTTCCTGGCACACTGACTGCCATAGATTTCTGAGCTCCGCAGCTCTGAATCCTGAGAACGAGTGGCGCGCCTGTCGCCGCCATGGAACTCATCGCAGCCATTGCAATCTCTTCTTCCAACGACTGCAGACCTTTAACGAAACCCTAACCAAAGACTAACAGACCTTTAACAAGGAATCTAACCACCAGAACCTAATCGATATGAAGCCAAATCTGACCTCCAATTCCTCCTTTGAATGATTCCTTTTCCACAGGGTTCCTCTCACAGCGAAACAAAGACCTATTGTAGGGAATCAATGGACTTCAAAGTTCAGAAAGGAGGGAGAGGGCGCTTCGGAAACCCTAACGACTTCCAAGAAATTTTCGGGCTCCAATACTTTACAAAAGCAACGTTCAAAAACAGTACATGTCTATATTTAATTATAATATTAAAAAGGGAGTTCAAAGTATTGGTTTTGAAAAACGTTTCAGGAGCGAACCCAGAAGTTGACAAGGAAATATCTGATTTCTGGATGGCAACATTTCGAGCCGGATCCATTGAACCTGTCGTTCCAGGATTATGGAGAAATGTCTTTCCTGTCCCGTGAAACAGCGAAATTTCGAATTTCGTTTCCGTGTGCTGAATGAATTCATCATAGAAACGATCGCCCTCAGTTGAGAAAGGTCAAAACGGCCAGGCTCTATGCACATAACGCTGTTCTTGTCACCGTTACAGTCGAGTAAAACTGCCGTTCCATGCACTTAACTCAGACGTGCCACCGTGGGACAAATCACAACCCACCAGCATGTCGATCTGTCACCATGAGATTTTGATTATTGAAACTGTTGGATCCGTCAGAAACAACTTTACAAGTGGAAAAAACATGCGAATAACAAGCCGCCACGTGGCGCCCGTACATTGATCAAGATAGTTACTGTAGCCTCGCCTCTGGAAGGAGGTTGAACTCCCGGTCGTTGGGACGTGGTTGCCACGTCGCACCACAACACACGCCAGGTTGGAGGATTGCCGAAAGGCGGTATCGTAACATTCAGCGAAAGGTTGAAGGCATCAAATTAAACTTCCAATTGCAACCTCCGATGTTTGACAAAGCACACACCAAGTAAATCCATACGCGGCCGGCCTTACCGTGTCCATAGAGAGTTGAACTGTTAGATATCAGTTTCCGATTAAAACATGTAACGTTCTGCAAAGAAATGGGTCACGAGAGTTCTGAGAAGACCTAGCATTCATGAGGTGAAGCATTCCATCTCCTGACTCGCACCCCCTCCCTCACTGTGAGGGGCTTCATTTCTGGACAAGAAATGCCAATTTATGTCTTCATTGTCTGTGAGACAGGATGAGGGAGGAGCGGAGGAGAGAGGAGGGAAAAGGGAGGAGCAGAGGAGAGAGGAGGAAGGAGGAGAGGGGAGGGAGGAGCGCAGGCGAGAGCAGGGAGGGAGGAGGAGCAGAGGAGAGACGAGGAAGTAATAGTGAAAGAGAGAGGAGGGAGAAGAGCAGGGGGAGGGAAGAGGAGGAGGATAGATCCGAGGGGGGAAGGGGGGAAGAGGAAAGGATTGAAAAGAGAGGTGGGAAGAGGAGAAGCAGAGAAGAGACGTGGGAAGAGCGCAGGGAAAGGGGATGGGTGGAGGAGAGGAAAGGAGAGAGAAGGGAGATACATTGGGTGAAGGAAGATTTCGAGCAGAACGAGTACAACAAGACTGCACCCAATAAGAGAACTGATTGTGCATGGAGACACTGCACCGGTGTCAACATTCACATCATGAGACACTGCTGCTAGACCACTATTGAAACCGCTGGTATTAACTTGATGGACTCCATTGACTTTATTTCCAAAGGGAAACGTCAGCCTCAGATATCGAGGGCTTCCAATCTCATTCTCGACGCCATGGACTGGATGAGCTCTTTCCGCGGTCCGACCTGTCATCACACAAGAAACAACATTTAGGGCTTCTTAGGTTATTTTCTTGCTCAGGGTTTTTTGTTCGCAGCGATTTCATGGCTTTGAACTACTGTTAGATGTTGACATCAGCGTTTTCGAGTATCTCAGATACTTGTCAACTCCTCTTAGGGAAACCTCAACAAACGAACCCAAGTCACGACTTTCTCGGAAACGGCAACATTGTACTCCCCCCCTACTACCACTTCCCCCCCTCTCTCTCTCACGCTGTCCTCTCTCGTGTCCTCTCACCTCTCCCACTTCCCCTCCCCCCATCCTCACTCTCTCTCTCACACCCTTATGCCTTCCTCTCTCTGCCTCTCTCCACCCCGCCCTCTCCCTCCCTCGCTGTCCCCTGCTCTCCCCGCTTTCCTCCCCTCTCTTCCCCTCTCCTCCTCTCTAACTCTCTCTTCCCCTTCCCCCCTCCCGCGTCTCTCTTCACCTCTTCCTCTTCCTCCCACTCCCCTCCCCCACCTCCCAGGCCCTCTCCTCACCGGCCTTCCCCCTCTCCTCCCCCTCTCCCCCTCGACCCCATCAGGTAGAACTTCCGCAGTGTACCCACCTTGTCCCCCATGAGCATGGAGAGCATGACGTTGGCCTCCGCAGCCTCATCAACAGTGAGCTGCCGCAAAGTCCTCGTGGCGGGGTTCAAGGTCGTCTCCCAAAGCTGCTCCGGCATCATTTCTCCTAAACCTGAGAGAATACATACAGCAGGTATGGTGATAGAGGAAGTGGAAGAGAGGGGGAGAGAGAAGGGGGGGGAAGAGAGCGGGAGAGAAAGTAGGCAGATAAAGGGTAGAGGGGAACAGAGGAAAAGAGGAGCGAAGAGAGGGTGCGAGGGCGAGAGAGGGGTGACAGAGAGAGATGGACGAGAGGGTTGAGAGAGAGGGGAGAAACGAGAAAGAGGGGAGAGCAAGACCAAAAGGGCGCTGGAAGGTAGGTGAGAGAACGAGAGGGAGGGAGAGAGAAACCAAAAAGGAGTAAGTGGAGATGCCAAAAGTTAAACTGCAGAGATTTGCTCAGCCTTTTTCTATTATCATCCATTCCCAAAATCCGTCTTATAAATTACCTTTAAATCGCTGAATGTTTACTGACGCATTTGGCGGCAGACCCTTCATATACTTTTGGAGTTCCTCTTCACTCTGGAAGTAATGAGAGCTACGACCCCTTTCAACCTGCACTCCTCTCCCTCCCCCTCTCCCTCTCCCTCATTCAGTTGAGAGGCCATTTCTCTGAATCGCTGTGAGACCCTTCATAGCGAGTAACAGCTCCTACAATGACTTTCGCCTTTTGAGTTTGAAAAGTGATTTTTAAGAATGTCGGTGCAGTCACATATTTCTCAACAAAAAAAAAGTGGAGGTTCCGTAATTATTTGGAAAAAAAAAGTCTGGGTGAAATGCATCACACGAGCAGAAATATGCATTGAACTCAAAGTACGACATTATGAAGGAGAGATCACATTCCTTATCATCTATAATGCTTTGTATATAACTTCCATATCTTCTACTTAACAGGCTTCATAGCTTCTAAGGCCCACCCACCTTATATAGAGGAGGCATTCCGATGTAAATATGTCCTTTCTCAAAGAGAGCTTTCTGCCAATCCATCCAGAGCTCCATATTGCGAAAAATGAGCAAAATGCAGAATAACATTCAAGGATAATATTAGTAAATACAATAACAGTAGTATTGACAAAAGTAAAATAATCCCTGTTTAGGAGAATATCTCTTCTCAATACCTTACGCTTGTTACGAAAACAGAAAGGAAGCAGGATTAAAAATCAAGGATTACGAGTACAAGTCTGGGTGGGAGAGGGTGGTAACTGGTTTAACTGTGGTTCTTTTCTTTTGGTGAGATACAATATGAGAAAAATGTACCTGATATCTGAATAGAAATGTCAAGAGCAGAGTTCGAATATGAGCTCCATCCACATCAGCATCAGTTAAGATGATAATCTTTCTATACCGAAGTGAACTGCTCTGAAATTCTTCTCCCTGCATTCATAAATCCATTTTGTTAATCAATCTATTGTAAAGTATGAATAGACTTAATTTGTGATAATTGCGTCTACTTTCGTAAAATCTCACTGAGAAGTCAGCAAGTTGAGAC
>CM074818.1:277662-289463 GCA_037447605.1 Zygnema circumcarinatum
AGGGAGGGAGGAGGGAGGGAGGGAGGAGAGGGAAAGGTTGGGAGGGAGAGGAGGGAGGAGAGGGAAGGGAGAGGGGACGGAGTTGACGGAGCTGGGGAGGGAAGGGAGAGAAGGGAGGGAGAAGGTACAGGAGAGGTAGGGGAGAAAGGAAGGAGCGGAGGGAGGGCGAGAGAGGCAGCGCGGGAGTGAGAGCGAGGGAGAGGAGGTCACCTATTCGTGGTGACTAGTACAATACTATGAAGCGCCTACGCTAGCCACAATACAGCCACAACTACTTTTTCGAAAACTTACCAATGCAGAGCTCCATTCACCGTAACTTCATCTGCCTCCTTCTCAAATGTGATCGGCTCATGCAATGCCTCCTGCAGAGGAAATCTCCTTCCCTCAAGATCAGGAAAGGAGAACAGAAAATCAAAGAAGACGATCCCGAACGAGAGAAAAAATAGGGCACTTTGTTGCAACTTCTCTGTCCCTACAAAGAACGGCGAGAATCAGCGGTATCCCCCAAGTTGCAGAATGGGAAATAATCACCCAAATATCTGAAAACTACCTCTGGTACAATAGCATAAAACATAAGAAAAGGGCGAGAGACTAAGCAGACAAAGCAGACTGGCATACTGACAGTGCCTACAATTTGTCCATGATCGGTGACTTTCTAAAGTTAGGAGAGTCAAATTAAAGTTACGATAAAGTCACGCTAAAGTCAAGATAAAAATGTATGTAGACTGAGCATTACCTTGTCTGCAGTCAGCCATCTCACATACTCGTCAAGCCCTCCGGCAAAATGAAATTCTGCACTGCGTGCCTTTTCTGCATGCTTGTGATCTTCTTGAATAGAGATGGTCACCTGCCAACATTTTCAAATCACATATATCAAAGATTCACCACACAAAGTGGAAGTTTGGAGCCAAGAAATGAGTTAAATTTTCCCAAGGGCTCAAAAAGTTCTCATAAACAATCTCCATGTCGACGGCTCTAGGAACTTCGGAGGATGTGACATGTTCAAGGTTAAAATTTTAGTGCTAACGGTAGGACTCAATTGGTCCAATTTTGCTCACACCTGAGAGTTGAGGAATGCTAATTCACGTAAGCGAGTCATGATGGTGGAATAGTCGAATTGTGTGGTGGTGGTAAATACTGCATTCCCAAACGATTTTTTTGGTGAAAACACTTCCACTTTTGGATCAACATCTAGTTCACACTACTGGCCTACTCATATTCGAAAATTCAATCACACTCTAAACTTGAATCTCTAGCAGCTGCAAGGAAAAACGATAAGAAAAAGACAAAGACTTAGGCCTTCAATCGATGTCTTCTCAATCCCTCTCAAATACCAAGGTTTTATCCTTTTTCATTCGCGAATAGCACATGTATTGATTGAACTGCAAGCAGGAATAGGCATATTTCTAGATAATATGCTCAATCCATAAGAAAAAAACTCGTGGGACGGAATATGTTTAAACGAATCAACTTTGGCCCATGCTCCCATGCAACTGTCCCAGGTGGTAGCAAACGATCGTGTACTCACTTGAAGCATCAGGACGAAAGACAATTTGAGTTCCAGTTTTTTTCTCCTCTCCGGAAGGAAGTGCTTCATGCACTACTTCTCCCAATGGTTGGCCCCTTTGATAAAACTGTTGATATTTCTTTCCATTCCGCCAAACAATAGCCTCCAATTCCTGGCATTCCAATCCTTTTAAATTTCTCAAAACAAACACAATCTCATCGTATTGCATGCATGAACACGCTTTTCGCTATGGGAACCCATAAAAGTCTTCGCAACAGAGATTCGCATTAGATTGGGGACACTTTTGAATATGAGGATTGAGATGATTCTGCAAAAGGATGCTGCTGCATTCCTTAACAGAGGTGAAAAATTGGTTCAAACATTCAATCTTCCAGGGTATCTTTCATATGAATAAAATTAGAATATGTCCAGAAATGCACTGCCATACCCAAGCCACGTTGCAGGCTAAATTATCCACAACTAAAGAGACTTCTCTTTTGTCAGCATGCAAAATTGCATGACGATGAGTGAGTGACTGAGACCAAACCTCAGAAAGAGCATTCACAACCGATACACCGACTCCGTGAAGGCCCCCTGAAACACTATAACCACTCCCTTCTCCACCAAATTTTCCGCCAGCATGGAGCACCTGTACAGTTCAATACAACGGTGAGAAATCACCGAAGGCACTAAACATAGAGTTTGATAAAAGCATACAAAAATCGTAGCTCACATAAAGTTACCAAAAACACTGCGAAAGGATGAGTGTAAAGGAAGGCTTAGACAGGTTAAATTCAATGCTGGGGGATCGTTGCCATGGGAAGGAGAAGCCTTACTGTGAGAACAGTCTCTAGGGCTGATTTGCCTGTTGAAGGATGTAATTCTACTGGTATCTGCAAGCAGAACGAGAACAGGCGATTCCAATACTGCAGTTATCAAAAGGTGCCAGCGGTAATAAAGATAAATGTGCAAAATACTATAGACAGACATAAACGAACAGCATTCTAGTCTGCTAGAGCATTGAGAAAGCATTAGTTCCAGTGAGACTCAAGGAAGCAGGCCTCGACAGTCCCCGCACATTCACTTCAGTTCAGTTCAATTTAATGAAGTCTTTCTTAGAACGTTTGACAACACAAAGTAGATTCCGATTCAACATTCGGAAAGCAGTCAAAAGTGAGTGGTCTTACGCCACGACCGTTGTCTGTAACTGCCACGGAACCATCACTGCGAAGCTCCACAGTTACTCGAGTTGCATATCCAGCTTGAGCTTCATCAATAGCATTATCGACAACCTCATACACCTGCAGGGGCAAAACTCAAACTAAAATTCATTCCATTACATTACAGAGTGTGAGGCTAGACACATCCACTCCAGACATTTCTCTGCTCAGAAAGTAGAGTTCACATCTGCGACGGTGGGAAAAGGAAAGCTCATGAGAAACTAGAGTGCTATGATTGGGTCCTGGCAACGCTGACCGAATTAGAAAAGCGTCTTGAGGCTAAAGCAAGACTTCTACAAGTTAGCATTATGAGGAGTGTAGAAAAAGCTCTCTACTTGGCGACCTGAATGTCTATAGTCAAATCGCAAGCTTGTCCCATATGTTTGCCTCTGAAACTTAGGCAAAGAAACAAAACATTAGCAAGAAAGTCGGTTACTCGATTGCATTGTCTTAACCAGGCCTTCCCTGTGCGTGCGCATGCATGTATAGGTTGTCAGAGTAACAGAGGAAGGGGGTGGATGGGAGAGAGAGTGTGAGAGAGAGGAGAGAACGAGAAAGCATGTCTCTCTATTATACAACCTTGGCGTCATAGGTCATTCAGGTTTTGCTCCGTAACTTACTTGATTTCCTTCTTGTTTCATGTCTTTACCTCTTTTCAAAGCCATAACCACCATCTATCTGTCTATCTATCTACCTACCTACATATCGCTCTAGTGATTAGATATCTACCTCACCAAAGCCTTCCCATTCATGAAAAATGACATGTAATTAAAAGCAAGAAAGCACACCAAGTGGTGCAAGCCTCTCGGCCCAGTGCTGCCAATGTACATCCCAGGCCTCTTCCTGACGGGTTCCAGTCCTTTTAAGACCTGGAGAAACAAAAACGGCATATGTTTGTCAAAACAGACCCCAAAAAAAAAAAAAAAATGATAATGTGCTCATCAATTGTTCTAGTTTTGTGAGCTTGGAAAGAGGCGCAGGAATATCGCCAGCAAGAATCCTGCGCGCTTCCATTAAGATCGCATTCTGATGATATCATATGTACCACTAATTCATCAATAACTGCTTCAAAAAGATACGTGACTCTGATTCCAGAAATTTATGATGAAGTTCTTTGCAAGAGTAAGGGCTCCAACATTGGCAAATCCATGACGGTTTTCCTGGTTTTGTGAGGCGTGCCTGTATCTGGCTTGCTCCATATCCATTCTCTTTGCTGCTACTGCTCGGGCTTGCACTCAGGCTTGCTGGCAAAATAGTTTCTTCTTTTTCAGTAATTTCAGCGTTGTCGACAGCTGCCTGCACAAAGTTTCTACTGCTTCCAGCGGCAACTACAAACGACCTCCACCTCATTTCAGACTCCATGGAAATGCTTCCAAGCATCCTGCTTTCAGTAGACAATAGACATCTGCCAACGGAGAAGCTTCTAATAGAAGTCGAGGTGCCTGCAAATGGCGTACATGCGCATGCAGAAACTAGATTATCTTTGCCATGGTTGAAGAGATCGCTGCGTTTTGGGAGAGAACATAGACTTGCAGGAACTCCTCTCACAACTGTAAACTGCTGCTTTCGCTTAGGACAGAGAAAATCTCTCCACCAATGCCTCTGGTCTGCAAGCAAACTGAAAGGAGCTTTCAGCGCCATTACTTTGCCAAGTGAAAGCCTCCTGCAATTCTCCTATGCGCTTCCAAAAGCAACTCCAAGAGCACGAGCCTTGCTTCTACAAATTGCTGGAGCAGAACTCAAGCTGAGATACTCTCGAAATTTCACTATGAAAGAACTCCAAACATCACCATCAAGCGAAACCTAAAAATTCACTATCTGGAAATCCTGAAAAGTTTAACGAAGTGCTTGCAAAATTGCTCCGAGAAAGTGAGAAGCCCTAAACAATCACATTCCCTCCAAAGTACGGTTTGTAGGTCCAAACTTTGAAGCTGAGAGCAGAAGGGCCTGCCCTTGGGCAGCCAAACTCAGTTTGCAGTTTTTTGTGGCGGTAATAACGGTACAAAGCGATATCTAGGTGTACAGTATCATATCGTATCATTAATATCGATTCAAATTGTATCGTATTGTATCGTGTTGTGTCGTATCGTATCGTGTATTATCGTACTGGATCGGCTTATTGGACTGTACGGATGATCCAGCAGGGTCACGTAGAACTAAACGATCGATTCCATGCTAATTCCCGTAAGGAGTCAGTTACGTACTGGAGTCACTGAATGGAGAATGGAGAATGAATAAGGCTTTCTTTGAGGAAAAAAAGACAGCATGGGATCACAAGCTTGGCAATTGTTGGCCACATGGGAATTTTGTTTTTGAACTTGGACAAAGAATAGTACAATTGTGTGTGCGTTAGACCAATGCAAACATGGACATGTTTGTAAGTCACGTTTGTGCTCGATGGTGTGTTTCTTCTAGCGCTTGTGCCAACTTCTGTTAAAAAAGTTGGAGATGTTTCAGTTTGGACCAACCTACATTCCGTCGTCTGTCAACCATTGGCTTGCATGCCAACCATTGAATCCACAACGTGGGTGCAACCACATACCATATCCAAAGTGCCACCTGGTGACACGACCCATGCATCTGTCACAGTTGTAGTTCTGTGACCCGCAACACTCGTCCAACTGGCCACACTTGTACTGTACTTGTATTCTTGTCGGCGACCGTCTGTCTCGAGCCCGTGACCTCTTATTACTCCTCCTCCTCTCCTCTTACTGTACTCGTTCGGAAACCGGAAAGGGGTTGAAATCCGTACGATACTCTTATTTGGCGGATTCCGTACCGTATTTGTTTATGTTGTTGGACGATTGATGGTCACATGAGAATGCTGTTTTGAACTTCGTATAAAGAATAGTACAATCGCGTGTGCGTTAGACCGACGCAAACATGGACATTTTTTGTGGAGGATTGTATTTGACATAAATGGTGTCTTTGTGCTTGCGTTTATTCCAAGCAAGTGATGGCCCACGTTTACTGATTCAACGTCAACATTCCACAGTCGAATGTTACTTTGTGTGCAGCACATGCTTCATCCCGTCTACATCTCACGAGCGGAAATAAGACCAGGAAACAAAAGTGAATACGCGACAGTTTTTCGAAGAGGTCATGTGCAATCCCAGGTTATGCCCTAGGCCGCCCGTTGACCGCGTTGACCATCCCCATCTTCAACTACAACCTCTGCATTCGCGATCGGATGCATTGAGCTGCCAGAAGACATGGGATAACATCGCTGCCCATACAATATCATATTATACCATACCATACCATACCATACCATACCATACCATACCATACCATACCATACCATACCATACCATACCATACCATACCATACCATACCATACCATACGCGGCTAATCGGCTTGTTTTATTGCCGGCTTGTCGGCCGCCAGCTGCCGGCCGAGAGCAAAATGTGAACAGACAAAAGACCTGATCCGGAAGCAGCCCCTACCGTAGGGGCCCTACGGTACTGTACAGCTACTGGTCAACCGTCCGTGGTCAACGATGAGGGTCCTGTGAGTGACGTGGACTGGGTACGTGGCAAGTTTTTCTAGCGTGGTGAGCTGTGATTGGACCGATTGCCTTCAGAAGACCTCGACGGACTTTCGCCGAGACATTTATCAGAACCGACAAAGCCCTTTCCACAAACCACTCACCACGCGCCACATATCAAATGATCGACGCCGTTCCGTGTGCGCCGGGCCCGGAGCTACCGAATCCAACCAGTCGCGACACAGAACCGTACGACAAGGGCCATTCGTCAAGATTATTGCAATGAATATTTACCAATGATGGCTCGCCACGTATGCAAAAAGGTAATGTGGCAAGTTCTTATTGGATTTTGGGCGAAGGGCGACAGTACATCCAACGGGATAGTCAGTCGCCGCACAGAGCTCCAGTCCGCCGGTTGGTCGCAATGGAAACCGTTTGGCTGCAGGTCAGGCGGAGGGAGAGGTGGCGTAGGGGGAGGGGGAGGGGGAGGGGGAGAGGGAGGGGGAGAGGGAGGGAGAGGGAGAGACGAAGTGGGAGGGGAAGAGGCTTGCCGGCGGAGAGGGAGCAGCCCGGCGGAGCAGGGCGAGAGAGAGAGAGGGAGAGAGAGGGAGAGAGAGAGAGGGGATATCGAGGGAGAGAGGGAGAGGGAGAGAGGGGAAAAGAGGAGGGAGAACGAGAGGAGGGAGAAAGAGAGGGGTGAGAGAGGAGGGAGACAAAGAGAGGAAGAGAGCGAGAGGATATCGAGGGAGAGAGCGAGAGAGGAGGGAGAGAGAGGGGAAAGAAGAGGGAGAAAGAGAGGAGGGAGAAAGAGGGGAGGCAGATAGAGAGGGGGGAGAGAGGAGGGAGAGAGAGAAAGGGAGAGACACGGGAGGAAGAGAAAGGGTAGGACAGAGAAAGGAGGGGGCGAGGGAGAGAGGAGGGAGATAGACAGGGGAGGGTGAGCGAGAGGAGGGAGGGGTGCGGGAGAGAGAGAGAAGGGCGAGAGACGGGGGGTGGAGGAGGGCGGAATGGCGGCGCTGCTGCTGCCGCTCCTTGTGCTGCTCTGCGGCGCCGCCATGGCGGCCGGCACGTGCCAGAAAGCAGTGGACCCTGCGGACGCGCAGGCGCTCCTTGACGTCAAAGCGGAGCTGGACGACCCTGATGGCGCCCTGGACACGTGGACGGCTGCCGATGCCTCCAACGCATGCTGCTGGACATTTGTCACGTGCAACTCCACACGTGTGTCTGACCTATATTTGGCGAATTTGGATCTCGGGGGCGCCCTCCCACAGGCTCTGGGAAACCTGACCAAGCTGAAGTACCTTCAACTTGACGGCAACGCCTTGGAGGGTCCCATACCCGCCACGTGGTCCGCCATGGCTAACCTCACCGACCTCCTCCTTTCGAACAACTTCCTGAACGGCTCCCTGAACATAGTGAGCAGCTTTCCCCTACTGAACTCTCTCCGAGTGAGAAACAACTCTTTCACTGGAGAGATAGGGAAGGTGCCCCTAGCGAACTTGACAGCCCTACAATACGTCGACCTTGCCAGCAACGCCTTCACCGGCACGTTTCCGACATGGCTGGGAAACCTCCAGGCCCTCGGTTTTGTGGATATAAGCAACAATGATCTCTCCCCTTCGACGCTTCCTTCTGCTGATTCATTCTGGCCCCCACTTCTCTATAATGTTTTATTTTCTGCCGTGAATTTGGTGGGCCCTATACCTGCCACTCTGTGCTCGAGACGAATTTACACTCTTGACCTAAGTTCGAACAATCTCAACGGCAGCATCCCTCAATGGACGGGAAACCAGTCGGAAGTAATTCTAAACTTCAGCAGAAACAGTCTCACAGGCGTCTTACCAACTGCTGAAAAAGACTTTTCCTCCATAGACTTTTCGCACAACAAACTGAGCGGTAACATCACTGCATTCAGCGAGACGCTCTGCCGAAAGTACAGCATATCCAACGATAGTGGGCTGTACAACTTTGTGTTTTTTTTTCTGGACCTCAGCAACAACAAATTCAACGGGCCAATCCCCGGTGCGCTTGGCTCGTGCATGTATTTGGCAAATATTTTCTTGGGAAACAACAGCTTCAATGGCAGCGTTCCTGAAAGTCTTTTCAACAGTTCGCCTTCATTCGGCCGTGATCTTATCACATTGTGGGTGGCACTGCAACTTCCCTATTTGAGCTGCAGACTTTCCAATATCATTTTCGTCCGGAAGGCATTCAAAATATCCCTCGGCACTGCCTTGTTTTCGTGTGGGTCCTGAAGTAAATTTTCCCTCTCACTTGTTTGCAGGGACCTGAGCAACAATTCGATCACCAGTCTGCCTGAGCTTACGTTTGAATTCTCAGGTCTTACGAAATTGTAAGCCGGCCATCTACTTCATGACTTAGTTTATGTATAGTCGAAAATTACATTGTTGCGCATTCCAGTAATTAGCACACTCTATGTGTGAGAGGGAACATGGAAAGAGCGCATGATAGCTTTGTTACCTCTCGTCGTCATCTTGCATCCATCCATGTTTCGCAAGTGAGCCGGTTATTGAGGATGGCAGGAATCTGGAGGGAAATCAACTGACGAACGTACCTGTCTCGCTGTTCAATTTCACGGCTCTGGAGATCTTGTAAGGAACATTCCGCCAAACTGACCCCTTCAGCGGGTGTGAAGTGAGACTCTGGTTTTTTTCTTCTGAAGTCTGTGTTAAGGCTGATGTTTCAGAAACTGAAAATCCAAAACTGACCAATGCTGTGACGCGCAACTCTATGTAGGAACCTTGCGAGGAACCGGCTGAGCAGCGTACCAGCTGTGATCGAGGAGTTGACTGTGCTCGAGGAACTGTGAGTGACTTGTGTAATGGCATAGAATGACATCTGGTCACATGAGGACATGAGGATTTGTGCATGCATGTGCATGCATGCGCTGTTCAGATCGACTTGAACATGATCATCGGCGATGGGGCCTGATGGGGGTCATGCCGGGCCGCAGCTATCTGCAGGGCAACAACATCAGCGGCAGCGTGCCGGCCTTCGTGGGCAACATGTCGACCTTGACGACCATGTGAGCGCGAACCACAACCCTCCGACCCTCCAACTTCGGACCGTATCGGAATATATCGCTATACCGACTAGGCCCGTACTGACAGCAACTCTCACACCGTGACATGGCATGACATGGCAGTCCTGCTGGCAGGCTCTGACGTGGACATTTGTCGCTAGTGGTCGAGTCCAATAGCTAGTCACCCGACTGGCTAACACGTGACGTGACCCGTCCCAAATTTGCTCCATACTGTTCGTACTGTCCAAATAAAATGAAATAATGAGATGGGCTGTAAGACGATTCGGGCCTCAATGGCGAGTTCGGCCAATGGGGATGTGCCACGTAAGCATCTGCTGAGTTGTTTCCGTACGAGGTCTTTAACATTGTTGACCGTGAAATTTTTCATGCTCAGGAAAAATAATTTCCACTTGTGGAAACTAATAAAATCCAAGCTTTACCAATGAGGACTGGCCGCGTGGCATATTGTGCACGTGGTCTAACGGCATTGGTTAGCTTTGAATCGAGTTCGAAATGGAGAAAGTGAAACGATTATTGGCGTTGAACCAACGACGCCATTTTGATTGTAATTTTATTTTTCGTTAATTTCGTTTGATGGAATGACAACCGCACGTGTGAGTGCGGGGCACGTGTCAGTTAAATGGCGGCGGCAGTTCCATGTGACAAATGTGAGAAATTTTTTCTTGTGTCGTCGGATCGGACGGTCGCAGGGACTTCAGCGACAACTCCATCGACGGTCTGCCGGACTTCACCGAGTTCATGACTTCCGCGACAATACTGTGAGCGCCATCGCCTCCGCATGAACCACATCGCGTGCATGCCATGAACCACATGTTGTTCAACCACACATTGAACCATATCTCATGCGCAGTTCATGCATGTCTGTGCATGTTTTCGCATTCATAGAGAACAGTGATCTTGAAATAACTTGCTTGCTGCTCTCATTGCAGGAAGGTGCGTGGAAATGAGCTCAGCAGCCTCCCTGCCTCCTTGTGCAACTTAACCCAACTTGAAATTTTGTGAGTTCTCTCAACCGCAGCATTGTTTTGGTATTCAATCTTGTTTAACTTCTTTGATTGTTTACCATCCAAGTTACATGTCAAGTTTGAAGTTGAAGTTGGAACGGACCGCACTTTGTCTCGCAGGGATGTGGGAGAGAACCAGCTCACAGCCGCAGCGACTGCAATCGGAGAACTGACTTGGCTTCAAGAACTGTCAGTGCAGACCTCCTTCAAGTTTGACTTTTATTTCGTTTGAAGCAAATGGCTATGTTCTGATTTGGAGACATTCCATACGAGGCCATCCTCATAGGGTTCCCATTAAACTTATTGCAAAGTCTTCCTCGTTCAGAATTTGGAAAATGAGTTGCAGTTACTCAACATTGCCGGACAACGTCAATGTATTGTTGCAGTAGGCATCTAAGTTGACACTTCGGTTTGAATGACTGCAGATATTTGGACAGTAATGCCATCAATGGGAGCATTCCGGCCTTCATCGGCAACATATCTTTCCTCCAAGTTTTGTAAGCTCAAAAATATCACTTCTTCATGTGAATGAACTGAATCCTCCGCTTTAAGTTCAGTGCAGAGTAAGGACTAAGTACACTTAACTTTTCATTTCGTCGGTGGATGTATAACAAATAGCCCTCCTCCTTTCTTAACCTTTGTACATTGAAGCCACTTGCTATTCTTTTGCAGATATGCATCAGCTGACACGTTTGAAGTTTTTTTTTCTTTCGAATTTTGTATGTTATCTGCAGAGATCTCTCCAACAACTTCTTCACTGCAGAAATTCCGGACACGTTTGCTTCGAAAGAGTTCGGCTATGATGAAAGTCTGCAATTTTACAAATTCATCAGCTTCGTTGCTTTGAGATACATGTAAGTCAATAGAAACCCCTTAGCACTTTGATTGATGTCCCTATTTGCGATACGCATATGGACAGCATCTTGAATTTTGAATCTCTCATAGTTTTGGCATGTTTCTGTTTCTGTCAAACCAGGAACTTGAGCCGATGCAACCTCACAGGAAGCATTCCAGCGAATCTTGGAAACCTACAACGGCTTCTCACGCTGTATGGAGTCAGGCCTTAACGTCATCTGTAACTTTGTTCTTCATAACAAGCATGACTTGTCTATGAACTGCATGCAACAATATGATTTTGACGATATTGAAGGTCCTTACAAGGACTTAGAGCTGCTTTCTGCTTGTCAGGGACCTTTCAAGCAACCAACTGAGCGGAGAGATCCCTGACTTTCAGTACACCAGTCTTGCACACCTGTAAGTGTTAGAAGAAAATCTGTTTGCAGATCTGTATGCTGCAACTCATATGCGTAAAAACCATCAAACTTTTGCTTGATTATACGCATATTTAACATATACATATAATAATAAACAGTATTTTGTTTGTTTCCTTATCAAATTATGTCGCTTATATCGTTCAAGAAATGAGTTTTTAAATCGCAGGGACCTGTCTGCGAACGCGCTGAATGGCTCTGTGCCCACTTCTCTGGCCAACCTCTCTCTCTCGCAGCTGTGAGTTC
>CM074818.1:291041-301653 GCA_037447605.1 Zygnema circumcarinatum
TCCGCCTCAAAGGGCCGATTTTTTCGAAGGAAAGCTGCTGCTGGCTTTGTGGAAATGTACACCGAAGGCTTGCTCTCTCACTACTTCCCATCAGTCATGTCCCTTGCCATGGCGGACAGAGCTACCTATACACCTACTGCTGTCTACTCCATAAGTCTGCCGCCAAAATGGTAGTAATGGTCAAATAATTTACTGTCCAATGTTCTGCACACATCCCAAACCACATTCTCACTGTTAAGACGGACCAATACTGATGCTTAATCAAACATAAGGAGGGCAGGCGAAAAAAGACCGTATCCAAAGGCACCAGAACGCAGAACACATACAACTCTGAGGTAAATATAAGACAGATGGAGACTATCAAATATGACGTGGAAGATGGTCTGGTGACCGGGGTCAGACAGTGGGCGAAGAGGTTATCGAGGTTTCGAAGGAGGGCCCGCGGGAGGGGTACGCCCGCCAACGCGTGAGGCCCTCTCAGAGAGAGAGGGAGAGAGAGAGGGAGAGAGAGAGAGAGAGAGAGAGAGAGAGAGAGAGAGAGAGAGAGAGAGAGAGAGAGAGAGAGAGAGAGAGAGAGAGAGAGAGACAGAGAGAGAGAGAGAGAGAGAGAGAGAGAGAGAGAGAGAGAGAGAGAGAGAGAGAGAGGGAGAGAGAGACCGTGTGTGCTTGATGGCAAATAGATCAGTTTGAACTTTGACGTGAGCATTGCCATATTTTGGTTTATTCTCTCGTCCTCTTTTCTTCCCCCAATCTCTCACCTCTCACACACACACACTCACTTTAACCTCCCTTTGTCTTTTGCAGAATCGTGGCAGGAAGTATGGCGGGGCTGTCCATCTTATCTCTGGATGATGAAAGGAAACGTAGATCCCTTGCTCTTTACATTCTTGCCGGACTGGGGCAGGTGTGCTTCTCCTCTCCTTCCTCCTCTCCTCTCTCCGGCTTCCCCTCTCCCTCCTTCCTCCTTCCTCCCTCCTCCCCCTCCTTCCCCTGTCCCTTCTCCCCCCTCCGCCTCCCCCCTTCCCTTCTCCCTTCCCTTCACTCTCCTTCCACTCGTCTCCTCCCCCCTCTCCCGCTCCTGCCTCTCCCATTACCGTTCTCTCTCTCTTACCCCTCAAACACAACTCCCGCCATCGACCTTAAACCCTAACCCCCCTATGAACTTTCCTAAATAAACCTCCACCCCCCTCTCAAATTCCCCTCAACCATGGCGCCCGTTCCATGTCCTCAGTGCGCCTACAACTCCGGCGAGGCCCACGGCAAACTGAAACTGTGGCGCGGCACTTTGCGGCATGGAGCCGCCGTCCTGTTCGCGCTGGCCTCGGCCCAAATCATGTGCGCGTGCAAACGCTGCCGGACTCGTACTTGAACTTCGCCGTCAAACGTCGACGCTGTTTGGTTCATTCATGTTTGGTTCAGTTTGCAGCTTTAACTGCGCGCACATGGCAACTCGGAAGTCCCGAAGACTTAAATGTTTCTGACGGCGGTTATAACTGTCCTCTGGCTGCCTGGCTGGACTTGACCCAAACGACAAGATCAATGTACGGAAGGGGCCCAGGCCCGCCCGTGCTGCTGCAGGGGCGGGGCAAAGGGGGGGGGGGGGCTAGGGTTTAGGGAGTGCAGGAGTTAGGGTTCAAGGGGTAGGGTTTAGGGGTAGGGTTTAGGGGTTGGGGTCTAGGGAGGTAGGGTTTAGGGGTTGGGGTCTAGGGGGGTATTAGGGTTAAGGGGTTAGGGTCTAGGGGAATAGGGTTTGGGGTTTAGGGGTTGGGGTCTAGGGGGTTAGGGTTTAGGGTTTAGGGTTTAGGGGTTGGAGTCTACAGGGGTTAGGGTTTAGGGTCTAGGGGTTGTGGTCTAGGGGGTTAGGGTTTAGGGTGTCGGGTGTAGGGTGTAGGATTTCGGGTTTAGAGGGGTAGGATTTAAGGGGTTTAGGGTTTGGGTTTGAAAGCGTAAGCATTTTAGGGTTGAGGGTTGAGGGTTGAGGGTTGAGCATTTGAGCCTTCAGGTCTAGAGCATAAGCGTTTTAAGGTTGGCGGAACTAGGGTTTAGGGTGAAGTTTGTTAGGGTTGAGGCATTTTAGGGTTGGAGGGTTGAGGTTTAGGCTTTTGAAGGTTTAGGGTTTAGGGTTGATGGTTTGAAGTTCAGGGTTGCAGCGTTTTAGGGTTGAGGATTGCGGGATATCTCAAATGGAAACCTTCCCATGCTCATGCCTTCAGATTCTGCTTTTTTTCTTTCCTCATTTTGCCCTCCTCTGCAGGCGGTGCGAGAAAGCTGCAGAGAGCAAAAAATCGACGTGACAAATCTTTAAACGGCGCGGAAATATTGGGGGAACATGCTCACATCATTCCGTGCTCCGCCGTGCATCCGCAAAGCGCCACGTGTCTCGCCAGAATGGTGGAGCCATGACCGAGACCTTCAAAAAGACCTTCCCCCCCTACATAACATGTCGCTCACACTCGTTCCGTACGTCGTCCTTAACCTTCAAAAGGTCAGCGACTCCGCCAAAATTAGGGTTTTGGTTTTGGTTTTGATTTGGTTTTGCACTTTGTTAGGGTTTGAGGAGTTTCGGGAGTTCTGAAGTCCTTGTGAGCTTTAGAGTTCGATGGTGTTTTAGGTTACCCTGGTGGTTACTATTTTTCATCGGAAACGCCCGAAAACGTCAGAAAAAATTTGCAACACTTCTGCAAGAACGCTCACATCATGTCGCTCGCTTTGCTTGTTTCCATGTGTTCAAAAGTCATACTGCCCATACTTACATGCATGCATGTATGCATGGCGGCATGGGGTCATGTGCAGCAGTTCATGCAAGCGCCGCTGCTGACCATCTGGACGGCCATAAGAAGCGCCCTTCGCTCCACCTCCTTTATCTCCGCGTTCGTTAGAATCTACCAGGTGCTGCCTCACCTCTCTCAGAGGGTGTCCATGCTGGTCCCATTCCGTTCTATCACACTCAGTTCCGATCACCCTATTGAAAACCTCTCCTCCCTCCGTCCCTCCCTCCCTCCCTCCCTCCCTCTCTCCCAGGCGGCAATCTGCCTGCACCGCAAGACCGCGCGGGGGCGCGACCACAAGGGCGTGTACTGGGTGACGGGCCTTCTGGCGGGCGGCGCGGCGCACGGAACTGGCGCTCTATGTGGCGCCAAGGGCGGGCGACTAGCTGTGGACCATCCTCACCAGCCGCAACCTGCTGCCGCCCTGCAGGCACGCCGAGGTGGGAGACGGGGGGGAGGGAGGAGGAGGGAGAGGGAGGGAGAGGAAGGGGGGGCAGAGAGAGAGAGGGGAAGGGAAAAGAAGGGTGAGGGAGGGAGAAGTGGAGAGAGGAAGGGGGGGCAGAGAGAGAGAGGGGAAGGGAAACGGGGGGAGGGGAGGGAAAGGGAGGGAGTAGGGGCTAGAGGAAATGGGGGCAGGGGCGAGAAGGGAGAAGGGAAGGGGAAGGGGGGAGACAAGGGAGATAGGGGAGAGAAGGATGGAGAGAGAGAGAGGGCGGAAGTGGAATTGGGTGCAGAGCGGGGCGAGGGCGGTGGAGAATGCGAGGGTGAGGGGCGGGAGAGAGAGAGGGGCAAGAGAACGAGGGGCAGAGAGGGGAGAGAAGAGGGGAAGGAGGGGTGGGAAAGAGTGAAGAGAAAGGGTGGACGGAGAGGCTTTTACCCTCACCCTCGTCCTTGCCCTCGACCCTAACCCTAACCCTAACCCTAACCCTGACAGGTGGCTCTCGTCTTCGCGTCCATGGGCGGCTTTATGTACCCTCCGTGCGCCGTTCCTGTTCAGTTGGTCGCCCTCCATGTGAATCATTTTTCATGACGCTGTGTCGTTCCAGTTTGTTTGGAGCGCAAGTGGAAACTCGGAAGTCCCGAAAACTGAAATGGCCCTGACGGCGGTTATAACTATAGATCCGTATGTATCAAACGCGTGTATTAGGGCTAGGGCTGCGTTGTTGTGCCTAGGCGTAGTTTTCCGCTCCTAGCTTCGTTTTATTGTGTTTCGGTCCTTTGTGACCAGTCCTTCGTGGTTCCACATTTTGCCTTTATCCATGTAAATTTGATGGCCTCGCCATCGCGAGTTCAATGAAAGTTTGCATTTGTGTATTAATACACTGTATAATACATGCGTATTATACAACATTTTAAAAATACAGTGTATTTTTAATGTATTTAACGTATTTTTTTTATTTTCGTGTTTAGTTGAACAAAATCTGATTATAATATTGAAATTCCAGCACTTGCCAAGTCACGTCACTTGCCAAACACTCAACACGTGTGACTTGGTCCGTACATGTTCGTACACCTCTTTCGTACATAATTTTCGTACGGATCTATGTTCCGATCGTACGGCTGTTAACAGTTGCGTTAAGGTATTATACAGTGTATAATACAGTATTAATACTGTATTATACATTGTATCGAACCTCAAACTGTATAATACGGATCTATAGTTATAACAGTCCTCTGGCTGCCAGGCTGGTCTTGATGCAAACGAAAAATTAATGGTACGGACATTGGGCTTTTCGTTCGACAGGAACCAAAAGCATAACATGATGTTTAACATGAACTATACGATCAAAGGGTCTAGGGATTCACGCCACTTGCTAGACACTCAACAAGTGTGACTCCATTCGTACAGTTCCGTACACTGTTTCCGTAGACAAGTTCTGTACGACTGAATGTCCGATTCCATGTCTGATTGTACGGATCTCAACAGGGGTTAGGGTTCAAAGACTGGGTTTAGGGAGTTTAAGGGCTGGGGGTTAAGGTTCAATGTTTAGGGTTTCTCGTTTAGGTTTAGGGTGTCGGGTATAGGGTGCAGGATTCAGGGTTAGGGGGGTAGGATTTAAGGGGTTTCGGGTTTAGGGTGTCGGATAAAAGGTATTATGTTTAGGGTTTGGGGTTCAGAGTGTCAGCATTTTAGGGTTGAAGGTTGAGGGATGAGCGTTTAGGCCTTTAGGTCTAGAGCATGAGCGCTTTAAGGTTGGCGAAACTAGGGTTTAAGGTGAACTTTGTTAGGGTTAAGGGTAGGGCTCGCGGCCTCCTCCTGTCATGTCGGTGGAAACATCCTGATCGTACATCATGTCGGTGGGAGCATCCTGATCGTACATCATGTCGGTGGAAGCATCCTGATCGTACATCGTGTCGGTGCATCGAGACCGCCGTCCGTACAAATCCGGGAGAACTTCGGACGGTCTCGCATACCATCAGCGTCGAGTCGCCGCCAGCCGCCACCTCTGTTCGCGACGGCCCAAACGGTTTGTCCAACGCTTCGCAATTGAAAGTTTCCTCCCTTCGAGATTTATTTAGGGTAGTGATATTTCCACCCCTTTTTTGGATCCAAACACCCCTTTCCGGCCGGGCAGCTTTCAAAAAGGATTAAAAACGGAAGATGCTTTTTTCACACCTTTTTGGAATCGATACCCACCTTCCGTCGGCTGATTTTATTTTTGCTAACTAAGGAAAATGATACCCCGTCACTGCATTTTGAATACTGTATCCCGCCTCCCTGAATTTTTTTTTAGAGGGAAAGAAATATCTGCCTGCCCGAATCCGCTCGGGGCGGAAGATCCGTCCGCCATGAGATCGTTCGCGGTTGTCCGTCCTTCACACGTGTGTGTCAATCGCAGCTGTCGATTCCCTCGCAGATCGCACCACGGCAGATCACCGTTCGATCTGCAGCCGGGCTCGATCTCAGCGAATGGAAAGCGCCCACGAGTCCCGTCAAAGCCGGATCGCACGTGCGAGTGCGCGCGTCCCTCGGCCCGAGATCTCGTCATTGCCAGCTTCTAGCCATTCAACATTTGCCACGTGTTACATATCGACGTGGAAAATTTTTGATTGGTTCAAGCTCTCAATGTATGAAATTTTGGGTTCCTCAGAGTTGCGACCGTACGCAATTTGTACGGACAAACTTTTGAGACGAGTTTGGCGGGATACGTGGGAAAGTGCCATTCGCTGTGACCGAGCCCGGCTGCAGATCGAATAGTGATCTGCCGTGTTGCGATCTGCGAGGGAATCGACGGCTGCGATTGACCGCACGCGTGAAAAAAAATTCAGATAGGCGGGATATTCAAAATGGGGTGACGGGTTGTCATTTTCCTTGTTTCGCAAAAATATGATCTGCCGATGGAGGGTAGGTATCGATTCCAAAAAGGTGTGAAAAAAGCATTTTCCGTTTTTTAATCCTTTTTGAAATCTGCCCGGCCGGGAAGGGGTGTTTTGATCCAAAAAAGGGGTGGGAATAACACTACCCCTTATTACCCCTGCCACTACCCCTTATTTAGGGGTAGTGTCGATTTCCTAGCAGATCGCACCTCGGGCAGGTCACAGTTTCGGTCCCAGCGAATGGCTCGTGCCCACGTATCCCGCCAAAGCCATCTCAAAAGTGGTCCGTACAAACGTCGTACGGCCACAACTTCGAGGAAACCCAAAATCTCGTAAACATTGAGAGCTTGGACCAATCAAAATATATAACGTCATAAGTATAATACGTGGCAGATGTTGATTGGTTGACAGCTGACAATGTGCGAGCCGCCGCAAGCAGGCTGGTCCAGATCATAATTTTGCGAAGATCTCGGGCCGAGGGAGCGCGCATTCGCACGGGCGATCCGGCTTTGGTGGGACACGTGGGCGCGTGCCATTCCCTGGGACCGAGCCCATCTGCAGATCGAACGGTGATCTGCCATGGTGCGATCTGCAGGGGAATCGACGCCTGCGATTCACCGCAAGTGTGAAGGATGGACACCCGTGAACGATCTCGCGGCGGACGGATCTTCCGCTCAGAGCGGAATCGGGCAGGACGATATTTTTTGGAGGCGACTATTTACAGTGTCCTTGTTCTGAATGTAGTGTACTTTTTCGTCGGGCAGCTTGTGCAAAGGATTCTTTTTGCGAAAAATGCTGTTTCATACTTTTCAGAATAGATACAGACCTTTTTTCGTCGGATGTACGGATGGTGATTTGAATGTACGAAGCGCGCGCGTCTACAAGGTATAAGGGCGCAACACGTGGGGCGACATGATTGGTCGCGGCAACATATGACGTGGCAAGTATGTTTGGGACCGTGACGTGACGAAACGAGACGCGAAAAAAGTGGAGTCCGCGGACGGCAGTCGGAAATGGCGGGAATTAAAACTGACAGAAAAAGATAGGGCACATAACGTAGCGTGTTTCAGGAAAAATCTGTCAGTTTTAATTCCCGCCATTTCCGACTGCCGTCCGCGGACTCCACTTTTGTCGCGTCTCGTTTCGTCACGTCACGGTCCCAAACATAGTTGCCACGTCATATGTTGCCGTCACCAATCATGTCGCTCCACGTGTTGCGCCCTTATACCTTGTAGACGCGCGCGCTTCGCTTCGCTTCGCTTTCTCCTCCCCTCCCCTCCCTCGCCTCTGGCCGCCCTCGCACCCTTCAAACCCTAAACCCTCACTCCGGGAGGCGGGCGCTTGGTCGCGATGGCGCGAGCGCCGTCTCTCTCTCTCGTGGTGGCGGTCCTCCTCTTTGCCGGCGCCGCCGCCCCGTGCGAAGCCGCCGCTGCGGACATCCACCCAGGAGACAGTGAGCCGCCGCGGCCCGCCCGCCCGCCCTCTATGGAAGGGGAGATGCGGACGTGGCATCTGTTGTGCTTTTTGAAGCGGACCGTGGCCTCAATCCAATCCTGCATCTGCTTGCGCTTGGGCGCAGGGAACACACTTCTCGCTGCCAAAGCGGCATTCAACAACGCACAAAATCTCACCTCCTGGACAGCGAGAAACCACAACTGCAGCAACTGGAGTGGGATCACATGCGACGCAAGCGGGCGCGTTTCTGAGCTGTGAGCTCCACTTTGACTGAACACAGCTTGAGATTTCTGAACTGCAGCCCGAGATGATGACCATGATGATGCCAGTGATAGAAATGCTAGTCGAGGCAGCATGTTTATTCAGTTCCTATTTTTTTTTTTTTTTTGGCAGAAACTTGCATGATAATTCCCTCTCGGGGTCGATCCCTGATTCTATCGGCAACCTTTCGAATCTGAACTACTTGTAAGTATTTTTCCCCTTAAACCTGAAATGAGAGGGATAGAAATGTCAGACAGAGGAATGCCAGTGATAGAAATGCTAGTCGTGGCAGCATGTTTATTCAGTGGCCTTTTTTTTATTTTTGGCAGAGACTTGTCTCAGAATTTCCTAACAGGGTCTATCCCGGATTCTATCGGCAACCTTACGAATCTGCAGTCATTGTAAGCAGTTTTCCCCATAAATCTGAAATAAAAATGATAGAGATGCCAGACAGAGGAATGTCAGTGATAGAAATGCTAGTCTTTGCGGCATGTCTATTTAGTCCTATTTTCATTATTTTTGGCAGATGGTTGGCTCAAAATTCCTTATCTGGGTCTATCCCGGATTCAATTGGCAACCTTAAGAATCTACAATCATTGTAAGTATTTTCCCCCATAAATTTATAATGAAAGTGAAATAAATATCACACAGAGGAATGACAGTGATAGAAATTCTAGTCGTCGCAAAATGTTTATTTAGTTTTGATGTTTTTATTTTTGGCAGAGACTTGGATTATAATTCCCTAACGGGGTCTATCCCAGATTCTATTGGCAACCTTACAAATCTGCAAACATTGTAAGTATTTTTCATTGCAATCTGAACTGAAAGAGATAGAGATGCCAGATAGAAGACTGCCGGTGATAAATGTTAGTCGTGGCAGCATTTTTGTTTAGTGCCTATTTTTTTCTATTTTTGGCAGAGACTTGTCTCAGAATTCTTTAACAGGGTCGATCCCGGATTCTATCGGCAACCTTTCGAATCTGCGAACATTGTAAGTATTATTCTCCATAAATGTGACCTGTAAGAGATAGAAATGCCAGATAGAGAAATGCCAGTGATTGAAATGTTAATCGTGGCAGCATGTTTATTAAATGCCTACGTTTTTTATTTTTGGCAGATGGTTGTATTCTAATTCCCTAACGGGGTCTATCCCGGATTCTATCGGCAACCTTACAAATCTGCTCTCATTGTAAGTAATTTCCCCCATAAATATGACCTGTAAGAGACAGAAATTCCAGACAGAAAAACGAAAGTGATAAAAATGCTAGTCGTGGCAGCATGTTTATTAAGTGCCTATGTTTTGCTATTTTTGGCAGATGGTTGTATTCTAATTCCCTAACGGGGTCTATCCCGGATTCCATCGGTAACCTTTCGAATCTGTACGCATTGTAAGTAGTTTTCCTCAAAGATCCGAAATGTAAAAGACAGAAATGTCAGACAGAGGAATGCCAGTGATAGAAATACTAGTCGTGGCAGCATGTTTATGCAGTGCCTTTTTTTTAATTTTTGGCAGATCCCTGTATTCAGTCCTATTTTCTTTATTTTTGGCAGATGGTTGTCTCAAAATTCCCTAACGGGGTCCATCCCGCATTCTATCGGCAACCTTGCGAATCTACTAAGACTGTAAGTATTTTTCATCATGAATCTGGAATGTAAGAGATAGAAATGCCAGAGAGGGGAATGGCAGTGATAGAAATGCTAGTCGTGGCAGCATGTTTACTTAATGCCTTCTTTTTTATTTTTGGCAGAGACTTGTCTACTAATTTCCTAACGGGGTCTATCCCGGTTTCTATCGGTAACCTTGCAAGTCTATATTACTTGTAAGTAGTTTTCCCCATAAATCTGAAATGAAAGAGATAGAAATGCCAGACCGAGAAATGCCAGTGATAGAAATGCTAGTCGTGGCAGCATGTTTAATGAGAGCTTATTTTTTATAATTTTGACAGATCTCTGTATTCTAATTTCCTAACGGGGTCTATTCCGGATTCTATCGGCAACCTTGCGAATCTGCAATACTTGTAAGTATTTTTCGCATACATTTGAAATGAGAGGGATAAAAATGGCAGACAAAGGAATGCAAGCGATAGAAATGCTAGTCGTGGCAGCATGTTTAATGAGTGCCTATTCTTTTATTTTTGTCAGAGGCTTGACAGGTAATTCCCTAACGGGGTCTATCCCGGATTCTATCGGCAACCTTGCGAATCTGCAAGAATTGTAAGTATTTTTCCCCATAAATCTGAAATGAAAGAGATAGAAATGTCAGACAGAGGAATGCCAGTGATAGAAATGCTAGTCGTGGCAGCATGTTCATTCACTGTCTTTACTAAGTCTATTTTTTGTATTTTTGGCAGATACTTGTCTAGTAATTCCCTAACGGGGTCTGTCCCGGATTCTATCGGCAATCTTACGAATCTGGTGTACTTGTAAGTATTTTCCCCCATACTTCTGAATTGAAAGAGATAGAAATGCCAGACAGAGAAATGCAAGTGATAGAAGTGCTAGTCGTGACAGCATGCTCATGTGTTGCCTTTTTTTTATTTTTGGCAGAGACTGGTCTTCTAATTCTCTAAGGGGGTCTATCCCGGATTCTTTTGGCAACCTTACGAATCTGCAAACATTGTGAGTATTTTTCCCCATAAATTTATAGTGTAAAAGATAGAAATGCCAGACAAAAGAATGCCAGTGATAGAAATGCTAGTCGTGGCCGCATGTTATGGCAGCATTTCGTGGCAGCATGTCAATTCAGTGCCTTTTTTTATTTACTTGTTTGTAGGGACCTGAGCAACAATTCGATGACAAGTATGCCTGAG
>CM074818.1:302892-317229 GCA_037447605.1 Zygnema circumcarinatum
ATTTTTTGTATTTTTGGCAGATACTTGTCTAGTAATTCCCTAACGGGGTCTGTCCCGGATTCTATCGGCAATCTTACGAATCTGGTGTACTTGTAAGTATTTTCCCCCATACTTCTGAATTGAAAGAGATAGAAATGCCAGACAGAGAAATGCAAGTGATAGAAGTGCTAGTCGTGACAGCATGCTCATGTGTTGCCTTTTTTTTATTTTTGGCAGAGACTGGTCTTCTAATTCTCTAAGGGGGTCTATCCCGGATTCTTTTGGCAACCTTACGAATCTGCAAACATTGTGAGTATTTTTCCCCATAAATTTATAGTGTAAAAGATAGAAATGCCAGACAAAAGAATGCCAGTGATAGAAATGCTAGTCGTGGCCGCATGTTATGGCAGCATTTCGTGGCAGCATGTCAATTCAGTGCCTTTTTTTATTTACTTGTTTGTAGGGACCTGAGCAACAATTCGATCACGAGTTTGCCTGAGCTCACGATTGAATTCTCACATCTTACGACAATGTAAGTCGGCCATCCACTTCATGACGTAGTTTTATGAATAGTCGAAAATATCATTGTTGCGCATTCCAGTAATTAGCACACTCTATGTGTGAGAGGGAACATGGAAAGAGCGCATGATAGCTTTGTTACCTCTCGTCGTCATCTTGCATCCATCCATGTTTCGCAAGTGAGACGGTTATTAAGGATGGCAGGAATTTGGAGGGAAATCAACTGACGAACGTACCTGTCTCGCTGTTCAATTTCACGGCTCTGGAGATCTTGTAAGGAACATTCCGCCAAACTGACCCCTTCAGCGGGTGTGAAGTGAGACTCTGGTTTTTTTCTTCTGAAGTCTGTGTGTTAAGGCTGATGTTCCAGAAACTGAAAATCCAAAACTGACCAATGCTGTGACGCGCAATTCTATGTAGGAACCTTGCGAGGAACCGGTTGAGCAGCGTACCAGCTGTGATCGAGGAGTTGACTGTGCTCGAGGAACTGTGAGTGACTTGTGTAATGGCATAGAATGACATCTGGTCACATGAGGACATGAGGATTTGTGCATGCATGTGCATTCATGCGTTGTTCACATCGACTTGAACATCACCATCAGCGATGGGGCCTGATGGGGGGTCATGCCGGGCCGCAGCTATCTGCAGAGCAACAACATCAGCGGCAGCGTGCCGGCCTTCGTGGGCAACATGTCGACCTTAACGACCATGTGAGCTCCAACCCGACCACTCCAAGCCTCCGACATTGGACCGTATCGGAACGAGTTGGCGTTGACCTAACGACGCAATCAAATTATTATTTTTTTTTCAATCGATTTCGTTTGATGAAGAGATACCGCACGTGTGATTGTGCTGCACGTGTCAGTAAACGGCGGCGACAATTCTGTGTAACAAATGTGAGAAATTCTTCTTGTGTCGTCGGATCGGACGGTCGCAGGGACTTCAGCGACAACTCTATCGACGGTCTGCCGGACTTCACCAAGTTCATGACGTCCGTGACAATACTGTAAGCGCCATCCCCTCCGCATGAGCCACATCGCGGGGATGCCATGAACCACATGTTGTTCAACAACACATTGAGCCATATCTCATGCACAATTCATGCGTGTCTGTGCATGTATTGGCATTCTTAGAGAACAGTGATCTTGAAATAACTTGCTTGCTGCTCTCATTGCAGGAAGGTGCGTGGAAATGAGCTCAGCAGCCTCCCTGCTTCCTTGTGCAACTTAACCCAACTTGAAATTTTGTGAGTTCTCTCAACCGCAGCATTGTTTTGGTATTCAATCTTGTTTAACTTGTTAGTTTGTTTACCATCCAAGTTACATGTCAAGTTTGAAGTTGAAGTTAGAACGGACCGCACTTTGTCTCGCAGGGATGTGGGAGAGAACCAGCTCACAGCCGCAGCGACTGCAATCGGAGAACTGACCTGGCTTCGAGAAATGTTAGTGCAAGCCACCTACAAGTTTACCTTTTATTTCGTTTGCAGCAAATGGCTATGTCTTGCCTTGGATTCATTCCATACGAGGCCATCCTCATAGTGTTAGCATTAAACTTATTGAAAAGTATTCCTCGTTTAGAAAGGGAAAATTGAGTTGCAGTTACTCAATATTGGCGGAAAACGACAATGTCTTGTTACAGTAGGTGTAACAAGCCTTGAGCACAACACCCAAAGCCTGCTAGAGACTAAGTCACTTAAATGTAATGCTGGTTTCTGGAACGATTGCAAGTGCCCCCTTCCGGACCCCCTCTTGCATTCATCCCACGCCCCTTATACGCTCCCCCCGTCGAACCCTTTACCAGCGTAAGGGACCGACAGGGCTAGCCAATGGCGCTTATGCCACGTACAATCGCTGGTCCAATGCCGCTGTGGCGAGGGCCGGTCACGCGTCACCAACATTCCCACGTGTGACGCGGACATCGCCACTCCGTGATAGCGACCGGCGGTCGTGGTCGCGCTCATCCTCGAACGCGACGCCGCCGACGCCAAGAGAATCGCCGCTGTCCGTACTGTCCGTACGGGCGGTACGGATCCGTACGGCTACACCGTACGACTGTACGGATGGCCCGTACGGCCAAACCGTACGGAGATCCTCAGGATGCCGGCGGCACCGTGGTGTCTGTAGCGTTCAGTTCGCTACAGTAGGCGTCTAAGTTGACACTTTGGTTTGAATGACTGCAGATATTTGGACAGCAATGCCATTACTGGGAGCATTCCGGCCTTCATTGGCAACATATCTTTCCTCCAAGTTTTGTAAGCTCAAAAAATATCTCTACTTCATGTGAATAAACTGAATCCTCCGCTTTAAGTTCAGTGCAGCGTAAGGACTAAGTACATTTTACTTTTCATTTCGTCGTTGCATGTATAACAAGTAGCCCTCCTTTTCTAGCCCTTGGACATTGAAGCCACTTGCTATTCTTTTGCAGATATGCATCTGCTCACACGTTTGAAGTCTTTTTTTCTTTCTTTTTTGCATGCTATCTGTAGAGATCTGTAACAAACCCGCCTCCAGCAGGGTTCGAACTCAAGACCTCCCGGTATTCACCTAAGTGCTTTACCATTAAAAGGCAACCGCGGATGTAAGTACTAGGTCATACACTCAATGTATACCGTTCGTTACATTCCTCCCCACCTAAACCGTGCTCGTCCTCGAGCACCATGCTCAAGGGTTTTCACGAGCGCGTTCAAGCTCCTTCATCACATGGACCTACAGACTTGGCTGCTCCAGCTCAACCAATCTGTACCATGCTCAGAGATCACGGTGTTTTTAGGGTGGATTGCAAATACTAGTCCTTAGGCTCTGATACCAATGTAACAAACCCGCCTCCAGCAAGGTTCGAACTCAGGACCTCCCGGTATTCACCTAAGTGCTTTACCATTAAAGGGCAACCGCGGATGTAAGTACTAGGTCATACACTCAATGTATACCGTTCGTTACAGATCTCTCCAACAACTTCTTCACTGCAGAAATTCCGGACACGTTTGCTTCGAAAGAGTTCGGTTATGATGAAAGTCTGCAATTTTACAAATTCATCAGCTTCCTTGCTCTGAGTTACATGTAAGTCACTAGAAACCGCTTAGCACTTCAATGTCTCTATTTGCGACACGCATATGGACGGCATCTTGAATTTTGAATCTCATATAGTTTTGGCATGTTTCTATTTCTGTCAAACCAGGAACTTGAGCCGATGCAACCTCACAGGAAGCATTCCATCGAATCTTGGAAACTTACAACGTCTTCTCACGTTGTATGGACACAGGCCTTAACGTCTTCTGTAACTTTGTTCGTCATAACAAGCATGACTTGTCTATTAAGTTCATGCAACAATATGATTTTCACTATATTGAAGGTCCTCACAAGGACTTGGAGCTGTTTGTGCATCGCAGGGACCTTTCAAGCAACCAACTGAGCGGAGAGATCCCAGACTTTCAGTACACCAGTCTTGCACACCTGTAAGTGTTAGAAGGAATCTGCTGCAATTCATATGTATAAAAACCATCAAACTGCTTGAATATACGCATATTTAACACATACACATAGAAATAAACAGTATTTTATAACTTCTTCATCAAACCCTGTCGCTTATACTGTTTAAGAAACGAGTTTTTAAATCGCAGGGACCTGTCTGCGAACGCGCTGAATGGCTCTGTGCCCACTTCTCTGGCCAACCTCTCTCTCTCGCAACTGTGAATTCGGAACAGATACGCCGCAATTCACAGTTCCATGCTCTCTCATCATCCGTGGGATGAGCGACGTTATTCTTTCCAGCCTTGACTAATTTTCTCATTTTCCCGCCTCATGGTTGGGACCTCTCACTCTCTCTCTCTGTCACTCTTCCTCGCTTTTTCTCTGTCTCTCTCGCCCTTCTTTCAATTGCAGCGACTTGAGAGGCAATAAACTTTCAGGTTTTCTTCCAGCTTTCAACAAAACGCTATTACTGTGTGAAAAGTACGTGTTCCATCCTGGGCGATTCTTCTGCTCTTAGGCGCTTTCCTTGTCAACGTGTGCTGCTTTCATGTTCCTTTCTGACAGCATCATGCACTTTTCTATTGCAGCTATCGGCCGAGCAATTCGGATCTCCAAATATCCTGCGTTAATGGTAACCTAAAAAAACCGAGTTGCGTCTAGAACCAATGTTCTTACATCATTTAAGACTGCTATTTTTATTTAAGAGAAATTTTATGTATTCATTTTATTCTGACCCTACTTATTGGACATCATTTTTCTGCCTGTTTAGGTTATGCTGTGAATGACGTTCCACCTCCTCCTCCGTCTCCTCCTCCGTCTCCTTCTCCTCCCCCGCCTTTGAAAAATGGTGGGAATTCTTTAAGCTTTGGGCCAGCCGGATATTCGTTTGAGTTCATGATGAGGGTGATCAGGCTGTCCAAGAACCATTGCTAGCGTGCCTTTCTCTGCTTTCAAATTCATTTTTTCTCTCTCCCTCTTTTTCCTTCTGCACGCCTTCCTGTATACGCTATCGTTTGTATCACACTTGGAATCGTACTACTTATTGGCATCGCCATTGTCTTGGCCTACCTTTACTTTCGCCCAAGTAATCAACTTATTTTTCTTAAATTTTCTTCTTCCGTTCCTTACAAATCTGTTCAAAATCTGCATGTTTACAGCAAAGGGCAAGGAAATACTTAATGTATACCCTCGAAACCAGAGGGTTTGCTTTATATGGAAAATGTGAAGGTATGGTAACATGAAGTTGCTGACGGATGGAGCCACCAATTTGCTCACCAATATCACCCTCGTCACTAAATTCTCTCTTCGTCTTAATGAAGACTTCGTCTTGGGATGCTTTTGCAGAAAAATCAGAGTTTGCGGTGAAGTTGAAGGACCATTTTGTAAAGCAAATTCGACTTCAGAACATCCGTGAAGCTACCGACAACTTCAGCGAGAAAAATCTTCTTGGAGAGGGTGGCTATGGAAGTGTCTACAAAGGTGTTACCAAAAGTGGAGAAATTTGGGCTGTAAAGAGAGCTAAAACTGTGTCAGTTGAAGGGCTACAGGTCTTTCAGAATGATGTTTGTGCCAACTCATCCACTCATGATGTCGATAAATGTACCGTTTCTTCACAGGGGTGTTCATTCCTTCATAGTACAAACAGTCTGAAAAGATTTTCTATTGTTCTCTTTAGAGAAGTGGGCTAAGCAGAAAATGTTGTACGGATTGCGGAATCTGGATATTTATCATTTGCCAGATTCAGACGTGTTGCTGGTACTTAAGACTTTAAGGGGTTTTAGGGTCCTCCGATGGTGTGTCATTTCAGCTCACGTGGTTTCGAGCAAGTGATAAGATGGCAATGACCTGCTGACGTGCTTTTGTGCAGGTTGACGTCATTTCTCGAATGAACCACAAACATCTAGTGAAGCTTCTTGGCTTCTGTGACGAAGACAATGAGCAAATTCTGATTTATGAATTTGTGGAAAATGGCACATTAAATTCGGCCCTTCGATTGAATGGTGGTAGGGCCTCCATCTTGGCAGATGCATCCCAGAAAGCTATTTTTTGGTCCTATGCTAGCATGTGAAATTTCATGAGGGCTATAAAACACACACACACTTGACTGTTTTAGGTTCTATTGGTCGTAGATGCGCATATTTGAATTTTGCACCTTCAGCGTAGTCACATTTTTTCGTGGGTTTTGTGTCCTTATAGGAGGACGAACCCCGCTAACATTCAAGCAGCGTCTGGAGATTGCGTTGGGTTTGGCCGAAGGCTTGGCTTATCTCCACACGCAGGCGAAGCCCACAATTATCCATCGCGACGTTAAGTCGGACAACATTCTTTTGGATGCCCGATTGCAAGTATGAGATGGCATTGATTTGGGTTAGGGGGAAGGAGGAGGTCAAGGGGGGAGGGAGGGGGGGAAAGGCAGGGAGGGAAGGAGGGAGAGGGAGTGAAGGCGGGCGGGGAGAGGACTGGATTGGGAGAAAGGAGGTGGAGATACCATCCGAGCGTTTCCCATTTTTACGTCTTGAACTGTTCGTTTGCTTCTTCTGCAGGCGAAAGTTTCTGATTTTGGCCTTCTGAAAGATAACGAGGAGGAGAGCGCTTCGTCTTCTAGGACGCGAGTTGCAGGAACGCATGGATACATGGATCCCGAGTACTACACCACTTTCAAAGTCACTCCAAAGAGCGACGTCTATAGGTAAAAGCAATGCTTACCCATAAAGTGAAGTTCTTGCAAAAACCGAGAATTTTTTTTCAAAAGTGATTTCCTCGTTCTTGACTTAATTAGGCCTAGGATCACATTGCAATAAGATAATCGGATAATCTTGGATCTTCCATGCATAGCGACAAGGTGGCTATTCCCCATTGGTTGTTGAATGTGAGATGTAAGCGATGCAAGTCTTTGTGTCTCATCATGTGAGCTCACTGAAGAATTCCCATTGCACCCAAACAAGACGAACTATGTCTTTAAACTGATGCACACGTGGTGGAAAACTTGCGCAGCTTTGGGGTCGTCATTCTTGAGCTCATCACTGGCCAGCCAGCGGTGATCACTCAAACTGACGGGGAGGCCGGACCGACCTCATTAGCAGGCTGGGTATGGGCTCCATACTGCACATCCCTTACAGTCATGAAAACTATGATGATGGCATGAAGAGGTTATGTTCATGATCTAGTCATGATGCGGTTTTACAAAAACGCTAAACCGGTATTCTTGATTTTAAAGTTGCTATACTAAGCCAATTGGCACATAATGATGTTCAGTATACACTTGTTCAAAGATGAGATTGTTTGGAGCTTACGATGATAAAATCATGCTGTTGACAGTTATTTGAGTCTCTCTCTCCCTCTCTCTCTCTCTCTCTCTCTCCAGGCCCTGCAGCGCATCCGAAGCCTGGGCATCCTGGGCCTCGCTGCAATCACTGACCGCAACCTGGACGGAAACTTCTCGCTAGACGACATGCAGACCTTTGCGAGCATTGCCGCTTCCTGCCTTCAAAAGGTTTCCGCGTATCGACCGGAAATGGCCGACGTTGCGAGTCAGCTGCGAATGCTCAAGGCAAAGGTGGACGGCATTCAAGTTCCCGTTCAACCACCCATTCAGCCTGAGGAGCACGTAGAAGTCACCATACCATCCGATTATTTCAGAAACCAGAGCAATACTACATCAATGGTGCAGGAGCAAAGTGTTGTGATTGCAAGGTAGAAATTCACATTCTTGTTGTAGGATCAAACGTAGCTTCTCGGGGACCCCTTGTCTCCCAGTGATTGTCACCATTTGTGTAGAGCCTCCCCAATTGCCTCTAATTTGGTGGATTAAGATTTTATTTCGTAACCATTATGGCCTTTGGCCTTCAGAAGATACCATTTGGATTAGCGCTTGAAAATGGCGAAAAGGAAGTTGTTTACATATATATAGAAATTGTCAATGTGCAATAGTGGATGCTTGGACACTAGGATCGTACTTTGTTGGTGGAATGTGCTCCTACAGTAGGACCCCGTCATATTTTCCACCTACATTTGGCAAAAATCGGGCGAAAATATTGTATTTGGCAAATATAAGGTCCGTGTTACCAATAGGCGAGCGGAATTATGTTAGAGTTCATGTGTGTCCGTACGTATCGTATCTCATCATATCGTATCGTTTTCTGTCATATCGCACCGCATCGTACCGTATCGTATCGTGGCTAACCGCATACAGTACATGAAGCACGCCTTAGCGTTTACTGAGGCAGCAAACCAAAAAGCTTCGACCCCGTAACGGCTACTACAACTCGTACGGCTAGTACGGGTAGTACCGTATCGTGCCGTATCGTGTCGTATCGAAGCCAAAAAGAAGTGGAGAAGAGCGAGCGCCTCTTACGGCGGCACGTGCGGGGAGAATAGGTGAGTTTTGCGTAAGCCCGTGACGGCTAGTACAGCTAGTACGGTAAGTACGGTAAGTACGGTTGGTACGGTTAGTACAAATAGTACGAATAACACAAGTTACCGTACAAAAAGGTGGTTTCGGCAAAATCGGGGCGAATTTCTTGGGGACGCACTTTTGATGGTGGAAAATATGACGGGGTCCTACTGTAGTGGTATGGTCATAGGATTGCGACCTACGGTAGGTTGGCACGCGCGGAGTCGTACGGACAATGCGCGAATATGTTCAAGGCACGCGGAACGATTGGTCGCGCTGTGACGTGATGCTCGACGGACGAATTTGTTGGAGTCCTTCCCTCCCTCCCTCTTTCGTCCACTAAGCAATAAGCAATACAAAGCTGACCGCGCAGCCTATCGCTGCGCGCCACGTGACCAAAGTACACTTATCAGTTGTGAGTATTCTCCAGTGTTGGCGCGGCCTATCGCCACACTCCACGTTTCCTACTCAGACGTCCCGCGTTCCCACTATGTTCGACGGAATCTGTCTGTCAGTTCAGGTAGCGACCGAATCTACTTAAGGACCGTCGACAACGGCTAGCGACCGTACAGTGTACTACTGTACGCACGTCGAGCGGGCGTACGGACACGCTGGCGTACAAACAACGCGCGGGCGTACGGACGTCCAACAACATTTTTTTCGGTCATAGAAAATCAATTTTGGGCCTCTTCTTTCGAAATCTTGTTATTCATTTTGGCGTTACTGTCCGCCATGCATTTTGGGTCGTCATTTTTGGTCCTTGAGAGGCTGCGCGGTGTATAGCTTCCACAGATCGGACCATTAGACAAACCAGTCGACTGGTTGGCAACCAGTGGTTGCGGACCGAAACAACCATTCGACTGGTTGCCAACCAGTGCCGCCGGATCGAAACAACCATTCGACTGGTTTGGAACCAGTGGCGCAGGACTGAAACAACCATTCGACTGGTTCGGAACCAGTGATTCAATGGTTGGCAACCATTGAATTTCTGAAATTATGCCTTTTTGCAAAAATGGGTCGTATGTGTTTTTTGGTGGGTTGCCAACCGTTGACAACTAGTGTAACAAGCCTGATGCGTACAGATGCGTAAGGATCCGTACAGACAAGTCGTACGATTGTACGGAGATTCTGTACGGCCGAACCGTAATAGTTTTCTCCGAAACGCCGACGGCATTTTGTTAGCTGTAGCGTTCAGTTTGCTACAACTAGTGATTTAATGGTTGCCAACATTTGATTTAATGGATATAACCATTCGACTGGTTGCCAACCAGTGCCGCCGGATCGAAACAACCATTCGACTGGTTGCCAACCAGTGGCATCCACTGGTTCCAAATCAGTCGACTGGTTGCCAACCAGTGGTTGCGGACCGAAACAACCATTCGACTGGTTGCCAACCAGTAGACGTCCAACCATTGCCATCCAATGGTTGTCTAATGGTTGCCGATCCACTGGTCCGAACTGTGTAAAGCTTACAGGGCTGACGAAGGGCTTTAGGTCGGAGAATGATGGACGCTCCCCCTTTTTTGGATATCGTTTCCCCCTGATTTCTTTTTGAGAGACAAAAATATGTTAGTGCCTGCCCGAATCCGCTCGGAGCGGACGATCCGTCCGGCTCACACGTGCGAGTGCGCGCGTCCTTGACACTTGCGGTGAATCTCAGCCGTCTCTCTCCGACATCGCACCACGGCAACTGTTCGATCTGCAATCGTGCTCGGTCCCAGCGAATGGCACGCGCCCACCCGCCTCGGTATGACGGTCAGACGGTAAGTTCGCGGATGGCACGCGGTGGCGCCTGGACGCGACCGTACGGATGTAAGTAACCGAAATGGTTTCGCACAAAAATCATAAGGTCGCAGCTTCGAGGAAAGTTGAAATACCGTATAAATATTAAGGGCCTAGACCAATCACAATTTGCTACGTCATACAAAGAACACGTGGCAGACGATGATTGGCTGCTAAATTTCCACAGGCTGGCCGGTCCAGCTCATAGTTTTCCGGAGATCTCGGGCCGAGAGACGCGCGCACTCGCACGTGCGAGCTGAACGGATCTTCCACTCCGAGCGGATTCGGGCAGGCACTAACATGTTTTTGCCTGTCAAAAAGAAATCAGGGAGAGAGGATATCCAAAAAAAGGGGGAGCGTCCATCATTCTCCCTTCAGGTCTGAGTGAGTGTGTACACTGTACACTTTAGTCAGTGCAGGGCGGGGAGGTGACGTGACAATTACATGTCCCGTATTCGTAGCTAAGTTCAGTGCGCCCTTCCTGTTCAGTTGGTCAACCTCCATGTGAATCATTTTTCACGACGTCGTTCCGTTCCAGTTTTAACTGAGCGCACATGAAAACTCGGAAGTCCCGAAGACTTAAATGGCCCTCATGGCGGTTATAACTAACCTCTGCCGGCCAGGCTGTACTTGACTTAAACGACAATTTTTTTGTACGGATAGTTAGCCTCTGTTTCGACAGGACGAATTTCGCAGACTCCCGTACATCTAGTTTGGCGGAGCGAGCGAGACGGCGTTCACAAAACGACGAAACAAATCGCAACGGGATGAGTTGATGACGCAACCAGTTGGAATTTTATGTCGTCACTAAACTTGGCCGGCAGCGGTCTACTCGTTCGGTTGTCCTGGAGGCCCCGCAAATCTCTCGAGGCGGATTGCACACCGGACGGTCAAGAATGGGGAGAGGGCTAATCCAACGGTCAACAGCGCCCCACGTGAGACATTGCATTCTATTTTTTGTGGGCGGCAGTTTAATGAGTTTTCCTGATGGTGACGTAATGGATCCTCATTTCCCGGAAATATCGTGCGGGGAATTCCTTTGTCGTCTTCCCGACAAGTCACTAAAGCCCTCCGACCACAGCCAATCAGTGAGCTCGATTGACTTAAGAATGGCATGACTCCCGTTGACTGCCAAATTCCGTGCGTCCGTCAGCTGGTAGACCGGGCGGGCTTCCTTGTCGTGATGCGCTATGTTGGGACCCCCGCAAGCCAAAGAGGAGGCTGCCGCCCTGTACGGCGGTCCCCCCCCCTCCAATCACATCTACCATCATCAAATTTCAATTAGTAGTTTGAATTTGTTGGCCAACGCTTTAGTTCACAGCTCGCGTTGGCTCGCGGCCTCCTCTTGAGATGTCCGTGCCCTATGAAATAACGTCGGTGGAAGCATCCTGATGGTACATCATGTCGGTGTATCGACACGGCCGCCGCCGGAGTCGTCGGCGACGACGGCGGCGACGGCCCGTTCAACACTATGAAGAAAGGTACCGTTTGTAGAGTACTAAATTCGATAAGCCATTCTTTGGAGGAATGTCGGTCACATCCCACCCGTCCCGAGTCAACTCGTCAACATCCCTGTCACAAGCCATGGCGGAGGAAGGCGCCCGCCTGTAAAGCAATCCCTTCCCCTTCCCTCCCCTCCCCCCCCATCCCATCCCCTCATCTCCAGCCCCTCCCCTCCCCTCCCCTCCACTCCCCTGCCCTCCCTCCTCCCCTTCCCTCCCCTCCCCTCCCTCCCCTCCCTTCCCTCCCCTCCCCTCCGTCCCTCCCTGGCCCTCCAATCCCCTCCCTACCCTCCCTCCCCTCCCTCCTCCCCTCCCTCCCCTCCCTCCCCTCACCTCCCCTCCCCTCCCCTCACCTCCACTCCCAACCACTCTCCTCCCGTCCCCTCCCCTCCCCTCCCCTCCCCTCCCCTCACCTCCCCTTCCTCCCCCTCCTCCCTCCCCTCCCTCCCTCCCCTCCCCTCCCCTCCCCTCCCTCCTCCCTCCCCTCCCCTCCCTCCCTCCCCTCCCCCTCCCCTCCCTCCCTCCTTCCCTCCCCTCCCTCCCTCCCCTCCCCTCCCCCTCCCCTCCCCTCCCTCCCCTCCCTCCCCTCCCTCCCCTCCCCTCCCTCCCCTCCCTCCCTCCCCTCCCCTCCCCTCCTCCCTCCCCTCCCCTCCTCCCCTGCCTCCCTCCCTCCCCTCCTCCCCTCCCTCCCCTACCCTCCCTCCCCTCCCCTCCCCTCCCTCCCCTCCCTCCCCTCCCCTCCCCTCCCCTCCCTCCCCTCCTCCCTCCTCCTCCTCCCCTCCCCTCCCTCCTCCCCTCCCTCCCTCCCTCCCTCCGCCTCCCTCCCCTCCCTCCCCTCCCCTCCCCTCCCCTCCCCTCCCCCCTCCCCTCCCCTCCCCTCCCCTCCCCTCCCCTCCTCCCCTCCCCTCCCCTCCCCTCCCCTCCCCTCCCCTCCCCTCCTCCCTCCCCTCCCCTCCTCCCCTCCCTCCCTCCCCTCCCTCCCCTCCCTCCTCCCCTCCCTCTCCCCTCCCCCTCCCCTCCCCTCCCCTCCCCTCCCCTCCCTCCCCTCCCCTCCCTCCCCTCCTCCCCTCCCCTCCCCTCCCCTCCCCTCCCCTCCCCTCCCTCCCTCCCCTCCCCTCCCCTCCCCTCCCCTCCCCTCCCCTCCCCTCCCCTCCCCTCCCTCCCTCCCCTCCCCTCCGCGCCCCCTCCTCGCCTCTGGCGCCCGCGCCCGCGTCCCCTCCCCTCCCGATGCACTCCTCCCCTCCCTCCCCTCCCTCCTCCCTCCCCTCCCCTCCCTCCCTCACCCCCCCCTCCTCGCCTCTGGCCGCCCCCGCGCTCCTCCCCTCCCCTCCCCTCCTCCTCTCCCCTCCCCTCCCTCCTTCCCTCCCCTCCTCCCTCCCCTCCCTCCCCTCCCGCCCCCTCCTCGCCTCTGGCCGCCCCCGCGTCCCCTCCCCTCCTGTCGCTAGAAGGCGCTTGGTCGCAATGGCGCACGCGCGGTCTCTCTCTCTCGCGGTGGCGGTCCTCCTCTTTGCCGCCGCCACCACCCCGCGCGAAGCTGCCGCTGTGGACATCGACCCGCAAGACAGTGAGCCGCCACGGCCCGCCCGCCCTCTATGGAAGGAGAGAGGTGGACTGCCCGCGTCGTGGCCTCTGTCTGTGCTTTTTGAAGCGCACCGTGTCCTCACTACAATCCTGCATTTGCTCGCGCTTGGGCGCAGGGGACGCTCTTCTCGCTGTCAAAGCGGCACTCAACAACACACAAAAGCTTACCAACTGGGTAGCGAGTAACCTCGACTGCAGCACCTGGAGTGGGGTCTCATGCGACGCAAGCGGGCGCGTTGTTAATCTGTGAGCTACATTTTGACTGAACACCGCTTGTGGTTTTGGAGGGCTCCGCGGATTCTATAGCTGCTGAACTGCAGCCCGAGGCTGCGAGGAGGGCTCTGCGGGAAGAAGCCCCCTCCTCAGATAGCGGCTAAAAAGGTCCGCCCGGAGGAGTCTTCTACAGCCCGCGGCCCTTTCTTCTTCTGACGCTTTCACTGCTAACCTGTCTTATGCAGAGATATAGGGTCTTACGGCGTTGGAGGAAGCATTTCACCTGCTATCGGTAACCTGACAGAGCTGATATATTCGTGAGTGGCTCCACTTCATAAGGATGCGTTCCATGCGTGTTTGCGCGTTCACATTAATGGGGAGTGCTCAGATATTGGGACGTGCTAAATTAGTAGAAGCACTTTACCACTAAGCGGCCTCGCTACGTGCAATGCGTGGTCACGTCCTGGCTCGGCTGCTTGTGCACACGCTTAAAGTTCAATATGTCACGTCACATTTACGTGGTGTATTGCAGTTGCTTAACTCCGTTCCGAGCATTCACTTGCGCATTCTTTCGACATGAGTTTTGCATTTTGCTGGAAATATCGGCCAGACTCGTGAAGCCCTTTTTCTTTATTTTTGGCAGATGGTTGTATGCTAATTCCTTTACGGGATCTCTCCCGGATACTATCGGCAACCTTGCGAATCTGAAAATATTGTAAGTACCCATAAATCTGAAGCGTAGAGATAGAAATGCCAGACAGAGGAATGCCAGTGAGAGAAATGTTAGCTGTGGCAGCATGTTTATTAAGTACCTATTTCTTTTATTTTTGGCAGAGGCTTGACTGGTAATTCCCTAAATGGTTCTATCAGTTCTCGGCAGCCTTGCGAGATCTGCAAAATT
>CM074818.1:342174-360770 GCA_037447605.1 Zygnema circumcarinatum
CCCTTCCCCTCTGGTCGTTTTTCTTCCTGCGCTAATGAGAAGAGGCATTTTCTTCCATAACTATTTTGTCATCATTTTGAAGTACATAAATCCTCACCCTTTTTTTGTTTATTTTTTTCCTTTTCCTTTTTCAGGTGCGCATCTGCAGGATGAATGGGGTTACGCTGCGGGAGAGGACAGCATGGAACGCTCCGTACAATCCTGTCGGCTAGCGGGAGTGCAGGAAATTACATACTTAGAAGATTTAGAAAGCATTCCTCCTTCACCGGATGAGCCCGAGGAAGAAGCGGAGTATGACGATGCGAAAACTCCAGAAATCCCTCTTGAGTTGGAGGGGAGAGGGGTTTCAGAGGGAGGAGGGAGAGAGGGAGGGAGAGAGGGAGAGGGTTCAAAACCTCTCTCGACAGCTTCAGCTTCAGCCATTGAGAAATTGGAGACTCTTTTAGGAGTCCCCATATTAGAAAATGTGCACTCCAATTCTACTTTTCAAGGAGCGACTGCGACCGGAAGCTTCCTGGAACCTTCTCAAGCTTCACAAGTGGTTTCTCCTGCTCCCTCTGTAGGGCTTGGTTTGAGTGTGGGTGTGACACATGTCACGCCTGTTTCTTCAGGAGATGATGCTAATGCTTCTGTCGATCTGAACCACTTTTCTGTCTTTCTAAGCTACTCAAGTCTTGTTGGAAATCTCACAGTGTGAGGGGCAGAAATACTACCTTTCTTAAACCCTAATTCTCACCTCACAGCTTTGGGGGTGATGTCATTACCTCCTTTGTTTCTCCTCTCTCTCTTTCTCTCTCACTCCCTAAAGGAATGCTTCAACACGAAGTTGGGAGTGAGTGACGAACTGTCAGTCAGAGAGAGAGAGAGAGAGAGATAGATGAGTTTTCAGAGCCTTTGAGATTAGGGTTAAGCTGAGAAAAAACTGTTTTCTTCTTGCAGGAGTATGTGCAGTGGTCTGCTGCTCCCACTCCATCTCCCTCCGGATGGACCCAACAGAGTTTCTCGGCAGAAGGCAACAACCTCCCTCTCCCTCCCATGGCTTCCTCTCCCACCACTTACTACTCCAACACCAGTTCGGGAATCACAGACCTGCAGGGAAATGTATTTCAGCAGCAAACTGACAATAGTCAGTCACAGCAATACTTCATGGCAAACCCTAACGGAGTACAACAGTTCCATGTTCAACAGCCTCTCCCTGTCTCTGTCTGGGGAGGATGGCCTCCTCCTCCTCCTCCTCCTTCTTCATCTTCAGCTGCTGCTTTGGCAGCCATGGTTGGAGCTCAAGGAGGGCTTCAACATCATATTCAACATCAACATCAACATCAACATCAACATCAACTTCAACATCAACAGCAGCAGCAGCAGCAGCAGCTTTATATCCAGCAGGTACAGGCACAGCAGCAGCAGCAGGGTGGTGCCTGGATCTCTGATAGGGGTCAGGAGCTTCTTGACTATGGGCACAGCCTTCAGCAGCAGCAACAGCAGCAGCAGCTTCAAGGCAGCCATGACTCGGGTTCAAGTCAATGGGGAGGACCTTGGCAGCAAGATTCTACTCATTCTACTACCAGTATTCCGACCACTACCACTACCGCTACAACTATTGCAGTCCAGCATGGAGTCAGCCATCAGCAGCAGCAGCAGCAGCAGCACTATCATCTTAATCAGTATCAGCATCAGGCTCTCCCTGCAGTCATGTACTCCACTGAATGGCAGCTTCAGCAAGGATTAGGGTTAGGGGTAGGCTTAGCTGCAGCCCCCTTATATGCTGTCCCTACCCAGCAGCTCTCCTCCTTTCCTGCAGCCCTGACCGTAGTAGCAGGAGCTCCTTCTTCAGGACATGAGGTTTTGAGCTTCCAACCTTTCCAGGCAGAAGCGAGAGGAGCAGGAGAGGGGAGTGCTCAAATGGCAGCAGCAAACTGGCAGGGGTATTGGCAGGTTTCTGGGCAACCAGGTTTGTTGCAAGAAACTCAGCAGCAGCATCAAACTTTGGTTCAAACTCAGCTGGGGCCGCAGGTGGTGCTCAGTTTGACTGGGGGGATGATGGAGAGGATGCAGCAATTTCAACAGTAGGACAGTTTCAGTTCAGTTCCAGATTCAGTTTTATTTCCACTCACTGCTTTAGTTTTTAGGGTTTCAGATGCATTTTTGTTTACAGAGGAGTTTTCGTTTCAGTTCCAGTTCTGAGGTGTTGGAATATTTCATGTTGTAAAGATTTATTGTTTTTTCTTAGAACGGAGGTTTATGAAACAGCTTGCGCTTTGAGTTTGTCTTGGAGACGAACATGCTCAAGTTTGATAACAATATATGGAAATTGCATTTGAAAACTTACGTATATTTGGCATGGTTAACCAATCGCAGTCACAAGTTTTCCCTTAAAAACACAATGATCATTTAACTCCTCAAAACCTATTCCTGATTTCTGGTTACTGGCTTCTAGTTTCTGGTTTCTGGCTACCTTACAACTTGTTCAACCTTCTTCCAAGCTGAAGATACGCCATCACACAGTGACTGTCTGCATGCCTATTAAAAGATTCCAAACGCAAATTAAGGAGGTTAAAAGGTCACTAAAAGAGAGAGAGATAGCGAGAGAGAGACGGAGAACTACAAAAAGGGGAGTGCCACTTGACAACTGTCTCATCCCTTAATCGGGAATCGCAGCCATCTCTGACTCCATTAAACCTAAAAGAGCCATTCCTTCTCAAAGCTGAAGATGGGGCCCTTTCCACTTGAATTGACGGGTGCACTCACCACCACCTGCATATTGAATCAGCACAGCAACCCGTGCGTGTAAGACAGAGGGAACGAGCGAGAGAGAGAAAGAGAAGGGGAGGGAGAGAGAGAGAGAGAGACAGAGACTTTACTGTAGTGCCTGATAGTACTTCCGATGCTAATCGTAATCCTAGTTCAAAGCCTGCTTCCTTCCAGACAGAAGCACATGACCGAAGGTCCAGCTACATCTATCACGAAAGTGCAAAAGACAGGCGAAGTCGACCAGACTTACCTTCAATGGACCGCTTTTGCCAATTGGCGTGTGGAGCTCAAGCTCCGCTCTCTTTGTGAGGTCGGAGTAGGCCACCTTTATGTGCCCATTCGAGACTTTCTGCTTCATGGCTACTCCCCAGGTGTCAGTTGCAAAGTCGTATGAAGGCTCCAAAGTCGTCTTTCCATCGTAAACGTGCTCAAATTTCACGTGCGGCTTTGTTTTTTGAAGAATCTGCTTCACTACAACTTTGTTCCTATAGTCAAGTCCCACTGCCGCCTCCAACGTTGTGGTCGGTCGACCATGGTGATGGTTCAGAGTCAGCTTCACATTCTTTCCAAACACTTCTGCCGAGCTGTGGAACTGGTAGCGGATCACCTGCAATACAACATCACACCCCACATTATGTTACAAATCCAATAAACTGCATTCCATGTTCGAGTAAGAATGAAGTTTTTTCACTAACCGACCTGACAGTTTCAGGCTCCTGTAGACGCAGAGAGAAGATAGGAAGACATCCCATAACTTATTGGTTTAAGCAAAGGGTAAAGCACAAGCAGGTGAATCTAATGACAGTCAACTTCTGAGGATGCATTGGACAAAATACACCTCAACTCCTCAAAACTCTTTTCTGTAATATGCAGATGAATGAATGCATATGATGAAATCAAGACCTTAGCAGATGATGCTTCTGCAAAAGGGAACATCAGGCATTGATTAGAAGCAGATGTATCTTGAAAGCTAAATAAGAAAAAGCATTGCTTCCGAAAGTCTTATTGCAAAGATCTAAGAGGAGCAAGCCTTTGCACTGGAAACCTTAAGCTCCGATGTGGCAGACAAATGCAAGTGGATGCCGTCGATGTATACAATGGTAAGTCAGAGAGAGCGAGAGGGAGAGAGAGAGACTCATGCTCGATACAGAAAGTGTGGTCAAGGATTCACGGAGTCAATGCAAAGCAATTTATAGAAAGTCTACAAAAATAAGCGGTGACGAACATCGACAATATCAATGTCTTTATTCTCACAAGGTCTCAGTACCGACAAAAGACAAACAAACACGCCAAAAAAAAAGGATGAGTTCCCTCTTGCAAGCTTTAGCTCATGTAAAACATATCCGCCGCACCACTCCCTCCTCCCTCTCCCTCTCCTTGTCCGTCTCCCGCTTCATCCTCCCTCTCCCTCTCATCTCCGCTCCTCTCCGTACAAGTTTTCACATCAGAAACAAACAAGCAAAATCCAAGCAAGCTCGACCTTCATTCACAACATCCTCCCGCAACAACAATAGAGCATCAAAAACACTCCAAAAAATCTCCACCGTTGCAGGTCAAAAAAATTCCATCACCAAACAGACCACCAGCAAGAGCCTCCTCCTCCAATGCCTGCTGCTCCCACAATACAATATAATACAATGCGACCAGCAGCCGCACCTTCTTCTCCAGCTCATAGTCAATCATGAAGTGGCCCGGCCTCTCCACACCAAGCTCGACGCCATGGATCTCCTGCAGCGAGCCCGAGCGCACCGTTCTGTCGGAGAAGGTCGCCTTCAGCTTCACATCGTCCACCCACGCGCCCAAAGTGGTGATCACCTTGTTCTCGCCGCTAGTGTACTTGCTCTTCAGACTCAGCTTCGTCATGGCTTCCTCTCTCTCTCTCTCCCCTCTCTCTCTCTCTCTCTCTCTCTCTCTCTCTCTCTCTCTCTCTCTCTCTCTCTCTCTCTCTCTCTCTCTCTCTCTCTCTCTCTCTCTCTCTCTCTCTCTCTCTCTCTCTCTCTCTCTCTCTCTCCCTTTCTCTCTTTCTCCCTCGCTTTTTCTCACTCTCTCTCTCACACACTCTCCCCTTCTCTCTCCTCTCCCTCCACTCGTCACTCCCTCTCGACCTCTCTCCTTTCCCTAGGGCGCAGCTTTTATCAGTGAGCCATCAGACCACTAGAAACATGCCACGTGTTCAGTAGCCTACGTGGTGTGTCCCCATTGGAAGACGCTGGCCTGTTGATTTGCAACGAAGGCAAAAATTGACAAAAAAAACTACAGATTTGGCCATTCGAGCGTCGGTTTACGGATTCAGAGTTCATGTTCATCTTGGTGATCTTGTGGTGGATCCCAAACATAGTTGATCTCCGTGTGGATTATGGGAGAGTGGATCTTTCTATGGTAGAGGTTCCTACTGTAAATTTGTAGATCCGGATATCAATTGAAATCAAGGATCCAATCTGTATTCATGTTGTGTGCGTGGATCTCGCAATTTGTTGATATCTTTATGTTTTTTTAAATAGTTGATCTCAACTTTCCGTAGAGAGTCCACTGTAATTTGATCTTGGCCTACAATTTTGTGGATCTGAAGATCAATCCAATCCCTGGGCTCCTCTATGTGGCCGAAATTCCGTTCAGCGTTCTATGTGTAAAAAGGAATAAATCATGGTCTGCCACGTCATAGAAATAACAAAATCTGCAGATTTCTCCGTGCAACGTATTTATCTCAAACTGCGAGCTTAGAGCCTCTCACTGTAAATTTTTTTGAGCTGAGAAGCTTGGCCTAATCCTCTCCGCCTTCGGAAGAAGGCAGCCATGGAGATGAGCAGGAGAGCAGCTCGCCTGCTGCCTGCTACGGCGCGATGCATCATGCGGCGCTTGAAGGATGGCTCGCATCATGGCGAATCAGAGCATCATAAGAAGGGCCTTCTTCGGAGTTTCATTGTTCCAAGGATTTCTACTTTTCAAGAACGAGCATTTGATGCGGATTTGATGAAGAATGGCGCTCATTCTGGAGCGGGACCGATGGCAGGTTATCCATTTGGAGTGATGAATGTGAATTTTTGTTTGATTACGGCGAGGGAAGGTGGTGATGACTGCGCTGGAATCATGTCAGAAGAGGCTTCTGCTGCTCCTCCTTTGAGCTACAGTAGCAGGAGCAGTTCATTGAGGCCGCATGTTTCCTGGGAGGATTTGCTTCTGCATTCGTTGCAGATGAGGCAATCATCAGGATTGCTTCATGAGAGGAAGGAGGAGTTGGTTGAGGGAAGTCTGAAGCTTCCTCCTGCAGGAGAGCTGCTTTTGTTTGAAACTAGCAGTGTGAAGAAGAAGAGAAGACTGAAAATGAATAAACATAAGCAGAAGAAGCTTCGACGGAGAGAACGATACAAGAATAAGTAGCAGTGAAATATGTTCCTTTTTCAGTAAAATTCTGATGGCAATCCTTTTTTTTTGTCTATATTGACAGCTTCACTCCTTCTATGGTTCATTCCTTTCTCCTCTCTAGATATTCTTGGTATAACTCTCAGCCTCAAATTTTAGGAAAGCAGAAAACAACCTTAAGCTATGCTTAGGTTAGGTGTAAACAAGAAGGCCTTTAAGGTTTGTTTGTTCCTTTTGAAATAGAGTGGTGGAAAGCTCTGTCAGCTCATGCTATCCATCTTTTGGAGCCCACTGAAGTGAGATCTTCAGCCAAGTGCCATTCAGCTCTCTCTCAAGCTGTAGGAAAGCAGCAAAGTGAAGGTCTTGGAGCCATAACTGAGATTAATTGAACGCAGATTAAAAGTGCATGGCATGGCATGTGCTCTTATGGCATGAAATGTTATATGTCGAAGGCATTTGCATGTGATCTAATCCCCATTTGACTTTGATTTATGGGCTTGGTATATGATCTGATGGCATGTTTTTTCATGTTTTGTTGAGCTTTTGCATGGAAATGTGTCTAGTGACCATGTGCTCTTTACTGGCAATTGCTGAATTTGGCTTGACTAATGGCTTGGAAAGAAGGATGGCTTGGTTAAAGCGAGAACGCATTTGCCGCTCTTTTTCTTTGGTTTTCTCCAAATCGACTAGGACTTGGATTTGCATTGCTCTCCTATGCGGTCAGCCAAAACCACAAGTTCGTCTCCAAAGACCCCAAGTCACATCACAATCACAATCAATGGCAATTCATTTCATCACAGTCACAATCAGCACATGCACAATGGCCTGCAATACATTCAAAGACATCTGCTCTCCCTCCTAAAACACGAACCAACACATAACAGGAACAAGAACAAAATCAACAAATAAGGAAAATAAATAACAGTGACGCCACAATTGTAATCACTCACATTGTGTTGATCAATACGGCAAAGCTCACATAAAAACAAAAACAGATATTTGCCATCAACATGACATTACATGACTTCACATCCCCTCAGAGCATAGAACGTTTTGATACGTTGGAACGGAGCCCATTGGCAGTCCACAGACACCTTTCTGTAAAAGTCAACGCAGTATCAGGCGCAAAACATGGGGGGAAAACCTCCACCATGAAGACTATGATGGCAGTGATGACCATGATAGCCATGGCGGCCATGGAGTGATGGCCATGGCTGCCTCTCCAGCTTAGAGTCTGTACTTCACCCTAATCCTAACAAGACCACGTAAGCAGCCACACACTAGTCTCTGCCTCGACAGTTCTCCTCCATACCAGCCTCCTACCTCCCTCTACTCAGCACGCGTGCCAACGACCACCCGTTCAATGAAAGAGAGACGGGCAGCCGCCCAAAAAGGAGAGAGTGGGAGAATGAGAAAGAGGGACTCAGTCCCTTGGCAGTGTCTCTTGCCTGCTGTAAGTGGGACCCCCTCGCGAAGCTGCAGAAAAAACAAGACAGAGGCAGTGCAGCTTACACGGAATACTTCCAGCGGCCTATCAACCGGACCTATTGCTGCTCCCAAAAAGAAGATCCGCGCCTTCCCAGAATAATGCATCCGGGGCAGTGCAGGAAAACCCTTGGAATGGGGAGAAAAACAGCCTACAACGACTGCTGAAAGAGGGAAGCTCGAACATGCAGGGGAGGAGCAGTGGGAGGGGTAGTGAGGAAGACAGCTCGGAATGAGAGAGCGAGAGAGAGGTTTTGAAAGCGAATGCGACCTAAGTATAGACCTATGAAACCCGGACGAATGCAAGAATTCTGAGGGAAGCGGCGTTGCCGGCCTGTCGAGAGAAGCATTGCAAGAATACTTCTATGTATCCTCTCCAACTTTAGCTAGGAAGCAGTTGAGGGAGGATCAATCACCATGGGAGTGAGAAAAAGGCCATGGAACGAGAATGGGAGTGCTCCGCTTGTATGCTTGATAGGCCGGGTCAGACCCCCATTTCTGATCAGACGCAGTTTCCAAGAGCGGGACCTGCCCAGAATGACAAAACCCCCGAAAAAACGACAAGATGTTTAGCGAGCCTCTCTTGGAAATGCTGTAGCATAATTTTGCAAGCACAGGTGGCAAATAGTTAAGATTTTAACATTACGGAATCGAAGTACAGTGATAAGCAATTTGAGGGATTCCCACAGAGATAGGAAGGACTTACCCCGCTCAAAAAAATGAGTTGAAACGAAGTCCAGATGGGACCAAGCAGACCTGCCAGGAAACCCAAAATAACTGCCTTTAGTCAAACAGCCTTTTCTCTGACAAAATTGGCTGCGATCTCATCGAGTGCTTTCAAAAGCATGCATGTCATCTGACCCACTTATAGAGAAAAAAGAAAGACTTCAACGAAAGATGCATGTTCCAGCTATTAAATAATCAATATTAGCATGTTTGAGTTAGAGAGGCAGGTTTCACATAAAAAGCAGCAAACTTGAGTTCAAGTCAACAAGTGATTGTTCCCAGTATGACTAGTGTTGAAGTTGGAAGTACCTCCTAGCCAGGCCCACCCCTGGAGGCCTTCTGAAGCTAGCAGGAAGATACCCCACCAAAGTAAAATCTCGCCCAGATAATTGGGATGACGACTATACCTGCAAACAAACTCAGTAATATGGGACATGAATAAGATACTTCTAACCAGCCAGAGACTAGGCAACTTATTCGAAGTCTTAAGTTACTTATCACAGCAGGGGCTGCACTTCTCAAACATGTCAAAGACATCACATGCAAGGATGAACCCTGGTAGAAGAGAGTCCTACCTCCAAAGGCCCGTGTCAATCCACTTTCCATCATTCGCTTCATCTTCCTTGAAGCTGCAAAATAGCACAAAAAAAGAGCTCAACCTTCTGCAGCAACAAGGGGACCAAATCCAATAGTACGCTGTCTAATCTGCAAAAAAGGGAGAAGGACACGTATTTATTAAAACAACCCAAAAAGTTGGGTGTGTAATACCATGCAGCATGCCCGGACTGAGTCTCAAGCAGCTGGTACGGATTGAACTATCAAGTATTGGGAGAAGTAACTGGATTGATGCAGTCCAAACTTTCGATGGACTGAGACTTACACAAATTTCTGATAATCGGCAACTGCTTCCAGGAGAAAACCAACGCCCCACAGCACTATGCCTGAAATAGGAGCCCAACAACCCCTATAAACCCTTATCACTCAAGTACTGGGCCCTTCATGTTGAAGTATATGAGAAATGCGTATCATCTGCAAACCCAATGGACTCATGAGCAAGAACATCATGCTGAAGTAAAAGATTCCTACACTGCCAAAATGCAACATTTGAAAATGAACTTTGACCATGGAAAAACTTCAATAGACATTTTCATTTCGTGTTATAATCATGAGAGATATCGTAGTTGGAGTAAATAAATTTCTGCCGTTCGTAGGGCGAGCATAAGCATTACCAAGCCCCACCAGAAACAGGAAGAAGCTATGAAAGACGGGAATGCTTTTTTGCGTTGCCATCAGAAAAACAAAAGATGAGAAGGTAAGAGGTTTTCTATCCGAAGAGAATTACCAAGTACGTCTGTGATTGCCAGCCAGGGCGGATTATGTGTGCTGAAGTTCAGAAGCATGACCGGTAACGACACTATAAACACCCATATTGCCTACATCAGAATAAGTCATCAAGGAAAAATCAGCCACTGAATAAAGCTGAATAAACAATGGAATGCGAAGTTTAAAAAGTAGAAAGTCCCCAGAGAACGAAACACTTGCAACCTCGCTAACAGAAAACGTTACAGACGTGGACAGAAGTGGACAGAAACTGTAGCCTCCATTTATCACAGTATACTTTTGTGCTTGGACATATACCTGAATGGTCCAAAACATGAACAACGTGGAAGGCTTTTCACGGACGCCATCAAAGCGACTGTCCTTACCAGCCTGTTAATGCAACAAGGTGTGCAACTTTTGAAAATAAGTTGATGAAAAACGGTACATCAGCAGAGAAGCTATGATGATTTGCCAAGAACATCACATCGGCAGTGACAATACAATGATAACCTACCTTCCTTCGTATATGAAATCATCTCAAACCACATGGAAAGGAAGCCAAAAAAAGTAGTGCCCATACCTTCAGAACCCGCATTAGCAGAAATGTTCCGAGTCGAACAGACCATACTGAGACAAGCGTGGTTAGCGTCACCTGCAGCCTTGAATTGTACAAACAAACAAAACGAGGGAAGCACATGAAAAGCAGTACATGAGTGCATGTCAATCAAAATCTTGCTCATCAAATGAGAGAGAGACACAGAGAGAGAGAGAGCGAGAGTGAGAGAGGTATGCAAACAGAGACAAGAGGAATGATCGTGCGAAGCACCCAAAGCGGTCTAGATCAATAACCGTAACAGCTGAAAAGAAAAGCGCTTTTATATTGTGCATGCCTGCCGTTCATAAAGAAAGCCTCCAAAAGCTAATGAGCCTGTCGCCACCAGAAAGAAAGAAAGCGACCCAAAGAGATCAAAAAATTTCTCCGTCTGCGAAGGAAGACAAACGCCAAAAAAAACACGAACAAAATAAGAAAACCGTTCACTCTAACTCTCGAGCTGAGTGGTAATTTTTGCGAATGGTATTTGAGGATAAGCTTACACAGACTGGAACTACCAAAATCTGAAAAACTCCAAAAGTAATGAAAACAGAGCCATCAAAACATGATGCTCTAGATAAAGGGAGGAGGTCATGACATGCATCAATTAGAGAGAGAAAGAGAGAGAAAGAGAGAGAAAGAGAAAGAAATAGAGAGAGATTCACTCATCAGATAGACGGAGTGTATACAAATGCTGCCTGCTTCATGGCTTGCAAAGAAGTGATATTCACCTACGTTTTCAACTATTGAGCGACAAAACAGGAAGGAGGAGCAATGCATCGGTACATAGCACACAAACATACAAATTCATGTATCAATGCAGACTATGCATCACCAAAACGACCAAAAGAGTAGTACAAGGAGTTCGTGTCTATCACTTCCACATTTGCAAACCAATTTTCTCCATTCGTTTGTGTTGGTCTTTAGTCCTTAAAATGCGAAGCACGATGCATTTTCAATACTACTACACAGGCGTGCATCCTTAATTACCTGCAGAAGAGCCGAAAAGATGAATGATATCCACTGGAAAGCCAAATCAGACAGTCCGAACCAGAGAAGCAACTGGACCGTGCTTGCCATCTTGCTTTCCCGGTCAACCTCCTCGTCACAGAATTTCTCTCCCACTCTCCCTCTCCCCCTCCCTCCCTCCCTCTCTCTCCCTCTCCCGCTCTCTCTCTTTCCCTCTCTCCTCTCTTTCTCTTCCTTACTCTCTCCCTCTCTCTCCCTCTCCCTCTTCCTCCCTCTCCCTCTCTCTCCCTCTATCTCTCCATCTCTCTATCTCTGTCCCTCTCTCCCTCTCTCCCACTCTCTCTTCTACCTCTCTCTCCCTCCCTCTCCCTCTCTCCTCTCGCTCTCCCCCCCTCTCTCTCGGCTATTCGAGATTGCTCTCAGACTGACAACCAAACAGCCGCTACCTGCGTTTCTGCGAGAACACGAAGAATGGCTGTAGAAGCATACACAGCCTGCTTAAAAAAAAACGCAGATTGAGTTCTTCGTTTGTTACTCTCTTCGTTCTCCCTCTCTCACGCCTCTCCTGCGGCCATGCCTCTCCACCTCCCTCTCTCCCTCTCCCTCTCCCTCTCCCTCCAGTCCCAGCCGTGCAAGAGCCCAGCAAGAGCAGGAAGCAGAAAGTGCCCAGCCAACTGTTGTTCAATCTCAAGCTGAAGATCAACATCAACCGGAGCACGTTCGACAGAAGATCCACTGTTGATCCCCACAAGGTCAACCCTGGTTCAACTGCAAACTTCAATTTTTCCGGAATCCGTCCAAACGCGTCATTTCTGCCTTTGACCGCTCCCCGTTTTCCGGGGAGGATGCACTGTACTTTCCGAAACTTGTACTTGTACGGCATTTGTACGGCCTTCGAAGATATTATTCGCGCGTGCTAAAGCACTTGCGGGAAACGATTCAGTTTGCCACGTGACAGTATATCATTCGACAGTTTTGATTCATTTTCCCACGTGACATCATACCATTCGGTGATTTGATTCAGTTTGTCATGTGGCAGTACATCATTGGATGTCTTGGATCCAATCATGTCACTGATTGGCGGAGCTTCCAAGTGCCGCCTTTTTGTCCGGCAGTTGAGATTCGGATTTCGATTTTTTTTCGTACCGTTTGCCGTACAATATCCACAATCCGTTTACACCAGATAGAAGGGCTTTTTCCTAGTGCTTGTCGCGCGGCGTGTAATTTTTTGTCGTACGTGAACAAATTGCAGGCACGGGATTGGAGCCTCGACAGGCAGCAAATTGGTACCTGCCACGTGTCCTTCAAAAGGTGAGTCAGCATGGCACTTGCATTCTGGCATCTTGTGAAGGATCCGATCCAAAATGCGATCATGGCGGGCAGCACATTCGTACGGTACGGCTTCTATAAAACAGAACAGTCGTACAGTTGTACAATCCCCGGTATCGTATCCCATTTAAAGTGCTACAGTTCCTCGAAACTTGGACTGTTCCTAAACGGCAAAATTTTATGACGTCATGCTCAGATTATGCGAACGTGCAAACATGATTTCTTTTCAAAACCTCGAACGGTATATTTTCTTCAAATAGTGTGAACGATTCAAATTCGAATATCGTTATCCTGTTCTCAAGTATCCAGATATTTCTTCTGATCCATTCAGACAGTGTGATCTTGAGGACGGGGATACGCTTTTCCATTTCTGTTCCCGTCCTGTTTTCTGTTCCAGGTCCCGTTGCAGTTGCTGTTTCCGCACGTCAGACAACACCTACGTGGCAGTCCCCAATTGGCCCACATCCCCAAATGTACCAACCCGAGATCCCAATCAGGTGCGGTTTACTTCAGAACAGAACTGGAAACGGTACTGCGTGGATATTAAAAAACTGTCACGGAACTGTCCCGCACTTAGATCCTTGAATCCCCCTTTTCCCTCCTCCCAAGTGCCACGTGGCACTCGCGCGCAGTGCCACGTGTCGCCCCCGCCATGCTCTCCCTCCGCTCAGTCGCCCTAGCTGCTGCCACGTCAGCGTTCGGCAGGCGCCCGCACGTGCGGCTTGACAGGTGGCGGCGTCCAGCACGTGCCACGTGGCGCTCGCAGACGGTCTGCATGGCGGCCGCGGGGGGGGGCTTCTTCGCGGATGCTTCCTCCGCCATTGCAGGCAATGCTCCTGGAGTGGGTTCAGGGTTCAGGGCCTCTCAAAACCCTAAAAATAAGAAGTGTGTTGCTTCCAGTGAATCGTTGCTTCGCCTTCCCCCGTTTTTGCGTTTCCTTTTGCTGATGTGATTTTTGTGTTTATTTGTTTGTTTTTTTTTTTTTGGTCTGCTTTCAGCTGAATTACGGCGTATGTGTGGCTGACATCGACAACGATGGGCAGCTCGAATTTTTCGTTTGTGGTTTTGGTGGTGAGAACCTAGTGCTCAAGGTAAGCACATACATGCCCATACATGCCCCATACATGGCCATACATGCCCCATTCTTGGCCCTTACATGCCCATACATGGCCATACATGCCCTATACATGCTCCATACATGGCCATACATGCCCATACATGGCCCATACATGCCCATACATGACCTATACATGCCCCATTCTGCCATGCTGTGACTGGAAATCTGAATCTTGAACCTTGAAACTTGGGATGTGGCAGTGGGATGGCTCCCAGTTGGTGAACACTGCAAAGGGAACAGTTCTCGCAGACGCAGGACGGCAGGCGATTGGCGTGGCTGCGGCTGATATTGATGCAGACGGCGTGGAAGAGGTAGTGAGAGAAGGAGAGGGGGGGAGAGAGAGAGAGAGAGAGGGGGGAGGGAGGGGGGAGAGCGAGGGAGAGAGGGGAGAGAGGGAAGAGAGGAAGGGAGAGGGGAGAGGGGGGGGAGAGGGGGGAAAGAGGGGAGAGAGAGGGGGGAGAGGGGTGGAGAGGGGAGAGGGGAGAGGGGGGGTGAGAGGGGGGCGAGAGGGGAGAGAGGGGAGAGAGAGGGGGAGAGAGGGGAGAGAGAGGGGAGGGAGAGAGGGAGATGGGGGGAGAGGGGAGAGAGGGGGGAGCGGGGGAAGAGTGAGAGGGAGGGAGGTGAGAGAGAGGGGGGAGAGAGGGGGCGGGGGAGAGAGAGGGGAAGGGGGAGAGAGAGGGGGAGCTGCACTGACATTGATGCAGGCAGTGTGGAAGAGGTGATGAGAGGGGGGAGAGAGAAAGGGAGGGGGCAGAGAGGGGGGAGAGAGGGGGTGGGGGAGGGAGAGGGGGAGGGGGAGAGAGAGGAGGAGCTGCCACCGGCATTGACGCAGACAGTGTGGAAAGGGTGATGAGGGGGAGAGAGAGGGAGGGGGAGAGAGAGAGAGGTGCCAGAGGGGTTCATGCAGACAGCATGGGAAGGGGTAACTTGAGAGTGAGAGAGAAAGAAAGCTGCCACATACACTGGTTCAGACGGCGTGGAAGAGGTTACATGAGAGATAGAGAGAGAGTGAGAGAGAGAGAGTGATGCCACCCACATTGATTCAGACAGCGTTGATGAGGTGACGTGTGTGGAGAGAGAGGGAGAGAGCTTTAGATCATCAGTAGACTTTCTAGGACCTCTGATGAGGGAAAATTTGGTCGTTAATTGAAGTATATGTCGTGCTCGACATTTGTATTATACATTCCTCTGAGTATGGGAGACAACTTGATGTCTGATTATGAAGCCATTTGAATTTTTACTTAGCCGTGCAGCATTACTTGCTGCCCTGCACACTCATTTATAAGGACTGAGGGGCTCTCAGATCTATGTCTTGAATACCGACACCTTCCGCGGACGGAAAAGATTCACAGACCGACTCTTTGACAAACAGGGGGAGAGGTGAAATGATCAAACCTGCAAAACCTAAGAGAGAAGCTGCAAATCTCAACCCCTTCTCTTTTTAAAAAAGTATCTCGTTATGCTCCCATCTTCAAAAGTGCAGCTTGCTTGCTGGGACTGGAAAAATACATTCAGGTCTTGGTCTCTTGCTGCTTACAAATGCCTTTGGGGAAGGGGATGTGCAGTTGGGTGGACCTTTTCTCCTTGCCACAAAATATGGATGAAGTCAACCTTTTTGCAGGACGCTCCGTTTGCGCAGTTGACAGAAAAGCCTCCGGCAGGTGTGTTTTCTCATATGGCTGAACTTGTATCATCATAAACATCAACTCATAAACTCATACATACCTTCATACATATCCTCATAAGCTCATACATACCTTCATACATATCCTCATAAGCTCATACATATCTTCATACATATCCTCATATCTTCATACGTATCCTCATAAACTCATACATATCTTCATAAACTCATATACTTAAGTTCATACTCATCCTCATAAACTCAAAATCTTCACCTTTACCTTTCCCTTCTCCTTAGTGCAGTTTTCTTGGGACCCCCAATTCTATGCAGGTATGGGTTTTTTGTAGCCAACTATGGCGGGCAGATGAAGCTGTTTGAGCTCTCAGATGACAACTTCATAGCGGACCGAGCTTTAGCAGCAGGTCTTGTAACGTACCCCACAGGAGGGAGAGCGCTTGTCTCTCTCCCACTCGTCTCCCACACAGCCATGGATATCTTTGCAGGCAATGAGGTCAGTTAAACAGTTAAACTGAATGCTGTTCTATGCACTCTAAGCAATGCAGTGATCATCTTAAGTAGTGGAGACTCTGTTTTTTCTTGTGTTTTTTTGGTAAGTTTTGAGAGGCAACTCTGTTTGGTATGTGAGAGTGGGATGTTGGAGGGGACAGAATGGACCAAATTTTTTATTTGTAAACAAAGGAGACGGATCTGGGCAGTTTGTGGAGAGTGCAGCAGCATATGGGTATATATACTATCTGAGAACTCCTTAAAAAAAATATAGTTAAGTTAATCAAGTTCAATTACAGCTTTATCCTTTGTTAAGGTTCTGGATTTGTTGGAAAACAAATAGAAATGTTATGTTTTTTGTGAAATTGGAATTTGTGACGCTCGTTTTTATATTTAGGGTTTTTTATTCTTCCTCGTTCTGCAGACTGATGGACAGTGAGCAGAACTGCCGAGGAATTGCAATTGTGGATGTGGAGGGGGAGCTGGGCTTGGCGTACGGGAACTGGGAGGTACACAAGTGAGAGAGAGAGAGAGCGAGAGAGAGAGTGAGAGAGTGGGGGAGGAGAGAGAGAGTGGGAGAGGAGAGAGAGCGAGTGGGGTAGAGAGAGAGGCAGGGGGGAGAGAGAGGGGGGGAAGAGAGAGAGAGAGAGTGGGAGAGGAGCGAGAGAGAGAGGGGGAGAGGGGAGAGAGGGAGAATGCATTTTGCAATAGGACTTGACTTTGTCCCTGAGTATGGAGTATGCAGAGAGAGAGAGAGAGAGAGAGAGAGAGAGAGAGGGAGGGGCTGGGGAGGCCGGGGATGGAGGAGAGAGAGCGAAAGTGGTGGGAGAGGATGTGAAGAAGGGAGTGGGGAATAGGGGATATGAGGGAGGGAGAGGAAAGGGAGAGAGCGAGACGAGAGTGAGCGAGTGACGAGAGGTAAGGCAGCATAGCGTAGCATATCATGCCTATGTCTGAAGTCTGAAACCTAATCCTTAAACCCTAAAACTGAACCCTTCCTCCCCTTGTTTGGTTTGAGTTTTTTTCGGTTTCAGGGACCCCATCGTCTTTATGCGAAAGCAGGACCGGGTCCGTTGGGGGGGGCAAGTTCGTTAGGGTTTAAGGATGTGACGGCGGATCAGGGAGGGTTTAAAGATGTGGCTCCAAAAGATATGGCCAAACCTTCAAAAATAAGGACAGTAATAAGCGCTGACTTTGACAATGATGGGTTGGAGGAGCTCTTTTTTAACAATATTGGGGAACCCAATCGGCTATTTCGGCAGGTGAGGATGCAAGTTTTAGTATTACTACTATTATTAAGTTTAATTAGTGTTTTTAGATTGAATTTGTTTTATCTTCTTGGTGTTTTTCTTAAGTTTTTCTAAGTATTCAACATTTTCAACATTTTGTGAACAGGATGGAGCTGGGCAATGGATGGAAGTAGACATTGGAGATGCTTTGGAGCCAATGGGACTTGGAACAGGTGCTGCTGTTGCAGATATTGATGGAGATGGAAGACTTGAGCTTCTCATGTATGTATGCTGCTCACATACATACATACATACATACATCTCCTCAAACTTTATGTTTGTCCGTACATGTCTTTGTCGTATTCGTGAAGGAGAGAGTGGGAAGAGAGAGAGGGAGAGGGGGAGCTGCCACTGACATTGATGCAGACAGTGTGGAGGAGGTGACGAGAGGGGGGAGAGAGTGAGGGAAGGGGAAGAGGGGGGGGAAGAGAGGGAGAGAGGGGGGAGAGAGGGGGGGAGAGAGAGGGACAGAGTGGGGATAGTGGGGGGAAAGAGGGGGGAGAGAGAGGGGGAGGAGGACGGAGGGGTGAAGCTTTGTTTTGAGGGGGAGCTTGTCTCAAGATTGAAGATGCATATATATTTACTCGCGGGCAAATTTTATATCGTGAAGTAGTTTAAGTAGTTGAAGCTGCAGTTGTTATCATAAAGTTTACGATTTGAGTTTTTAGTTTATGTTTAAGCTCTTTTGCTTTTATGAGAAGAACAGCATTTCACTATCTGTCTTATTGATATGCAGTGCTGTTTTTTTTCTACTTTTTATGGGGTGTGGGTCAGTGCACATGGAGAGTCAAGCCCTCAGACTTTGTCCTTTTTTCGGCCTCCGTTGAACGACAACGCATGGATCCGCATCAAACCCATGACTAAGCATGTATGTATACATGCCTTCTATCTTTCTGTTCAGAAGGATGAGGTTCACATTAACGATTAAAGAAAAAAGTTTTCGGAAGATGTAGGAAGGCAAAGACTGCCTCCATCTGACATTGATGTAATATCTGAAGAGGGTGGGGGAGAGCGTATGAAGGGAGGAGGGGGGAGAGAGGGAAAGGGGAGAGAGGGAAAGGGGAGAGAGGGAGGGTGAGAGAGGGAGGGTTAGAGAGGGATGGGTGGAGAGGGAGGGGGGGAGGAGGGGACGAGAGAGAATGAGAGAGAGGAAAGAGGAGAGTGGGAGGGGGAGAGAGGGATGGGTGGAGTAGGAGGGGGGGCGAGGGAGGGGACGAGAGAGAATGGGAGAGAGGAAAGAGGAGAGAGGGAGGGGGACAGAGGGCGGGGGAGAGGGAGGGAAGGTGGGTGGGAGATGAGGAAGCTTTTGTCGGATGTGAGAGAGAGTAACAGTACGTTTGAAGCGCTGCAGGGGGCCCCTGCAAGGGGAGCTTCCGTGAAGCTTCGGTATGAATCGGGAAAATATCAGAAACGAGTTATTGATGCGGGAAGGTAGGGCCTGCCAAACTTGCATTCAAATGGGGGTTCTCAGAATTCAATTATATATCTCTCCCCCCCCCCTCTCTCTCTCTCTCTCTCTCTCTCTCT
>CM074818.1:397629-410674 GCA_037447605.1 Zygnema circumcarinatum
GGGAGGGAGGTGGAGGAGGGGGGAGGGGAAGGGAGGGGAGAGGAAGTGTAGGAGAGGGGGGGGGAGGGAGGAAGGGGAGGAGGGAGGGGGGAGGAGGAGATTGGGAGGGACGAGAAGGGAGGGAGGGGAGGGAGGGAGAGAGGAGGAAGTGATGGAGGGAGGGGAAGGGGGAGGAGTTGGAAGGAGGGAGGGAGGGAGGGAAGGAGGGGGAGGACGAGGGAGGGGGTGGGACGGGGAGAGGATGAGGGAGGGAGGGGGAGGGAGGGGTAGGCGACGAGAGGGGAAAGGGGGAGTGAGGGAAAGGAAGGGAGGGAGGGGGAGGGAGGAGGGGAGGAGGGAGGAAGGAAGGAAAATGGAAGGAGGGAGGGAGGGGATGGGGAGGCAAAGGGAGTGAGAGAGGAAGGAGTGAGGACGGGAGGACGGAGGAGGGAGGGAGAGAGGGCGGAGTTACAGAGGGGGGGAAGGAGGAGGAAGGGACTGGGGGGGGGGCGGGAGGGAGGATGGAGTGACGGAGGGCAGGGAACTTCCATTCATTCCAAATCGGCATGCATTACACGGAACAAAGGCAAATCCATTGAAAATTGTATTCCCATTGTTAAAATCCACAAAATTGGCTGCGAACAGCTTTTGTATGTACCATGGCCCGTTCCAAACACCTCCCCCCCCTCCCACTCACGCCCCAATCTCCCAAAAAACCCGAAAAACCCTAAAACATCTTAGCCTCCCAAACATCAATGCTCTGCTCCACCATCAAGCATCGCCTACACCAGCACGATTGCGTTCACTGCCTTGAGCGCGGGGGTAATGTACTTCTGCGGGAGGTTGTAGAAGTAATAGTTGTTGGCAACGTTCTGCCCCGCCGGGCTCTGTCCCACCCCAAAACATACGTTAGATCCCATAATGCAACAAACAAACAGCAGCATTGAACAGAGCTCACAGAAAAATGACGTCACCCAGCAATTTAACCCAAATCCGACCAACAAATTACAAAATTACGTTGCAACATTTCCATATCTCTTCAAGTTTTCACGTACCAGGATGCAGTAAGGAAGCCCTTGACTTTGGTTCCGACCGCCCTGGGGTACTTCACCCTGGTGAAGAAGTAGGCGAAGGACTCGATGGCGGGGGTCGACGGGCCGGGCTTGTAAAGGAGGTTGACGCCCGCCCAGCTTCCGCCGTTGAGAGGCGGCGTGATGGGGAGGGCCGCGTACACGTCCACGCGCGGGTCCTTGGACGCGCCCACGCCGACCCCCGCCTTGTTCTTCAGGAGGATCTCGGGCAGGCCGAACTTGGTGGCTCCGACTCCTGACTGGAAACACGAAGGAGGAAGCATGAAGGTTTCAGACCAACAAAAGCAGTAATGTACGATGGCGAGAGAGAGAGAGAGAGAGAGAGAGAGAGAGAGAGAGAGAGAGGGGGAGGGAGATGGGGAGGGGCAAGACCTGAAGGAAGCCAAAGCTATTCGGGGTGTTCTGTATTGCTTGGGCCACTGCGCTCGCGCCCTTCACGTAGATAGCATTGGGAGCTCCAAAATCGAAGGGGCCCTCTCCGACCAAGGTCGAAGGCCAATTTGCTACAAGAGCCGCCTGCAACGAAGAAGAAGACGCTCAAATTAGGGTTCAAATGCTCGAGCACCCTTGTCTCTTTCTCCGTCTCTCTCTCTCTCCCTCTCTCCCTCTCCAGCCTTCCTCTCTCCTTCATTCTCTCTCGTCCCCCTTTCTCTCTCACATATCTCTCTCTCTCCGTTTTCACCACTCTCCATATCGTTCACTCCCTCTCTTCGCCGCCACTTCTCTCTTTCTCTCTTCCCCTTTCCCTCTCACAGTGTACGATAAGGCCCAGCACAGGACCAGTGCTCAGAAGGCCACTTCATATCAGAACGCAGCAAACTGAGTTGTGGAAACGCATGTACCCGCAGGTAACCAGTGACGAGCGCAGTGATCGCTGCGTCGTCCGATCTTCCCACGAAAGTGATCGCGCCCGTCAGTCCCGAGCCGGGGATGCTCTGCCACGTCTTGATGGTGCCGCGCAGGATGCCGGCGACCTGGGCGGGCGAAAGAGCGAAGGCGGCGGGCGTCGGGGACGAGCTGAAGGCGGACACGGTGAGAATGGCCTGCACCATGCAAGGCATTTCATATGAGGCAAGCGCAACAACGGCAACAACGACAACAACAACAGCAACAACAAATATTTACAAGAATTTGAAAGTAAAAGAAGGGATAAGAGGCAATGGTGGATCCAGGATCCACGGGGGGGTAAAGAAGACGTACGAAGGGAATGGTGAACTTTGCGAATCCTGACTCCTCCGCGGACGTAAAGGGACGGATGGAGGCCGCGATCTGGTACTGGCCCGACTTCACTCCGTCGATGCCAGCTGGCAGTGCAGACATCGATGAGGGGGGGGTTCATGCACAACAAAAGAACCGTCTGATTGGATTCTTCATGATGTTATGAAGGAGCCTTCTCCGCAATAGGACGAACAAGATCGAGCAATCACCCTAGTCAATGTAATTCAACACAAGCCAATGCAATTCAACACAAGTCAATGCAAGTCAAGACAAGTGAATACCTCCCGAGTTGACGCTCTCGTAGTCCGCGGGGATGTCCGAGCTCGTGGCCGCATTGTACGCCGCGATGAGCGCCTGCACGTACGGCGCGATGGTGGAGGACCCGCCGGAGAAGGCCGCGCGCGCTGAAGGAAGCGGCGCGAGAGCGAGGGCGAGGAGAGGGAGGACGAGGAGGACGCCGCGGAGGGCTGCCATGGCGGCCGGAAGGAGGGAGAAGAAGGGAGGGAGCGAGGGAGGGGAGGGAGTTGAAGACGAGAGGGAGGCTCAGAAGTCGAAGTGAAGCCCCACTCTGCTCCTCTCCGCGCCGGTTTATAGCACTCCGCGCCGCCGGGGCCGCGGCCGGGGGGATGCACCTGGTCTTTCTTCGGGCGCTCGTACGGTGTTTGTACAAATGCGGTACAGATGAGGCTTTTGCGGCGGCTATCATTTGCAGACACCGACCAAGACGAGTCCGGGCGGCCGCAGATGCAGTGTATTTGGACGTATTCGGTTGGACAGTGGGATGAATCTGGGCGTACCTTTTTGGGCGGTGCTCCGCTTCTGGATAAAATCTCTATCGGACGAGGATATGAGAGGTACGGAGTTCTTGACGCATTTGTAGGTCCATCTGCTAAAGAGACAAAACATCTCTGTCAAAAAGTGACCGCCCGGGGTGTCACGGTCCGTTTTGGCGTTGAGGACATACGCAAACGACAAATTATAGATAACCGATTTCGGCGACATCCATCAATTGCCGCTTGACAGGACTCTTTGCGCTGGGCGGCAAATGTTTTACACGCAAAGCCATGCGATGAAATGTGGCGATATAGTCACAGTTCAACGTCACTGTCTAACAACTCTAAGAAAATGAAAGCACAGCGAACGGCGCTGGAAGCGGAACTGGTTTCGCCGGATTTGGGGACCGACGGTACATAGAAACAGAAACGGGAAAAATGGCGGGGATGGAGCATGAAACCATGCGCTTGTAAAATTGTTGTCCGACATACACGTCTTTCATTGTTGTACATGGAAGCGCGCACTTCTGCTTGCTTTTTAGACTTTTTTTTTGTACGTGGATGCTTGGTTGCACAACATTAAATACGTCAACTTCATACATTTGTACATCATTGTTCTTTGGAAGATATGTTGTTCTCAAACTTGCTCCTTGCAACAACAAGAGTCAACAAAACAAAAGAAGGCAAAAAAATACCTTCATATCGTACATATGGTTCGCACAACAGGAAGGTTTCCTTTCCCATCGCGCAAAATGCAAATTATCGGGTTAACTCTAAAGAAAGGAAACTGATACTTCGCCTCCCCCCCCGTTTGGATACCCCGCCCATTTTTTTTGAAATCCCGCCCTCTAATATTGGCTATTCGGCCCCCTGTTTTGGATACCCTTATTTTGGATATTCACCCCCCCTGTTTTCTCCTTCTCAGTTCTCACACATCAGCGCTACGTCCGCGAATGTAACGTCCGCAAAAACACATTCGCAGAGAGAGAGAGTGAGAGAGCAGAGCAGAGGAGAGAGAGAGAGAGAGAGAGAGAGAGAGCAGAGCAGAGGAGAGAGAGAGAGAGAGAGAGTAGAGTCGCCGGCTACCGCTATGCTTGGCGATCTTGACGTGAAATCCTTCGTGCTTGTAGTGCTCGGTCATGACTTGGGGCAGGGGAGGGGAGGGGAGGGGACGGGAGGGGAGGGCAAGGGCGCGGAGGAGAGGGAAGGCAAGGCAACGGGAGAGAGAGGGCAGGGGCGGGTAGCGAAGGGGACGAGAGGGGAGAGCAAGGGCGGGGAGGGGAGGGGAGGCAAGGGGAGGGGAAGGAAGGGGAGGGGAGGGGAGGGGCGGGAGGGGAGGGTCGGGGAGGGGAGGGTCGGGGAGGGGAGGGGAGGGTCGGGGAGGGGAGGGTCGGGGAGGGGAGGGGAGGGTCGGGGAGGGGAGGAAAGGGGAGGGGAAAGCCAGGGAGGGGAGAGGAGGGAAGGAGAGGGGAGAGGCAGGGAAGGGAAGGCAGGAGAGGGGAGGGAGGGGAGGGGAGGAGAGGAAAGGGGGAGGGGAGGGGAGGGAGGAGAGGAAGGGGGGGAGGGGAGGAGAGGGAGGGAGGAGAGAAGGGAGGGGAGGGAGGGGAGGGAGGGGAGGGAGGGGAGGGAGGGGAGGGGAGGGGAGGGGAGGGGAGGGGAGGGGAGGGGAGGAGAGGAAAGGGGAGGGGAGGGAGGGAGGAGGAAAGAGGGGGAGGGGAGGGGAGGGAGGGAGGGAGGGGAGGGAGGAGAGGAAAGAGGGGGAGGGGAGGAGGAGGAGAGGAAAGGGGAGGAGGGAGGGAGGGAGGGAGGAGAGGAAAGGGGAGGGGAGGGGAGGGAGGAGAGGAAAGGGGGAGGAGGGGAGGGAGGGAGGAGGGAGGAGGGAGGAGGAGGAGGGAGGGGAGGGAGGGAGGGAGGGGAGGGGAGGAAGGGAGGGGAGGGAGGAGGGAGGGGAGGGAGGGAGGAGGAGGAAAGGGGGAGGGAGGAGGGGAGGAGAGGAAGGGGGGAGGGGAGGGGAGGGGAGGGGAGGGAGGAGGGAGGAGAGGAAAGGGGAGGAGGAGGGAGTAGAGGAAAGGGGAGGGGAGGAGGGAGGGGAGGGGAGGGAGGGAGGAGGGAGGAGGGAGGGAGGAGGAGGGGAGGGAGGAGGGGAGGGAGGGAGGGGAGGGAGGAGGGAGGGAGGAGGGAGGGAGGGAGGAGGGAGGAGGAGGAAAGGGGAGGAGGGAGGGAGGGAGGAGGAGGAAAGGGGGGGAGGGGAGGGGAGGGGAGGGGAGGGAGGAGGGAGGGGAGGGGAGGGGAGGGGAGGGGAGGGAGGAGGGGAGGGAGGGAGGGAGGGGAGGGGAGGGGAGGGAGTGGAGGGAGGGGTGGGGAGGGGTGGGGAGGGGAGTGGAGGAGAGGGGAGGGGTGGGGAGGGCTGGGGCGGGGAGGGGATGGAAGGGGAGGGGAGGGGAGGGAAGGGGAGAGGCGGGGGAGGGAGGGGAGGGCAGGGGAGGGCAAAGGAGGGGAGGGCAGGGCAGGTAAGGGAGGGAAGGGGAGGGGAGGGGAGTTCCTCCCGACATATCCATAATGGGGGGTGGAATAGTCAAAATCGGAGGGTGGGATTTCAAAAAAAAGGGGGCGATTTTTCCATGGGGGTTTTCATTTTCCTAAAGAAATAGCCTTTTTTCGTTGCCAACCCACAATAGCAAATGAGACGAATGAAACGAAAACTTTTTTCATACATAAGTCAAAAGTTCACAATTGTTGTTGAGTTCAACATGGGGTGGACCACAAAACGTCTAGCAATAACATTAGCGCTCATTTCCCTCCTCGTCTTTGTTCAACCACAATCAATTCAGTCCAATGGCGCAACTTAGAGATCTTCAATTCTCCGCTGTTGCACACGCGCTTCATGAAGTCCCAAAAAGTCAAAAGGAAAACTTAGGTGAAATTTTGAAGTTCCACGTCGTCAGAAAATGAAAAACGAGAGTTGAAAGGTGGGAAGGGAAGTCTTCACTTTGATTGAGCCGTGTGGATAATTGGGCCATGGGGTCGCCACGTCTATCCGCCTGCTCAGGGCGATTGGCAAGCCTGAAGGCTGTAGAGTCCAATAGGGGTACATGGGGAGGAGTGAGGGAGGGATTGAAGAGGGAGGGAGGAAGGGGGGGGGGATTGAGGGGGGGGGAGGGAGTGGGAGGAGGGAGGGGGGAGGAGGGAGGGGGGAGGAGGGAGGGGGACGGAGGGGGGAGGAAGGAGGGGGAGGGAGGGGGGAGAGAGAGGGAGGGGGTTTTTTGTACGGACAGTCTGCTCGACCATGGCGGCCCTCTCGCGCGGCGTGGAGCAGCTCTAGCAACATGGAGGAGAGCGGGCCGGCGGCTCGTGGGGTTGCTCGGTGCTTTAGTAACTAGATAGGATGATATATGATTTAATTTACTTAATTCCCTTGTAGCTTAGCTCGTAGTTCTGAGTGCAGGAGGCCTGGCTGTATAGCCAGCAAGAAGTAGGGGCGATTAGGCAGAGCAGTAGTGATTAGCTGAGTATTGACCTTGGGTCTTCTCGCAATTCCAACTTTGTTTCATAGTTTTGAGACAGTTTAGTCCTACTTTTCTTTTCTCGGTGATTTATCTTTTGAATTAATTTCTCTTTCAGTGTGTGCATTTAAGAAGGTGAAGTTAGTGAGGGAGACAAGGCTCAAAGTTACAACTAAGGCGTCATATGGCTACCGGCCTGCAACCTTTCTCGATAAAGTCTTTCAATTTGTTCTTTTCTCTGGAAAGAGGGCGAAGGGAGTCACAAATGAAGGAGTGAGGACGGGAGGAGGGATGGAGGGAGGAGTGACTCAGGTGGGGAGGGATGATGGAGTGAGGGAGGGGAGGAAACTTCCATTCATTGCAAATTGGCATGCATTATCGGTAGACAACAAGAAACAAGAAAATCCCTTGGAAAATTGTTTTGCCATCGTTAATAACCTCAAAATTGGCTGCGAACAGCTTTATTGTACAAATCAACGTTTGTACCAGGCCCGTTCCAAACACCTCCCTCCTCTCTATCACTAACCTCCCCACTCACCCAAAAAACCCAAGAAAGCCCAAGAAGCATCAATGCTCTGCTCAAACCCTAAAATCGCCTACACCAGCACGATTGCGTTCACTGCCTTGAGCGCGGGGGTAATGTACTTCTGCGGGAGGTTGTAGAAGTAATAGTTGTTGGCAACGTTCTGCCCCGCCGGGCTCTGTCCCACCCCAAAACATACGTTAGATCCCATAATGCAACAAACAAACAGCAGCATTGAACAGAGCTCACAGAAAAATGACGTCACCCAGCAATTTAACCCAAATCCGACCAACAAATTACAAAATTATGTTGCAACATTTCCACACTCTTTTCAAGTTTTCACGTACCAGGACGTAGGTAAGGAAGCCCTTGACTTTGGTTCCGACCGCCCTGGGGTACTTCACCCTGGTGAAGAAGTAGGCGAAGGACTCGATGGCGGGGGTCGACGGGCCGGGCTTGTAAAGGAGGTTGACGCCCGCCCAGCTTCCGCCGTTGAGAGGCGGCGTGATGGGGAGGGCCGCGTACACGTCCACGCGCGGGTCCTTGGACGCGCCCACGCCGACCCCCGCCTTGTTCTTCAGGAGGATCTCGGGCAGGCCGAACTTGGTGGCTCCGACTCCTGACTGGAAACACGAAGGAGGAGGAGGAGGAGGCATGAAGTTCTCAGGACAACAAAAGCAATAATATTCGGTTTATGAGGAAAGAAACTGCTCGCTGTTGCAAGAAAGCTGCAAGTGGGAGAGGCCGAGAGAGAGAGAGAGAAAGGGAGAGAAACAGAACGAGAGAGAGAGGGAGAGAGCGAGATAGAGAGAGGGGGAGAAAGAGGGAACAAGAGAGAGAGCGGGAGAGAAAGAGAGAGAGAGGAAGAGATGGGGAGGGGCAAGACCTGAAGGAAGCCAAAGCTATTCGGGGTGTTCTTTATGGCTTCAGCAACTGCGTTCGCGCCCTTCACGTAGATAGCATTGGGAGCTCCAAAATTGAAGGGGCCCTCTCCGACCAAGTTCGAAGGCCAATTTGCTACAAGAGCCGCCTGCAGCGAAGCAAATGTTGCTCAAAGGAGGGTTCAAGCGCAAAAGCATCCTTCTCTCTTTCCTTCTCTCTCCCTGCCTCCAAGTTCTCTCCCCCACTCCCTCTTCCCCCCTCTCCCATCGCTCTCTCTCCCTTTCTCGTATATTTCGCTCTCCTCTCTCGTTCTCTTTCCCCCCTCTCTTACAGTGGATTATAGGATCCAACAGAGGACCAGTGCTCAGAAGGCCACATCACATCAGATCACAGGAATCTGAGTAACGGAAACGCGTGTACCCGCAGGTAGCCGGTGACGAGCGCAGTGATCGCTGCGTCGTCCGATCTTCCCACGAAAGTGATCGCGCCCGTCAGTCCCGAGCCGGGGATGCTCTGCCACGTCTTGATGGTGCCGCGCAGGATGCCGGCGACCTGGGCGGGCGAAAGAGCGAAGGCGGCGGGCGTCGGGGACGAGCTGAAGGCGGACACGGTGAGAATGGCCTGCAGCATGCAAGGCATTTCATATGAGGCAAGCGCAACAACGGCAACAACAACAACAAAAAAAAAATCAAGACATAGAAAGTTAGATTAAGGGATAAGAGGCAGTGGATCCAGGATCCACAAGGGGGTAAAGAAGACGTACGAAGGGAAGGGTGAACTTTGAGAATCCTGACTCCTCCGCGGACGAAAACGGGCGGATGGAGGCCGCGATCTGGTACTTGCCCGACTTCACTCCGTCGATGCCAGCTGTCAGTGCGGACATCGATGAGGGGGGGTTCATGCACAATAACATGCACAACAAACGAACCGTCTGATTGGTTTCTTTATGATGTTATGAAGGAGCCTTCTCCGCAATATGTTGAACCAGATCGAACAATCACCGTAGTCAATGCAATTCCACACAAGTCAGCACAAGTCAAGACAAGTGAATACCTTGCGAGTTGACGCTCTCGTAGTCCGCGGGGATGTCCGAGCTCGTGGCCGCATTGTACGCCGCGATGAGCGCCTGCACGTACGGCGCGATGGTGGAGGACCCGCCGGAGAAGGCCGCGTGCGCTGAAGGAAGCGGCGCGAGGGCGAGGGCGAGCAGAGGGAGGCCGAGGAGGAGGACGCGGAGGGCAGCCATGGCGGCGGCGGAGGGAGAAGGGAGGGAGCGAGGGAGGGGAGGGAGAGGGAGAGGGAGGTCCTTAAATGGGAATGGATGGCACAGCGCTCTGTTGCACTTCGCGCAGCGTCCGCTCCATTTTATAGCACTACGCGCCGCCGTGGCCGCGGCCTGGGGGATGCACCTGGACACTTCTTGTACGATCGTACGAGAAATGTACAAATGCCGTACAGGTGAAGCTTTTGCGGCGGCTCTGGTTTGTCGGCACCGACCAAGGCGGTCCGGGCGGCAGAAGATGCAGTGTATTTGGACGTATTCAGTTGGACTGGAGGATGAATCTGTGAGGACCTTTTTGGACGGTCATCTGCATCTGGACAGTGTCAAGCGGACGAGGATATGGGTGGTACAAAAATTTTGTCGTTCGTGAAGGTCCATCTGCTAAAGGGACAAAACATCTCTGTCACGATGTGACCGCCGGGGGATCATTGTCCGTTTTCGCATTAAGGACATTCGCTAACGACAAATTACGGCTAACCATTTCCACGATGCCATCCACTATTTGCGGATGACCGTCCGATTTGAACTGCAGCAGTAACGGGGCTATCCGGATGCAACTGACAGTAACCCATTGTTATGGTTCCCTACTGCCATGTGAAAAATACGCTAATAAGTTTTCTTTCTTTCCTTTCCGTTTATTTAAATCGATTCAAACGGACGGCGGGGATGGGCCGATGCGGAGGGGCTCTCATCTCCACCTGAATGAAAAATGGGGTAAATTAAGAAAAAATCGATAGAAATAAACGAATCAAATATCGCCACGTGGCACATCGCACGCCGTCGCGAACCCAAACCATTTTCGAGGCAGCTTTGTGACGGCATGTACGACACATGGCATGTACTGTAGTTGTAGCTGCAAAGCGAATTGGCATGTTTCAATCGGTTTAATATCCATGTGACATGATATTATTGGGGGAATTCTGCCACGTGGCATCGACGGCCCCAGGTGCCCGCGGGGGACTACTGGAGTGACAGCAAGTCACGCCTAGTCCCTCGCCAAATGACGTGACATGACGTGACGTGACGTAACGTGACAGGATCATCGCACCTGTGGATATGGACCAGGATTGGCCGGTTCCAATGTCAGGGCCGGAATTTCTCTTTGATGGAACTTAGGTTTGCGCGATACTGATTTCTGCGGATCGACACTGTCCAGAATCAGAATCCGTAGCGAGCATATTCAAACACAAGAGAAAGGTCAAATTCTGGAAGCCCGTACGGTAGTGAGGGCTGAAGGGTCCAACGAAGGAGACAAAGTTTGGCCAATGATTGGGCGAACGATTGGATCAACGGTTGGTATGGCTTCCCCTTAACACCTTCCCTTAGATTGAACGAGTGAGGATAATAAGCATAGAATTTGGAATTTAGGGCTGACTTGTAGTACAGGTTGAGGTAAAAAATGAGCAAAAATTGTAAACTTTTAAGGCTTTGAAATGATGATTTTTAAGGGGAAAAAATAAAAATAAAAAAGAAGAAGAGATGCCAGCGAGGAAAAGTCAGAGCAACTTAAAAAACTCACTCCCCAGTTTTTGGTTTTTTCTAAAAAACTGAGAACCCCAAAAGCCCCATTCACTACCACGACTACTTTTTGACCATAAAAAAAAAAAAAAACTAATTTTCTCTTCTTTTTAGCACAAAAAAAAAAGGCGCTTAATTTTCTAAACCTCTAACTCATTCTCCTATTCACACTTATATTAAATGAGGTACTTATTTCAAATACCTTATTTTAACTTGAAAAAAAGAAAAAAAACTCGTTATTTTGATTCCTTCAGACTTCATCCCCCCTCCCATTTATTTTATTTGACCTCCAAATTATCTTCTCTTCCGAGTTCTTCCAAAAAGTCTTTAATTACATCCTTCCCTTTTACGAAATTGGTCCATCGCAATTTCTCGTTCTGCACAGCAATCACCATAGCGATGTCTTGATTTCTGTCAGATAGTAAGTAATGTGGCATTAAAGGGTCAGCAAGGTCCATTCTTCTTTCCTCCTTCTTCCACGATCGTCTCCCCTCCCCTCCTCCCCCTCCCCCTCCCCCTCCCCCTCCCCCTCCCCCTCCCCCTCCCCCTCCCCCTCGCCCCTCCCCCTCCCCCTCCCCACTCTCCTCTTACCCCTTCCTCCCACCCTCCCGCCTCCCTCCTCTCTTCCCTTCTTCCTCCCTTCCTCCTCCACTCCTTTCCTCTCCTCCCTCCTCCCTCTCTCTCCTCTCAGCCCACCTGCAGAGCCAAGTGGTCGGTGGCCTGACTGACGGGAAGCAGCGCCTGGCCCCTAATGCTTCTGAAGGAATGGAACTACTGGCATGGTTCTGCCGTCTCCCCATACTGGAAAGAGAGAGAGAGAGAGAGAGAGAGAGAGAGAGAGAGAGAGAGAGAGAGAGAGAGAGAGAGAGAGAGAGAGAGAGAGAGAGAGAGAGAGAGAGAGAGAGAGAGAGAGAGAGAGAGAGAGAGAGAGAGAGAGAGAGAGAGAGAGAGAGAGAGAGAGAGAGAGAGAGAGAGAGAGAGAGAGAGAGAGAGAGAGAGAGAGAGAGAGAGAGAGAGAGAGAGAGAGAGAGAGAGAGAGAGAGAGAGAGAGAGAGAGAGAGAGAGAGAGAGAGAGAGAGAGAGAGAGAGAGAGAGAGAGAGAGAGAGACAGAGAGAGAGACGGAAGATTGAGAGTGGGAGAGAACAACTGCATATAGATTGTAAGAGCCAATGGCCCCACAACTTTGCAGGCATCAAAGAGATAATCATACAAATCAATGAAAGAAAGGAAAGAAAGGGATGGAGGGCTGTTTTTACATGGGCCGAACTCCCCATTGTCTCTCAATTGCGATTTCCGCTTTCTTGTAAAAATAGCAGTGCGGGTCTGCCAACCACCTGAGAAAAGAAAACCCATTTCCCTCCCCCATTCAATTCCCTTTTTAATACTTAAACTAAAAAGCTTTTGATCCAGCCGAACGCACATATGAAAAAAGAGATTGGAGAGAGAGAAGGGAAAGAGAGAGAGAGAGAGGGAGAGGAAGGGAAAGAGAGAGAGAGAAGGGGAGGAAGGGAAAGAGAGAGGAGAGAGTGAGAGAGATAGAAGGAGAGAGATAGAGAGAGAGAGAGAACATTGTGTTTCTACATTCTTCTCTCACCAGTCGCCCTCATTCTGCACTGTAACGGAAATGGAGTTCCCTGCAGAGCGCAGTTTTGCAAATTCGTGTGCCACGTGTGCACAGAAGAGGTCGACAAGGCGGTGGGGGTTCTGGTTTGGCACGTGCCGAATGCACACCTGGCAGCTCCCCATTGGCCCAAAAACAACAGCAGCCAACAACAAACTCAGCACATCTCATCATCGAGTGGCTCCCTTTCAATCGAACTAAACTAATCCAACGACTTCACAAAAAAAAAACAAAGATATCAAACTAAGTTCAAATATATATTATACAAAGAAACAGCGAATAATACTAACAGAGAAAAATAAAAAATAAAATGGTTAACCAACTGGTTAACCAACTTCAATCTTCCAGCGGTTATCCCCACACCCCACCCTCTCCCTCACCCTTCCGCGGCATGTCTTAGGGAGCAGCGACCACCGGCCCGCCCCCGCGCCGCCCTCTACGCCCACAACGGAGAGAGAGGGGTGCCGCCACCGGTTCTGAAGCACCTCTTTGGGTGTGCCGCCAGTCAGGGACCGGAGACCGCTGGTGGCCTGAGGGGAGGGGCACACCCCAGATGGAGAGGGAGGGGGAGGGAGGGAGGGGGAGAGGGAGAGGAGGGGAGGAGGGGAGGAGGGGGGGGGAAGAGGGGGAGGGGGGAGGAGGGGAAAAGGGGGA
>CM074818.1:428066-461652 GCA_037447605.1 Zygnema circumcarinatum
CCCTCCCCCCTTCCCCCTCTCCCTTCCCCAGCTGAGAGTAAGGGGCTACCGCTGAGAGCTTGCCATGAGTCCTCTTGCCACCTGGCAGCCCAGCGTGCCGGCTCCGAGGATAAGGCAGCGGCTCTCAGCCAATCGCTGAAGCTCAAGGGACGGAAGTGCGCGCCACCTCATCAGCTTCAGATTCAAGTCCGCTGCAGAGGTCGCAAGCCTGAACTAAAAACAAAAAAATGCATCTCTTCATCATTGTATCAATTTTTTTACAAATATGTAATTTCACATTTGCAAATCCCCATTTGGATTTGTGAAGGACTAAAATGCAAAGACATGGTAACGTAAAATCTCCCCTCCATTCCCCCCCAGAGTAAGAGAGAGGAGCGGAGAGAATTGTACCGGACGGGGTCCATAGTTGGAGCCACGTCAGCAAAACGAGGTCCATATTTTCCTCTCGCGTTTCTCTCCCATCCCACCGCATCGGGACAAGTGTGACCACTGGCCCACTCTGCACCATGGGGAGGGGCAGGGGGAGGGGAAGGGGGAGGAGGAGGCAGGGAGATAGAGGGTAGAGGGAGCGGGGGAGAGAGTGAGAGTGAGAGGGAGGAAGAGTGAGATTTAGGGAAGGGCGAGGGGAGGGGGAGATGATGAGGTTGCGATGGAGGGGAGAGGGGTAGAGGAAGAGCGAGAGAAAGGGAAAGAGAGAGAGAGAGAGAAAGAGAGAGAAACGAGGGGAAGCGAGACACAGAGAAAGTGAGTGGACTGAGGTAAGGAGAGAGGAGGAAAGCAAGGGGATGGGGTAGAGGAAGGGACGGACGCAAGAAGCGGAAGAGAAATCTAAGATTTGAAACTGTTGACTTCTGAACTCTTTAGGGTATTGGGTTCCTCGAGTTTTAAGAATGAGGGTTCCCTTTTGAAATACTGAGTCGATGGTTGCAATGCCTCAAAGCAGACCTGGCAGAGATGGTAGAGAGACGTCCAATATGAGAGAGTGCTGTAGATCTGCTCTCCCTCTCCTCTCCCTCACACAGAGCACTCGGAGGCTGAGAGTGCGCCACCTGGCAACAGCCAGCGCAAGCAAATTCCGAAGTGGCCATCCCGGATTGGTTGGAAGGTGGCAGGGGTCAAAAAATGCAAGCAGCACCTGCAGGCATATTCGAAAGGTGCATAAACAGATAATAAAAAGATAGGAAAGAGGAGTGCGGGAGGGAGAGAGTTAAGGGAGTGGGGAGTGAGAGATACATGATCATGTGAATGAGTCTGAAAAAAGATATATGGGATAAATGCAGTCGATTTCAGCAATCTCCTTCACTGTGCGAACTCTTGCCAGTCTATGCGAGAAGATCTTAAAACGATCTAAAACTTTAAGGAAATTCTGCTTTAGTGGACCTGCCCGTTCAAGAAAAAGAGGATGAGGGCCTCACCTGCCCCTCCTCTTTCTGAAGAGCCTCCCACTCTAGAAGGGAGTGGCTGCTGACACTCTCATTGGATACTACATGCAGCAAAAATGCATATGGAACTGCAGCAAACAAGAAATCAATAATGAGTTAAACGATTCTCTCTGTCTCCCCATCCCTTTACCTTTCCTCCCTCTCTAACTCCCTCGCAATCTCCCTCTCTCATCTGTGCCTTCCTCTCTGTACCTCTCTTTCTCTCTCACTTCCTGTACCATTCAAAAGGCACAGATTAAGCCCTATTCCCTAGAATTACGGTCTCCTCAGATTCTAGGGCTACAATAATTTCGAGGCTACAAGTGCATGAGGCTGAGCGAAAAAGCGGAATCTCCACCTGCAGAGAGATTATCTCCTTTTTCTTGCGGCAGAGAGGAGGCTTTCAATGGATGGCCCCTCCTTAGGGTATCACATTCAGTCTGAATAGCAGCCACCTGCCATTCCACGAGGGAGGGAGGGACGGAGGGAAGGAGGGAGTGGGGAGAAAGAGAAGGGGGGAGAGGACGAGGGAGGGAGTGGGTGAGGGAATGAAAGGGCGAAGGATGGAAAGGAGAAGACAGGGAGAGAGAGAAAGAGAGGGAGAGAGTGAGGGGAAAGTAAGAAATAAGAGAGCGAGAACGAGAGATCAATATTGCGGACAAAGAAGGGCAAAGTCAAATATGCAAGGTCGGTGGAAGGCAAGGTGAGCAAACGAACAGAACGGCTAATGAAGCTCAGAGGAAGCTAAAAGTTCTTTAGGATTTGAAAACGAGGACAGATGGGTTAAAATATTTTGAAGGTCACCTGCGTGTTGCTGAAAATATTCGCAGCAATTTGCGGAGGAGGGGCTTTCGCAGGTTCCGGAAGAACTAAGCCCGGAAAAGCAAGCCAGTAGTGAAAGGCCCATTTCTTTAGGTCAGCGAAGGAGATAAGCAGAAATCGGAGAAGAAGAGAGGGATCGGCTTCAGCTCTCCCAGAGTGAATGTCAGCCCATATCTGCTCCCAAGTCCTTTGTTACCATTCAGCCAAAAAAACATCTTTGCTTTCATGTCAACACTTTAAAGAGGCACAGTGGTTCCTCACAGTTCTCTACCGAAAGATGTGAAGACAAAACGATGTGAAGCCTTGTGCTTCATGGAAATCTTTCAAGTTCAATACTGATTCATCTTGATAAAAACCCTACCTGCTGAGCTGCTTCCTTCAGCATTCCTGCTCTATTGAGGCTCTTGAAATTTTCCAAAGTGTTCAGATTGTGGAGGGCCCCAGGGGCAATAAAGCGAGCACTCTGCGTTGCATTCTGCATGGGAGAAGCGCCGGAGAGGTCCCTCTCGGGAAGAGAGAGAGAGTCGGGAGCAAGGTAGAAGGGAGAGGAGTACTCTGCATGGTTTGCAGGGACATAGCTTCCTGTCATGCACGGAAAGTAACATTTCGTTGGTAGAGGAAGTGGAAGTGGAGAGGGAAAAGGGAGTTGGAGGGGGTGGCAGAGAGGGAGACAAAGTGCAAGCAAGGGAATGGAAAAATACAATAGAAATAATCTTGAAGAAAGTAAAAACTCGGGGAAAAGAACTAGATTAAAGGGACTCCGGAAACAGGAAATTGCAGAAATTAAAAAAATCCACGTGCAATCCATGACAATCATGCCGCCAGAAGAATACTATGAAGATGATGCCGATGGTGATGATAATGAAGCCAATGATGTGGATGAGACAGACCGTGGCAACGATGATGATGATGATAATCATCATCAAGATGATGATGATGCTGATGATGATGATTATCATCATCATCAAGATCATCAAGATCACCAAGATGATGATAATAATCATCAAGGTGATAATGATAATGATGATGACTGATGACAATGATGATGATGATGGTGACAACGACGACAATAATGATGGCGATGATGATGCCATGGTGATGAGCCCATCCATGACATGGCGTGCTCCCTACCGCCGACGGCCCACGCGGCCTCCGAGAGGCGCGCCACGTGCAGTTTGCGCTCCGCCAGGCGCTCCCAAAAGGAGGGCTCCGCCGCGCTCTGCCACGGCGCGAACTGCACCACCTCCGCCTCCGCCATGGCCGGTCGGCCTACCTGCTTCCTCGCGCCCTAACCCTAACTTCAACCCTAACCTTCACCCAAACCCTAACCCTAAACCAAACCCTGCTGGCCTACTCCATGCCCTAGCCCCAGCGCAGCCTCCTCTAAACCCTTCCACAGGAAGAGGCCTAAGCAGAAGCCTCAACCCTAATTTGAGGCACCCTGAGGGAGAGAGAGAGAGAGCGAGGGAGAGCGAGAGGGGGGCCCATTGTAGCTCCAAAAAGGGAAGGGCAGCAGGAAAATGCAGACCCATGGCCCCATGGCCATGCGTGAGGCAAGGGGGCCATGGAGTCAGCCACGAGGGTACCATCCATGGCCATGACATGACATGCCGTACCATGACCATCCGATACTTACGGTATCATCGATACTGGTGCAATATCGTAATATCGGAATATTGGAAGATATTGTACTTGACCGTACAGCATTGAACGGCTCCAATCACAGGTAGCGCCGCTACATGTCGCAGTTCCAATTCGGTTCAGGTAAACGACAACCGCTACAACTGTCGCATGGAGCGCCTTTGTCCACCACCCCTTCCCAAAAAAGCAGCTGTCTCCCGCTTCCTACCCCCCCTATCTCTCTCCTCTGCCTCCAACTCACACCCTCTCCCTATTCCACTCTCTTCCCTTCCCCCTCTCTCGCTCCCTCTCTCTCTCCCTCTCTCCCTCTCTCTCTCTCTCCATTCCGCCTCGACCATGCGGCCCAAGCCCTCGGCGGAGCCGCGTCTGCGCTCGGACGGCGCCGCGTCTTCTGCAAGCGCACGCGTGCAGAGCGGCGCAGAAGATGCCACGTGGCAGGCCGGCCAGGACGCCCTCACGAGCGCGGCCTCTGCAGCGACGACCTCCGCCTGCCTCGACAGCGATGAGGAAGGTGGGAGCTGGAGGGAGGGAGAGCGAGAGGGAGAGGGAGAGGGAGAGGGAGAGAGTGGGAGAGGGAGAGGAGTGAGAGAGGGAGAGGGAGTGGGAGAGGGAGAGGGAGAGGGAGAGGGAGAGGGAGGGAGAGGGAGAGGGAGAGGGAGATTGAGCGGGGAGAGAGATACGGGAATGTGAGCTAAGTGGAAGGATTCGGGGAAGGAGAGAGTGAGGAGAGGAGGGACGGGGAGTGAGAGTGGGAGGGAGATGTGAGAGAGTTGAGGGAGGTGTCCAATACGAAAAGGTTCCTCTCTCTCTTTATTTCAGAGAGTTCTCCTTATTCTTATGATTAGGGTTTCTGGCGCTGTGAGCTCTACCTTATTAGGGTTAGGGTTGGGAGAGGCCGGTCATTATACAGCTAATTCGATTGAACAGTAGCATAATGTACTGCTTTTGAATGACGAATGCAGAGAGAGAGAGCGAGCGAGAGCGAGAGAGAGAGAGAGAGAGAGAGGCAGAGAATGAGAGAGAGCGACAGAGAGAGAGTGACAGAGAGAGAGGGAGAGGGAGAGAGTGACAGAGAGAGAGGGAGGGAGAGAGACGTCCAGCTCACCTTTGTAATTCTTCTGTGCTCGTAGGTTAGGGCCAAATTAGGCGTAGGGTTAGTGAGCAGGGGCGAGGAGGTAGAGGCTGACGTGCAATTACTTCTGGAAACATCATTTTTTTTGCCACTACAATGTTCAATTCATGGGAAACCTCGTGAGGATTACCCTTGCAAACACGAGGTTTTGGGGTCCGCCGTATTATGTTGTCTACTCTGTCCTCCTTGTTTTCCCTCTGTATCTCCTCCAACCTCTCTCTCCACGTCTCTTTCTCTGTCCCCCGCTCTCTCTCTCCCCTTCTCTCTCTCACCTCCCCTGACTGCTTCCCCGCACACTTGTCCTCTTCCTTTTGCTCTACTTCTCTCTTCACTTTCTCACTCAACCTTCCGCCATCTCTACTTCCGTTTCTCTCTCTGACCCTCCCCCCTCTCTCTCTATTCTCCCCTCCCCCTCTCCCCCTCCTCCATCCTATCTCTCCTACTCCCTCGCCCTCTTGTGCTGTCCACTCACACTCTCTCTCTGCTCCATTCTGCGTTCCTATTTCTTCCGCAGGGCTGAAGCCGTCCGATCTGTACGGCAAATTCACATGGAAGATTGAAACGTTTTCAGAGATCAACAAGCGAGAGCTCCGGAGCAATGTATTCGAGGTCGGCGGCTACAAATGGTATGCAAATTAAACATTTTTCTCTAAATCTCTTCTATCTCCCCACTTCAAACAACAAAATTAAGTCGCTCCTTTACGCTTTCATTATACCTTCAAGGGACATTCTATTAGCCCGAGTCGAACTGCTGTTCTATGTTCTTGTGGAAGCAGGCATTGAAGCCCTCTTGCATATTATTCATGCAAGAGTTCAGTCAGGTTTGCGGGCCTGCTTAAATGAGTGTTTCCAGGGCCGGTTAGGGTACTTGGGGATGAGGGAGAGGGAGAGACAGGGAGAAGGAGATGGAGAGAGAGGGGGAGAAGGAGAGGGAGGGGGAGAGGGAGAGGGAGGAGTGGAAAGGGAGAGAGAAATTAGAGTTGCAGGCCTGCTTTTTGGACTTAAGTTTGGTCATCATCTGATGAGAGATGTGGGAGGGGAATACCATTCATGCAGGTACATATTGGTTTATCCGCAGGGCTGTGATGTGTGTAACCATCTCTCCCTATTTTTATGTGTGGCGGACTATGACAAGCTTCTCCCAGGTGACTCAAACAATAGTATTGACAAGTCTTATTTGTTTCTGCCACTCTCCCTCCCTTTCCTTTCCCTTCCCTCCCCAGAAGCCTCAAAGGTTGAACGAGGGAATGTTAACACCTTCATTTCCCTTGTTCCTTTTTTTTGCAGGATGGAACCATTTTGCCCAGTTCACCATCGCTGTTGTCAACAAAGATCCAAAGAAGTCCAAATATTCAGGTGAGGTCTATGGTACTTCTCACTATCTCACACGCGTCACACGTCTCATAAGCGGCAACCTTTCCCTCCCTCCTCCCTCCCTCCCTCCTCCATCCTATCTCTCCTACTCCCTCGCCCTCTTGTGCTGTCCACTCACACTCTCTCTCTGCTCCATTCTGCGTTCCTATTTCTTCCGCAGGGCTGAAGCCGTCCGATCTGTACGGCAAATTCACATGGAAGATTGAAACGTTTTCAGAGATCAACAAGCGAGAGCTCCGGAGCAATGTATTCGAGGTCGGCGGCTACAAATGGTATGCAAATTAAACATTTTTCTCTAAATCTCTTCTATCTCCCCACTTCAAACAACAAAATTAAGTCGCTCCTTTACGCTTTCATTATACCTTCAAGGGACATTCTATTAGCCCGAGTCGAACTGCTGTTCTATGTTCTTGTGGAAGCAGGCATTGAAGCCCTCTTGCATATTATTCATGCAAGAGTTCAGTCAGGTTTGCGGGCCTGCTTAAATGAGTGTTTCCAGGGCCGGTTAGGGTACTTGGGGATGAGGGAGAGGGAGAGACAGGGAGAAGGAGATGGAGAGAGAGGGGGAGAAGGAGAGGGAGGGGGAGAGGGAGAGGGAGGAGTGGAAAGGGAGAGAGAAATTAGAGTTGCAGGCCTGCTTTTTGGACTTAAGTTTGGTCATCATCTGATGAGAGATGTGGGAGGGGAATACCATTCATGCAGGTACATATTGGTTTATCCGCAGGGCTGTGATGTGTGTAACCATCTCTCCCTATTTTTATGTGTGGCGGACTATGACAAGCTTCTCCCAGGTGACTCAAACAATAGTATTGACAAGTCTTATTTGTTTCTGCCACTCTCCCTCCCTTTCCTTTCCCTTCCCTCCCCAGAAGCCTCAAAGGTTGAACGAGGGAATGTTAACACCTTCATTTCCCTTGTTCCTTTTTTTTGCAGGATGGAACCATTTTGCCCAGTTCACCATCGCTGTTGTCAACAAAGATCCAAAGAAGTCCAAATATTCAGGTGAGGTCTATGGTACTTCTCACTATCTCACACGCGTCACACGTCTCATAAGCGGCAACCTTTCCCTCCCTCCCTCCCTCCCTCCCTCCCTCATCGCCAATTTTAGCCAACTTCCCTGATCCCCTTCCTTTCCCGCAGACACTCTGCACCGCTTCTGCAAGAAGGAGCACGATTGGGGTTGGAAGAAGTTCATGGAGAGAGGGAAAATGTTGGACGGATTCACCCCCTCTGATACTCTCATCATTAAAGCCCAAGTGCAGGTTATAAGGTTAGCGCCGCAGCTCGTAACCCTCAACCTAAAGCCTACCCTAGCCCTAGCCTAACACTAACACTAACACTAATCTAACCCTCCTAAACTTAAACCTATCTCTAACTCTAACCCTAACCCTAACACTAACCTACCCCAAATCTTAGCTCTAACCCTTACCCCGACCGTAACCGTAACCCTTACTCTAATTCTAACTCTAACCCTAACCTTGATTCTAACCAGAAACCTAACCCTAACCCTAGCGTTAACCCAACCCTTACCCCAACCCTAACCCTAACCCTAATCCTAACCCTAGCCCTAAGCTAACACTTACCTCTCCCTTTAACCTAAACCTAATCTAGAATCATCCTTATCTCCAACCTTTACCCTACCACTATTCTAATGACTAAAACTTCAATAGCTGCTTGCTAACCTTAAAATTCCACCTTTAACTTATTCGCTACAAGTACAAATACATTTTTTTTCTTTTTCTTTGGGGGGGTTAGCAGGGAGAATCCAAGCAGACCTTTTCGCTGCTTGGACAGTCAGTACAGGCGGGAACTGGTGAGGGTATATCTCGCAAATGTGGAGAATATTTGTCGGAGATTTGTAGATGAAAAAAGAGACAAACTCGGGAAGCTTCTGGAAGACTCGGCGCGCTGGCTCAGGTGTGAACACATGTTAAATATTCACATATTTAAGGTTTTTTGTAGTTGTTGAAATGTTCACGATATTGGGAGAGTTAGACAGAGATTGATGATAGATGTTAACGATAGCGAGAGAGGGAGACCAAGACAGAGGGACAGAGAGAGGGAGACAGAGACAGAGGGACAGAGAGAGAGACAGAGAGACGGAGAGACAGAACGAGCGAGAGAGAGACAGAGAGACAGAACGAGAGGGAGGGAGACAGAGACGGAGAGACAGAGAGACAGAGGCAGAGGGACAGAGAGAGACAGAGGAACATAAAGAGAGAGAGAGACAGAGAGACGGAGAGACAGAGGCAGAGAGGCAGAGGGACAGAGAGAGAGGCAGAGAGACAGAAAGAGAGTTAGAGACAGAGAGACCGAAAGAGAGAGAGGGAGAGAGAGAGAGAGAGAGCGAGAGAGAGAGAGAGAGAGAGAGAGAGAGAGAGAGAGAGAGAGAGAGAGAGAGACCCCAACCCTGAACCCACCCCCCCGCCCTCCCTCTCTGCAGCCTCCGTTCCTTTTGGGCCGCAGTGGACGACGGCACGCGGCGCCGCCTTGCGCGGGAGAGAAGTGACGTCATCCTGCGCGCCCTCGTGAAGCGTTTCTTTAACGACCGCGAGGTGACGTCAACACTCGTCATGCACGCGCTGCACAGCGCCTGCAGAGACCTGCTCGCTCTCTCCTCCCGCAGGAGTGGGAGTGGGAGTGGGAGTGGAGGTGGGAGTGGGAGTGGGTGTGCGAGTGAGAGTGGAGGTGGGAGTCGGAGTGGGTGTGGGAGTGGGAGTGGAGGTGGGAGTGGGAGTGGGTGTGGGAGTGGGATTGGAGGTGGGAGTGGGAGAGGGAGTGGGAATGAGGGAAGCACTGGGGAGGGAAACTTGAAGGCTGCGGGAGAGGGAGGGAGAGGGAAGGGGCAGGGCTTAGAGGGAGAGGCGAAGGGGGGAGGAGGAGGAGGAGGAGGAGAGGGTTCAGGGGCGGTGGTTTGGATAGAGAAGGGGTCGTTTGTGTTGGCGGGAGATGTGTTGGGGCTGTTGGAGAGAGCGGTGGGAGAGACCATTCCTTCATATAAGGAGGAGAAGGGACCCCAGAGTCGCTCAAAAGTAAGAGCATTCTCTCTCTCTCCCTCACTCTCCCTAACTCTCTCTCTCGCTGCTTTTCCCTTTCCTCTGTATATCTTGTTGTTGTACTAAGGACATTCTCTCTCTCTCTCTCTCCCACTCTCTCTCTCTCTCTTCCTCTCTCTCTCTTTCTCTTTCTCTCTCTCTCTCGTTCTCTCTCTCTCTGTCTCTCTCTCTCCCTCTCTTGCTCTCTCTCTCTCTCTGCTTGTGCAGGAAGTGGGAATGGATGAAGTGGGGAAGGAGGCGGTAGAGAGAGACGAGAGGCGGCTGACGGAGCTTGGGAGGAGGACGGTGGAGATGTTTGTTCTCACGCACCTTTTCAGGTAAACAAATTTCCCAACAAATTTCGCGAAAAGGCAAAAAATCTTCAAGCCCCAACATTACAGTTTTTGAGGAATTTGGGAGTAAACATGCCTATCGAGAAATTCAACTCGTCTATGCCAAGGATTGCAGCATTTAATTTATGTAGCTTTTGCAGCATAAAATTTGAACATATACATTTCGAAGGCGGAGAACGGAAATGGGTTTCCGTAGATTACAACTGACAACTGACAACTTCACGTTTCTTTGTGTTTTTTTGTGACGTGACAGTAACCGAGTGGAGGTGGCTTATAGAGAAGCAGTAGCTCTCAAACGGCAGGAAGAACTTATAAAGGAGGAGGAGGCTGCAGAAGCAGCGGAGAGAGAGCTTTTGGCGAGGCGGGAGAAGGCGGAGAGAGAGAGGAGGAGCAAGAAGAAGCAGGTGGGAGAGCGAATCCGAAATCTGAAATCTGAAATCTGAAATCTGAAATCTGAAATCTGAAATTTGCAGTCTGCAATCTGAAAGAGGTCGACAAGGGTTATGAGCGTATGAGCGTATAGTTTACGGAAAAAACTACTTAAGAACATCATGTTTTCATGTTATAGATTTTGACGTGGGCGAGAGTGCGGTAGAGGAGGTGGGAGCAATACGAGTGAGAGCTTCTCTCTGCTGTATACTACTATTATTACTATTATTTATAGTATTCTTCTTACTATTATTATTATTATTATGATTATGAAATATGGGATGCTGGGTCCATCAGGCAAAGCAACGGAAAAAAGATCGGAAGGAGAAGAAGGCGGGAGGACAGAGTGGAGCAGAGAGAGAGAGGGAGAGGGAGGAGCAACACATCGACGGTAGCAGCCTTGAGGGAGAGAGAGAGGAGGTAGGGAGGGGCACCCAATGGACCAATGGGAGCGCTTCTCCGGCTACCAATGGGCACAGAGAGGAGGAAGAGGAGGGAGAGGAAGAATCCGAAGTCACTATGGAAGAAGCTTCTAGAGAGGAGAGTGATGCTGACGTCAGCGTGAGAGATTGTGAGGTCAGCGCAATTTCGATGGAGATAGGTATGACAGTGGGTGGAACGGAAGCCAATTTCAGCACGGAAATCGAGGGAACCCCAAATGCGGAAATTCGAGAAATTGGAGAAATAGGAGAAAGGCCAATTTTAGTAGAGAGTTTGGAGGTGGATGGGGCGGGTCCATGCAGTCTTAGCAGGGATGTGAGTGTCAGTGAAGGGCAACTGAACAGAATCCAACATGGAGAGGGAGGGGAGGCAGATGTGGAGGGAGAGGTAGTGAGTAGGAGGAGTCTCCATGATGAAGCTTCTTCCACTTGTTCGTCAGATTCTCTCCCTTCTGTGCATATAAATGGAGTGTTGGGAGAGACTCCTCTCTCGGCAGATTCAAACGGATTAGCAGGAGAGCTGCGGCAGAGACGAGGGCTTTTGGGAATGTGAGTATCCCTCTCCCTCTCCCTCTCCCTCTCCCTCTCCCTCTCCCTCTCCCTCTCCCTCTCCCGCTGTCTCTCGTTCTCCTTCGCTCTCTTTCTCGTCTCCCTTTCTCTCTGTCCCTCTCTCTCACAGAATTGATAATTTTCACCTTTCTAATTGATGTTGGTCTTGCGGTTTGAGGGGGGCAGGGTGGAAAATTTCTATAGAGATGAAGCTGGAACGAGTGAAAATAGTGGGAACGCCTCCCACAGTGCCAACAGGAGGGTTGAACCTGGTCATGCGCTCGGTCCAGATGCAGACACCATCATCCTTTCCCTCAAGGAGAGAGTGGTATGGTTGGAACAGAGGCTGCAAGAGAAGGTGAGGGAGAGGAAGCTCACACTTTCTACGTTGATTGAACTTCATCATTCTCCCGCCTTTCAACAAACTTCTACATTTCCTTCTCCCTCTTCCTCTCTCTCCCCCCCTCTCACTCTCTCTCGCTCTCTCCCCTCCCCCAATCCTCCCTCCCTTTCGTCTTTTTTCAAATAGGTGGAAGAAGTGCTTTTTCTGCACGAGCAGCTAAAGTTCAGTCAGGCAGGAGGAGGGAGACTCCCTCCCACAGCGAGAGGAGTAAGGACGGAGGGTTCAGGTGCGCTGCTTAACGGAGGTAGCCCTGCAGAGACTAAGTCCCAAAGTGAGGAAATTCCGCAAGCAGAGAGATCAGGGAGAGGCTCATTTTCAGGAGACGGAGTATCAGATAATAGAGGCTCGCCGAAACCACTAGGAAGACACGTGACAGGTGTCACACTCGGACATGGAGGCCTTAGAGGGGGTGTGGTAGTAGGACCCACAAATGGAGCACTTGGAAATGGAATTTTGAATGGAGGAGAGAGAGGAGGAGGAGCATGGGGGGGGAGGAGAGGAGGAGAAGTGGGAGGTAGAAGCTCAGCTGTACGGCCTCCAAGGCCATGTGGCAGCATAGAATTGGCCAGTTCTGGATCGACCAATGGGGCGCTTGGAACAAGCGTGCGGGCGATGAGTATGTCGGGAGGGGGAGGGAGCAGGAGAGAGAGAGAGGGAGAGGTGGGAGGGCTTGGGAGAGCTGGAAATGGGGCAGGAGGAGTGGGCCCCACCAGGTCTCTCAGTATGGGAGGCCAAGTTTCTAATGAAGTAGTCAACCCTATTCAACCCTCTTCGGGAGTTCCCCTCTCCTATAGGAGTGTGATTGTTGGGCCACCTCGTACAGCTGCGGGAGGGAGAGGAGTGGTAGGACCCATGATGTCGTCTATGGAGGTGGGAGGGAGACATGTGGGAGGGAAGGGTTCAGTGCTCTCATCTCCTCCTAAAACTCCCCTTCAACTAAACCCTAAAGAAGCGGAATTAGCGGAAAGTCAAGATGGGTTAGTTCTCTCACTGAAGCCGGAAATTGGGAAGGAAAGAAATTCAGCAATGGGGCCTTTTCCCTCGGAAACTCCCTCGCTAAGTAGTGGAACAGAGGGGCAGAGGAGTGAGGAGGAGAGAGTGGGAGAGAGAGGGTGGGAGAGGAGCCGGCAGGGAGGAGAGGAGAGTGAGAGGAGGAGAAGTCCAAGCTTGGAGGATGTGTTGAGAGAGAATTCAGAGATATCTTTTGGGACTATGGTGGCTACAAATGTCCTTTCTTCATCTTCAACGGAGGCAGAAGTAGTTCCGTCTGAGACTGGGCGGCAACCTGTTCTATGGAAGGAAGAGCCCTCTCCTATACATGGAATCGGGGCCAGTTCCGTTCTGCATAACGGAACTGAAAGCATGAGCTTGCCTGAGGATTTCCCTCATCTCGCACTTATAAATGACTTGCTGGACGAAGATCTGCAGGGGCTTTGTGGAGGAGGGGGAGAGGGAGAGGGAGGGAAGGGGAGCTCTCTCTCTCTTGAGCCTTCTTTATATGTGAACAGGACGAGTGGGAGAGGGATGGAAATAGGGGATGTGGAAGTCCTCATGTGGGGCTCTCGCGAGGAGGAAGGAGACGGAATAATGGTTAATCTGCAGCGCTTTGGGAGAGAGGGAGGTAGAGGGAGAGGGAGGGGAGGGGTTGAGGGAGGAGGGGAGGGAGTGGGAGTGAAGGTCTGTGGGAGGAACGGCTCTCACCATGCAATTGGGCAGCCCATGTATGGCTACTAGGACGGATAAGTGAGGTTCCATGGAAGCAGGTGTTCCGTGCTCTGTGACTGAACTATGGAAGGCGTTCCATGTATGAGGACACGTCTTAGAGCATAACGAGAGCCTCTTCTTGTGATGTTTCAGTTAAAGGCGGTTCAACGCAGTTCCATGATCTTCTTTTTTCTTTAAAGCGTTGGGGTCTCAGCTGCTGTGGTTTTTTTTCTTTTCTTTCCTATGTTTTTTCAAGTTAGCGGAACTAGAAATGAAGAAGAAGAACAGGATGCAGCGGCCTTCGCTCTCTCAAACCCATTTCATGGTGCGTTCATACATGCATGAAGGGATGCACCCGTGCACCCATCCATCCATGCATGGGTGCCTGCACATGTCATGGAAAGCATCGTGGATGGATGCATGGATGCATCGTTTTTCCCTTTTTTGCATGTCCATGGTGCTGGCTGGAACTGGCCGGAGATATTTCGATATCGGCGCGTCACATCGTTATTGATCGATACGGTATGATGAGAGATACGATACGAGGCGATTCGATATTGCATGATAGAATAACCTCCCTCCGAGTTCATGTCGACTTCGCAGATCAAGATTTTTGGTTCAACATGTGGTAAAGGTTGGGTAATGAAAGTCACGTGGCAACGTTTGATTGCACGACAATTTTTTACATAGCTACGTGGACAAATATGCGTTTGTCACGTGCTGGTTTAACTATACAGAATCTGGCGTTGACCGCTTGTTGAACCGCCGAAATTCAGTTCAAACGCGGTCAGCGGTCTCGGAGGGTCTTCAGATGAGTCTAGGCTGCCACGTGGCACCACATTTTGTATATTTTTTAGCAATTTCGATTTTTTGATTCTAGAGGTATGTAGCGTCACGTGGCAGTTGGCCATTGGATGGAAATAGTTTAACTGAGGTCAACCGTTCTAGGCATCAAGAGTTTACTCGTGTTCAACTTTTGATCTTTGCTTGGATCCGAACGATCAGTACTGATCCATCGCTGATCTGCAGTTGATCTGCTTTGGGTTAACTGCCCTTCCGACTGAAAAACCCGAAACCCGAAAACTACAATCTTGAAAACTTCAAGCTTTCAGTTTCCAGTTTGCAGTTTGTTGCAACTGCTTCCTCCGGGACTTGGACCTGGGCCTTCCTTCCCCTCATTCCAATTTTTTCCACGTGGACCAATTGTGAAGAACCACGTCAGCAAATTGGTCCACGTGTACCCAATGGTGAGGCACCATGTCAGCACATTTTACCACGTGGCGAATTTCCATTGGTGGTTGTAGTCCCAGATATGAAGAAAGCCTCCCCCCCTCGTTTCCTTCCTTTCTTCCCTCTTGCAGGCCGCTATGGCCTGACCACTTGGAGCTTCTTCCCTGCTTCCCTGCTTCCATCGTCGCTTGAGTTTGAGGGTTCTTGCTGAAGTTTAGTGTTCAGGCTATCGCGCTGCAGGGGGTGGGGTAGCGGCGGCTGCAAGCGCTCGCACGTGCTGGAGGAGGGTTGGAAGTGTGGGGGGAAGCTTTTGTTGGAGGTTAAAGAGGAGAGGTCCTGATTCATTAGAGGGAGAGAGAGAGAGAGTGAGAGAGAGTGACAGAGGGATAAAGAAAGCGAGGGAGAAAAAGATAGAGAGAGAAAGAGAAAGAGAGGGATAGCGAGAGAGGAAAAGAGAAAGAGCGAGAGTGAGACACACAGAGAGAGAGAAAGATAGAGAGAGAGAGAGGGAGAGAGAGAGAGAGAGTGAGAAAGAGAGAGTGAGACACATAGAGAGAGCGAGAGATTGCGTCTGCCATGGCGACTTCCATGACATCCATGAACGTGATGCTCGCCATCCATGGCAAGAAGACGGCCCCTCTGGACATGTACAAGCCCCTCCGGCAGTACATCCTCTCCCACTACTCCGAGAGAGAGGCCGCCGACGGGGAGGATGACCTGCAGTCAGTGCAGAGCATGAGGACAGCTGTCGAGAAGCAATTGGACGCCTTGGAGCCTCGCAGGGACCTTCTGCAACGCTACTTCCGAACCCTAACTGTCATGGAAACACGGTTCCCCATTTCTCCGGAACGGGATCATGTGAACAGTCTCCATTTTGTGTGGTTTGATGCCTTCAAGGCGGGGAAGAAAGCTTCTCAGCAGAACATACATTTCGAGAAAGCGGGAGTTATATTTAACTTAGCCGCGGTTCAAAGCCAGTTAGGATTAGCGGCTGATCGGAGCTCGGCAGCAGGGCTCAAGCAGGCCTGCAATTGCTTTCAAGCTGCGGCCGGATGCTTCGCTTTTCTGAGAGATAATGTATCGATGAAAGCTTCGGCAGGAGGGATCGGAAGCTCTACCGTCGATATATCGGTGGAATGTGCGGGAATGCTGGAGAGGTTGATGCTGGCGCAGGCCCAGGAATGCTTCTATGAAAAGGTCTTAGCAGACGGAAAGCCGAGTACTTTATGTGGGAGAGTGGCTCGACAAGTGGGAATGTACTATGAAGAAGCTCATGCAGCTCTCACTTTACCACCTCTGAATCTGCATTTTGATCGAACTTGGGTATCGCATGTGCAGCTGAAGTCTTCACAATTCCAAGCAGAAAGTCTTTTTAGGGTTTCATTGGATCTGCATGAGCAGGATAATATTGCGGAGGAGATAGCACGGCTGCAGGGAGCCATGGCTATGCTGGGCGAAGCTAAAAAAAGCGGGAAAGGAGCGGTAGGGCCCCTCTGGGATGCTGTTATTAAGCTGGAAGGGAGTGTAGCCCGAAACTTGGAACGGGCCAAGAAAGAAAATGACAGAGTTTATTTGATGAAAGTTCCTGCATACGAAAGCCTGCCCGGGATTCCGCCTGCAAATCTGGTTTCTGCAACTTCCCAGCAGGAGGTTTTGGATGCGAGTAAAGAGAAGATGTTTCCGGGACTCGTTCCGGATAGCTCCGCAAAAGCGCTTTCCAAGTATACTGAAATGGTGGATGATATTATTCGGACTCAGACAGAGAAGCTGCAGAATGAGAGCGATCTAACAAGGGTGAAGCTGCAGGAGATGGAGCTTCCGGAATCCATGGCTGCCCTGCAAGGAAGTGGGTCTATTCCAGACCAGCTGCAGGAGGATGTGGAGGCTGTGAAGATTGATGGAGGCCCGGGAGGGTTGGATGGATTGATGCTGCAGTTGAAGGATTTGAGGAGAGTGAATGAGGAACTTTTGGTTCAGACGGAGGAGCTTTTGGACAAGGAAGCGAGAGAGGATGCCCAAATTAGGGCGCAATTTGGAACGCGGTGGACCAGGCCTGCGTCGAGCACTCTCACTAAGAATCTGCATGATCGAGCGAATGGGTTTGCAGCAAACCTAAGGCAGGCGGGAGAGAGCGACTCTCGGATAGAGAGGAGCTTGAAGGATAATGAGCAGCTGCTGGCGATTCTGAAGGCGCAGCCGGTGAGTGAGAGAGGGAGGGGGAGGAGGAGGAGGAGGGGAGGGGGAGGAGGAGGAGGAGGGGAGGGGGAGGGGGGAGGAAGTGGGGGAGGGGGAGGGGGAGGAGGAGGGGGAGGAGGAGGAGGAGGGGGAGGGGTGGGGTGGGACGCGGATGAGGGATGGGGCTGTGACTGTGGATGAGGTTGGATGGATGATGATGTGACATGATGAGGGTTTTTGTGTTGGTGATGTGCAGATTGAAGCAGCACTGCCAAAGCTCTCAAAACCAATAGTTTCGGTGCATGGAGATGAGGATGCAATTACTTCACGACTGAAGCAGCTTCTGGTATGCTGCTCTGCTTTGGTCCAGCTTTGACACCCCTAACACCTCTTTGAAGGGTGCGTTGTTCAATAATGGGACTAATAAGGAAAAATAAACTGAATTTGTAGAGTTTTTCGTCCTCTTGCTAAGCCGAGGAAGTTTCGGTGGTTTGTGCAGACGGAACTTGAAAAATTGGGCTCTCAGCGAGCAGGTCTAGAAGACATGCTTAAGGATATGAAGCGCAAGGTGCGTCCGCCAATCTTCAGATAAGAAAAATGAAAGAGCGAGAGAGAGCGAGAGGGGAGAGAGAGAGAGAGAGAGAGAGAGGGAGAGAGAGAGAGGGAGAGAGAGAGAGTGAGGGAGTGACTTATGTTTCAATCTCTTCCTTCCCCTTCCTTCCGACCTTTGAGGGCTTTCCGTAACCCTGTTTGATTTTTTGGAGCCTCTGCAGGATAACATTTTGCCGCAGTTAATGAACACTGCTGGTTCATATGACGATCTTTTCAAGCGAGAAGTGGCGAAATATGATCCCATTTGTCAGCAGGTGGACCGCAATATTAAAGAGCAGGAGAAGCTCCTGCAGGAGATCAAAGTAAGCCCCTTATCTCTTATAATACTTTTTTTCATTCACTGGAGATTACCTCCACTTCTGTTTAGCTTCCTGCTTTTCTTTCCCATCTCCTTTCCCTCGTTTGGCTGTTGCGTCCATCAATCTTCAGATAAACAAGGAGAAGAGAGGGAGAGTGACAGAGTGAGGGAGTGAGAGGGGAGGAGAGAGAGAGACAGAGATACATGCTTCAAGTTCTCCCTTCTCCTACCCTTCCTACCTTCAAGGGCTTTTCCTGATCGCATTTTTGGGACTTCCGATTTGACCTTATGGTGAATCCTGTCCTTCTCTGACATAGATAGTCAACTGGTCATTCCTTTTCATTAGTTCATCTGTATATATAGATGTATGCTGCCATATCCCATTGGATGTAATATAAGATCATGAACTTATGCTGCAGACAAGCTCCCGTCTAGGATCTTTAAAATGACCAGATTGGATCAATTAGGGTTCCTGAAGTCTTCAATATTTTGGGGTGTATGGAATGTTATAACAGACACAAAGTGAAGCGTTTGCTGCTGCTTTCAACCTGCAAGAACATAACGGTGAGCTTTTCTTCAAGTCACCAAATCAAAGCTTTAGAATCCATCAATCTAAACAATGTCCTTTTTTCGTTTTATCTTTCTAAATAGCAAGCAATAGCAAGTTTGGAGGGTCGGTTAAATGTGAAAAGTCTTATTGTCAGCGCATTGTTAAATATGAGCATCCCTGACGGAGTAAGTAGATCTTCCCCCCTCTCCCTCTCTCTCTCCCTCTGACTTTGTCCAACTTGCTGCTTTCCTAGATTTTGAAATGTTCTTATAGATAGTCTTCTTTGGGCGTGATGTATTCAGCGGCTCGCGAGAAAGTTCTGAAGCAGATCACAGCTGCAGTAGCGAAGTACCGAGAAATTCGAGAGAACATGAATGAAGGCCTCAAGTTCTATGTCACACTTCAGGTGCGTTTTTTGGAATTCAGATGCTTACCATTCCTTGCCACTTCCTTTTGGCTCTTGCAATTTTTTTCCTCATACAGTAAGAACTATGCATAGTTCAAACTCAGTATGAATAGAGGAATGTGTGAGAGTTCTTACATCTCTCCCCCCCTCCCCTCCCTCTCGCTCTCTCTTTCTCTCTTCCTCACGCTCGCTCTCTTTCTCTCTCTCTCTCTCTCTCTCTCTCTCTCTTTCTCTCTTCTTCACGCTCGCTTTCTTTCTCTCTGTCTCTCTCTCTCTCTCTCTCTCTCCCTCGCTCTCTCTCTCTCTCTCTCTCTCTTTCTCCCCCCCCCCTCGCGCACTCTCTCTCTCTCTCTCTCTCTCACACTCTCACTCTCTTTCCCCCTCTCCCCCCCCTTGGCACAGGACGCCATCACCAACCTGAAGCAGCAGTGCGGCGACTATGTGATGACTCGCTCCATCCAGTGCCGCGAAATGATGGAGGACCTCCAAAGGTCCATGGCGGGTCTCTCTGTCGCCGACTCCCACTCCCAATCCCGCACCTACCCCCCTCCTCCCCAACCCTCTCCCGAACCTGGCCGGCAAGGCCCGGGCGGAATCTTTCAGCACTTCTCCATGTTCGCTCAGAGGAACAATCAGCCTCAGCCTCAGCCTCAGCCGCCTCCTCCCTCTGCCTCCCATCCTCCACAGCAGGTACACCCCCCCCCATACTATGCTTCCATGCCTGAGAACCCTCCCCCCTCCTACCAGCAGCAGCAGCAGCAGCAGGCTCCCCCTCCCGCCTATGCCTCTCACCCTCCTCAATATGCTCATAGTTCTTACTATGGGCAGCAGCCTCCTGCTGCTCCTCCTCAGGCTGGCGGCTATGGATCCTACACCTCTCCTCCCCCTCCTCCTCAGTACTACCAGGGGCCTCCGGGATCCATGCAGACCGCCCCCCCTAATGCGCAATACCAGGCGCCCTACCAGGGCCCAGGAGGATACTACAGGCAGGGATGAGAGAGAGCGAGGGAGTGAGAGTCAGTGTGGGAGCGGGGGTCCTAAGTGAATATTGTGCATAGTGGGGGGGAGGGGAAGGGGGGAGGGGGAGAATAGAGTGGAGAGGTGGAGAGAAGCCAGTGAGGGTTGAGGAGATGGGGAGGGAGGCAGGGAGGAGTTAAATAGAGAGAGAGAGTAAGAGGGATGTGGGAAGAGAGACAATAAGGAGTTGGGTTTCAAGTCAAGGTAACGTTTGTTGGTAGGAGACATCTTTGGCGATGTGGGGAGGACTGAAACCACAGAAATGGACCCACCCCCCTCTGTGATGGGTTGAAGCCAATTTTGACTTGGCTTCTCTTGATTTTACTTTGACCCATTGGAAGGCTGCTAATCTGGTGGTGGGCGGTTCCATGAGACAGTGAAGTCGTTGCCGTTCTGTTTGCCAGAAAACATGTAAAGAATTAAATCCTGAAGTCCATTTAATTACATATAAAATTTTAAACTGGCGAGAATTCAAAGTAGCAGTGAAGGCAGCAGAGCGAGCCGTTGTTTTTTTTCATGAAAGAACTTGCGACCGAAAATTCGCAACAACAACAAGAAGCAGTCTGGTTGGCCGACAGATGAAGGTAGAAAGAGAGAGGTCGTCATTCCGTACAAATGGCAATAGCAGCTCCGTGGAAGTTTCCACATGAAGGCAGACGGCTCGAACTGCGACTGCAACTGGAACTGTAACAATACTAGTGTGTTTTACCATACAGCTTTTGTCGTCATCCTCGTTGACTCGTGATTCCGTACAGCCGCTCCGCCTTCGAAAACTGATTGGGCTTCTGCCGATATCAGTGCTGCATCGTATCGTACAATATCGTCATATCGGTGTAGTAACGTATCGTATCTTATCGTATCGTGTATCATATTGAGGTGTTCCAGACAGTGGCGTATCGTTATAGAGTATCGAGAGAGTATATCGTTTCGTACCTTCTGTATCGCTTGAGATACACGATATGTTTCAGCACGGTACGGTATTTTCAGGATATCGCAGGTTTGCAGCTCACAAACTTAGTTTTTTGTAAAAAACATTCCGCCTCAGTTTGCAAGTTGGGAGCTTCGACCGCTGAAGAAACCGCAACCTTAAAGGCGTAGTCCTTCTTGCAAATTCGTAAAAAAAAAATATATATAAATAAAAAAAAAAAAAAGCGTCTGTGGACCCTGCTTGTAAATATAGTTCTTTCTTTTTTATTGAGAGAGACTGAGACTTGGTCGAAACCCATCCAGTTCTTCTTCACTTTTTTTTTTTGGATTTTTTTTCGTATTTCTGCCCTGAGACTGAAAGTTCCTTTGGAGGAAATCCATGGCGTCGCTTTGCCTCACAACTCACCTAAAAATTTTCACCCCATTTTCCAAAATGGGAGGACCATTTCCAAAATTTGTTTTGGAAAGAAAATTTTTTCGAAGTAGATCATTGAAGGTAGAATTTTCGTTGGCAGGAAATTTCTTTCAGAAATGGCCCAGATATGTATTTTTTAATGGGGTTGAAAGTAGGGGTTTTGGGGCGGTAAAGGCACAGGCTGGTGCTTGGAAGGAGGTGACAGATGCTGCGTCAGGGAAGGTGGGCAGACCTGTCATGTATAGATCGCTTGAAAGGAAGGAGATGAGAGAGAGAGAGAGAGAAGAGAGAGAGAGAGAGAGAAAAAGAGAGAGAGAGAGGGGGGAGAAGAGAGGGGGTGAGAGGGAGGGAGAGAGCAATGGCGAGAGAGAGAGGGGGGGAGAGAGACCGGGGGGGGAGGGAGAGAGACGGGCGAGAGAGGGAGAGAGGGGGATCGAGAGAGGGGGGGAAGAGAGAGGGGCAAGAGAGGGAGAGAGGGGTGGAGAGGCAGAGAGGGGGGGATGATGGAGAGCGAGAGAGGTGGAGAGAGAGAGGGGGGGATTGAGAGGCAGAGACAGGGGGAGAGAGAGTGGGGGAAGAGAGAGAGGGTGGAGAGAGAGAGAGGGGGCAAGAGGGAGAGAAGGGGGAGAGAGAGGTAGAGAGCTAGAGAGAGCGAGAGAGAGAGATAGATAACGAGAGGGAGGTTAAGAAGGAGAGTGATAGAGAAGGAGAGAAATGAGGGGAGGTGGGTTTGCAGGTTTTTTGATGTTTATGTCAAGTGGGCTTTTTTCCTCAAGCAATTTTTGAATTGGGTTTTACCCCTTCTCCCTCTCCATCTCCTCCCCCATCCCTCCTCCCTCTTCCCTTCTCTTTCTCCCTCTCCCTCCTCCTTTCTCCCTTTCCTCTCTCCCTCCCCCCCTCTCTCTCTCTGTTTCTCTCTCTCTCTCCCTCTCTCTCCTTCTATCAGCCCTATTATTGGAATACCGCCACCAATGAAACCTCCTGGACACTGCCCGAAAGTGACTCTTCTTCCGATGCTCAGCAGACTCCCAATGTACGCCCCACTTTCGAAACCCTAAAATCCTAAAAAAATTGGAATCCTATCCTCGCCCCTCTCATCTTTATCTCTAATTACTTACATTTTGTGAACAAAAAAATCCTTTTGGCGTCCTCATCTACTGCTCTATGCGCAGACCCTTCGATTGAAGATAATCCCCTTTTAACCCTTCATTCTTCTCTATACACCCGCTCCCCCTGCCCCCTATTATTTCTACTTTCATTCTTAACTTTAGTCTCCTTTTTTTAAATTTTTGGGAGTTAAGTTTGATTTTCACATTTTGCGCAGGTGCCGAATGAAGAGGTGCTTGCCACCCTCCTTTCTGCCGACAGCGATCGATTCGGCGATGTTGCTGACCGCTTCAGGTCGGCCTATTACTTTTTTACTTTTCTTCTTTTTAGGGTTTTTCACTTTGATTCTTAACTCGCAAAAACTCGGCAGTTGGTTGGTTGGTCGGGTTATCGGTTGATGACTAACTTTTAGGACTATATCTTCATAGAGTGTAGTAAGCACATTACATTGTATTCCTTCCTATTCATTATGAATGTGTGGCTAAAAAAACCAACCCTTGTTTCATAACTATGTGAATGCGAATGTATGAAGACACAGTGAGCATATGCGCACATCTATGTATGTATCATGTATGTTCAAGCAGGATCAGCCAACAAAAAAGGAAAGACGTACTTTTAACATTTGTTCGTTTTGTATCCATTGGGGGGGTCAGGCCTCAATGCTTTGAAGACGAATTTTCAGACTTTTTGAATGCAAAAATTGACAGCACAAGCGATGCGGGGGAGAGGTAAGCAAGCGCCCACTTTTCTTCCTTCAGAAGAATTCGGGTGCAGGGTTTTAGCTTTTTTTTCTGTGATACATTGAAACCTCTTTAAAGGAATAGGTACTGAAATAATATAATAGTAATTATTTCTTCTATCAATGGTGCGAGCATAGGGTCCAAGTTCAGTCCAAATCAACGGTTCGATTTGATGTTCGTCTCTGTTCAAATGAATAGGATGAATTATTTTTGTAAAGAAACTTTTGTCTGTTTCTTTAGAGAGGCTTGACTGAACTGAGGTTTTGACTTTAGACTTATGTTTCGACTTTAGAGAGGTTTGATTGAACTGAGGTTTTGACTTTAGATTTAGTTCTTGACTTTAGATTTAATTTTTGACTTTAGAGAGGTTTGACTGAACTGAGGTTCTCACTTTGGACTTAGGTTTTGACTTTGGAGAGGTTTGACTGAACTGAGGGTTTGACTGAAGTTAGGATTTGACTTTAGAGTGGTGTTATGCTGGAAATGGGAACAGGGAACGTCTTGAAAAGTTGAGAGCCCGACTAGCGAATCCGCTGCTGAAAAATCCTCCGCCATATTGACGAGCCCACCATTTTATACTTTCGATTTTAGTCTTTGCTTGCTGTCTTATTCTCGGATTTTTCTCTTTTTGCTTTGCCTATAGCCTTCATCTCTGGTTATGTTCCTTCTCTTCTCTATCTTATTGTTGCAAATTTGAATGAATGTGAGGTTTTGTATGAGTCAACAAGGGAGAAAAAAGCACAAAATAGAACAATGCTGTGGAATGCGATCACACCCAATAGGGCTTACATAGAGGAATTTAGGGTTTCTGGATCCTAAGCAGCTGCCAGAATCCGAAGTTAAGTAACATTTCTATAAGACGGAAGGAGTTCTGAGGAGAAAGTTTAGAACTAATGAAAGGTTGAAAATTGCTTTACCTCGGCAATTCTACATTAGATTTGGGATTTAAATTGGGTAGTTAGGTTTTAACAACTGTAGGTTGAAGGGTTTCCTTTGAGACTGATCCTTATCAAAGGATCAGTCTCAGAGATAGTGTTGTTCCCTCTCACCTTACAAAGCTTTAAATTGTTTATTGACTGGAAACCAGAATATCAGTAGCCGGAAGCTAGAAACTCGGAAACTAGAGATTTAGCGCAGGATAAGCTTAGACACCGAAAAGGATATAGAAGTGCAAAAAGAGGAAGAAGGCAATGCTGACGACACACGCCAAATGTTGGTAGAAGAGAACTGCCGAGACCTCTTTCTCACCAAAGCCACGCAGACTGCAGGCAGTGCCTGCGGGAGAGACATGGCATGCAGCGGTTATGGAAGAGTTCCCAACGGGAAATAGGGAGAGGGAGGGAAGGAAGATGGAGAAGGGATGAGGGAGGAGGGAGGAGAGTGGAGAAAAGTGGGAGGGAGAAGTATGGAGGGAGGAGAATGGACCGAGGAAAGAGAAGTCTAAAAGGAGGGAGGTGGAGAGAGGGATGGGGGAAGGGGTCAGAGAGGGAGGAGATAGGAGGGCGAGGAGGGAAATGAGAGAGGGAAGGTGGATGGGGGAGGGTCGAAGGAGGGAGGGAGGGAGACAGACTCCAGGTAGGAATGGAGAGATAGGGAGCGACGAAAGAAGATCGAAGAGGGGGACGGGGAGGGGAGGGAGATGGAGGAGGGGATAGATGAAAGCAGCATGAGAGAAATCAGCACGAGATGGAAGCAGCAGTCAAGGGAGAGGGAAAGGCAAAGAAAGAATCTCCAAAGAGCCTCAGGTTTACATGTGAACGCACCTAATTGAATGGATGATGGCATGGTATGCTGAAGGAAGAGAACGAATCGGAACATGGGGTCATCCGGAGGGAGCCATCCGAGATGGTCCGCCGTCAATACAATGCAAATTCCAATTGATGGAACAACCAGCAGGCGAGTAATAACCACCAGCACCGTCGTGGAAGTGGGCAGCTCCGAGGAGCCCGGACCTGAGGTCCCAACTTCCTGCCATTAGTACTTTCATTTATGTAATAAATGAATGCAATAGTAAGTTTAGGAATGTTCTACTGACAAGACTCGAGAGTCACTGCATGCCGAAGTTGATAATCCTTAGTATACATGAACTGGTGTGAGCTTACTTTATCTGAATAAAACATCGATTGTGGTTACGGGAACTAACTTAACTAATTGGATCGTTACGTGGAGATTCGGAAACAAACTTGACTTTGTTAAGCATCCCTTGTGATTCCGAAAAGTAAAGACAACAATACAAACACGTGCAGGTTGAAGAGGCTACTGCAGCTCCCCTTCCTAGAATAAGAGCAACACTACCGCTCATTCTGGAGGATTGGCTTCCTACCGCCAACAAGGTTGCCTCCCAATACGAGGAGAATACAAGCGATCATGGCCTGCCTGTTCCGTTGAATCGAGTATTCCCAGCCCCAAGCACAGGCACACGCCCAACACCAAAATCAGAAGTTAGAGTATCCACACTTCAAATCTATGAAACCTTAAGAACATGACTTTGCAGTTAGACTCGCAACGTGATTGCAATCTCTAGTTTTACTCCGCGCCTTCCCGACCTGTAAATGAGTTTTACTCTATAAAACGGCCGATTCTGGGTCCTTAGTGACAATGACGAGATGTGAAGAGATGCTCAAACCAAGTAAGGCAATCTTCAAAAAAGAGGTGGTCTGTAAAAAATATGCGCACATATGATTGAAAAAAAATATGAGCGAAAAATATGCTCGTTAACTTACCCCATAATGCCGATGGAATCTGTCAAAAATCGAAGTGGGCCGTTTGGATCAAACATTATGAAATCGAGGATGGGCACCATCCCCATCAGCATAGCAGTGAACTGCAAGAGGGAGCATGGAGGCAATGTATTGGCTTGGCTTTCTGCAGCAACATTCTATTGATCTCCCACTTACCGAGAAGCCCCATCCATTCCTCCCTATCCATGCAGTAGAGACCTATTGGTAGGGGAGACTTCATGTGCCTATTACAGCCAGTTTTGAGGCCACTCGGACATAGCCATAACAATGACATAGTCTGAAGCAACCATTATGTCTACATGAAAAACTATGGCTGACAGTTTTCCGACTATTCTCAGATCACAATAACGGTTTTTTGAAGCTTCCGGAGTTATGTGGTGACTGGGACAGCAATGTAGACCCTACTTATGTTGTTTAAGAGACATTACCGCAGCCAAAACAGGAGGTCGCAGAATATCGTAAATGTGGAGCGTCTCCATCCAATAGTTGAACTGCACGGAAATCACGAGAAACTACGGATTAGCTTCAGCAGCTCGTTATTCAGTTGCTTCAATCCTTTAAGAACCAAGCATACTTGGGGTCTGAAATCAAATCGAATCTAACTCGTTCGATAGCAACTCAGAGTGGCCCAAACCCAAAAGACATGCTTTCATCCACTCAGCGTACCCCTCATTAGAGCAAAGAGCCAGAAGACTATAAAACAAGTTGAAACCCACAACAACCGAGTCAAAAGCCACAAAGGACTTACCTTGCTGTGCGCAATGAGGATCGTCTCCGAGGCTTTTCTGAAGGAACCCGAGGTTGCTTGTAGGAGGGGATGAGCGGATAGACCCACACGGGCCCCATATGGTTCTGGAGTTCCATTCTCCACTTGGTTCTCGGGGATTGGAGGAGGATGAGAATGGCTCTGTTCCTTCCCACGATGAGAACTATGATCTTGACTATGTTCCGGCAAGGGCTCATATCCAGGTAGCCATTCTTGTGGAGGAGCTACCACGTTGTACACAAAGCCCCACATAATGATAGCAGCCATCTGGAAAACAGAATTCAGAACACCCCAATTTTCCTCACAAAATAACCCAAAGGGTCCCTTCCAACAAACATCCATGTCGAGTATCTGCAAGTAAACAGAAGAAGCTAACATGAAAGACCAGCTTCAAAAATTTACTCACCCACATTCCCAGCGAGATGTAGGCAGTACCCATTTTGTCGCACTGTAACGTATCGCCGAAAGGGTTGCGGGAGTCACTGCACACAGCAGAGAGAAGCACGAGGGGCATGTTTCCCATATTGCCTGCAAAGACGACTCCCCCCAAAAAGCCTCAAAGAACGGCCCATACATCCTGAAATCCCTCCCTGTCCCTGTCCCTCTCCCCCTCCCTCTCCCCTCTCCCTGAGCTTTTGAAATCCGAAGGCCCGACACCCTAGAAGTTCAAATACCAATAATAGCCAACGAGAGAGAGCAACCGCCAGCTCTCACTTAAAAAATATTGTATTATTAGGGTAGAGAGAGAGAGACACAGAGAGAGATACAAACATGGGCTGTGCTACAAACACAGAAACTATAAGAATAGGGAAAGCCGAACTCACCAATTCCGGTGAGAACAAAGATAATTCGTGAAAATTCTGGTGGAGCATTAGTCACCTTGCCCACGACTACACCCATAAGGCAGCCGATTACCGAGGCCAGGATAACGTTGACAGGGATGAACCACCTGCCTCCATCAAGAAACAGCCTAGGATTAACTAAACAAGAAAAAAAACTTGACTTCCGTTAACTAATGTAATCTATGGTTACTAGATCAGCAATTTACCTTTAACAGTAACTTGGAGCCTGCCAAAAGAGGACTAGAGAAAGAAACCATGTCGAAGGGCGAAGAGGAAGAAAAGGTGGGGACGAGAGCGAGGGAAGGAGAAAGGGAGGAGAGGGAGGGAGAGCGAGAAAAGGGGGAGGAGTGAGAAATGGAGAGAGAGAGAGAGGGAGTGATAGCGAGAGAGAGTGGGGCAGAGAGTTTTGTTTACCATGCTACGAGTTTCTGAACATTTATGGACTCGCCAAGGTTGACAAAGATGATGGCTGGCAGGAAGATAGTGAATACGAGCTGTAATTTTACCCCACCCCCCCAAAAGGACGACGACATCCGTCATAAGTCAGGCCTTTCCTGAAGTACGCGTACACTGTATTTACAAGAACGGCATTTTTAGCAGTGAAAAAATTCACACCCTTCACTACAGGAGGGCCTTTAGGGTTTTGCAGGAGGAAACAAAACAGGGGCTGCATCCCACTCACGTTTGTTCCATTCTAAAAGCATTCGAGTTCCTTTCTCAGGCCAAAAAGAAAAATGCACAAGAGACTTAAAATCGCAAAGACTTTGAAAGAAACTTAACAGGCACCCGTGTGCTCCTTCCCATCCCAACCACTTCACTGTCTGTTATCCACATTTTTTACCGCCCCCTCCAATTTCAACATCTCTTCCCGCCCTTCTGTCTATCTTTATCTTTCGTCCCTCACTATATCGCCCATATCACCTTCCTCGTCGCTTCTAGTCTACTTCCAATTTCCTCTCCTCCCTGCCTCTGCCGCTGGCCCCTCTCGCTCTCTTTCACAACCCTTCCCTGCGTCTCACTCTCAACTCCTGCCACCTCCCTCCCCTTGTTCCATTCTCTCTCTCTCTCCTTCTCTCCCACACTCTCTATTACTTCGTCATTGCTGACAAAAGTTTTCAGTTTGCTGAAAAAATGTTCACAATCCTTTCAATATCAATTACCATTACACCAATAATCCGTGGAAAACTGAGAATCTCTGCCTTGATAGGTACTTCTGTCCCCAAGACAGTCTGAAGTCATTTTTAGCCTTTTGGACTCATTTAGATCTCTTCCTGTCTCTCTCTCTCTCGCTCCCTCTCCTTCTCCCACTCTCTCTCTCTCTTATCTCTCGCTTTTTCTCCCATTCTCTTATAACATGCGTACAGTTCCTTAAATTGCATATTTTGAATCACGATATTCAAGCCTATTGCCTTCAGTAACAAGAACGATCATTCAAGTGCGTGCACATAAAGAGGCAGCTTCAAACCGCTTGCAAGCATGTTATTAAACAATGGAGACGCAGAAATTCACACATCTGATTGTAATCGAGCGTAGCTACAAAACAAACCTGACAGATTTTGATTTGGATCAAACGTTAGTTGCACAAAAATCTCAATGCAAATGCACCATGCCCTTGAGAGACAGTCATCTAAGTGCCAATCATTCTCTGCAAAAGGCTGATTCCAGAATGAAGCAATTTTTCCTTAAAATGACGTGATCTGATTGCAGGCGTTTGATTGAAAAAACGAGAATGGAAGCGAATCACATTGTTGAAAGAGACTAGCAAGCATTGCATATGCATTTGTCTATAAAAAAAATACACAAGCGGACACATTTGACAGCAAAAACGTGAATCTGCAGACCTTGCTCTGACTGCAAGGCATTTGGCTGCATGCACACAAATGTTAATAGAATGTGAGTTCCTTGATAGAAGCGAACATCTGATCGCAAGCATCTGATTGCTTACACTTTCATTCCAAGTACCTGAGTTGCAGAATCTGAGTTACAAGTACCTGAACTTGATCCTAGTTTCAAATATCTGAGGTTCAAACATCTGACTCTGAAATATCTGAGTTGCAAGTATCTGAGTTACAAGCATCTGAATCTAATCCGAGTTTCAAACATCTGAGTTTCAAATATTTGAGTTGCAAGTATCTGAGTTGCAAGTATCTGAGTTACAAGCATCTGAATCTAATCCAAGTTTTAAACAACTGAGTTTCAAATATTTGAGTTGCAAGTATCTGAGTTGCAAGTATCTGAGTTACAAGCATCTGAAACTAATCCAAGTTTCAAACATCTGAGTTTCAAATATTTGAGTTGCAGTATCTGAGTTGTAAGTATCTGAGTTACAAGCATCTGAATCTAATCCAAGTTTCAAACATCTGAGTTTCAAATATTTGAGTTTCAAGTATCTGAGTTGCAAGAAGAAGAAATGCACCTTGCTGAGCGATTTTCTTGAAGCGGCGTTCAATACATTGACGCTTGGCAGCGCGAGCACGAGGCCCGTCCCTGCGATGATGAGCACTTTGAGGACGGGCAGCACCGAGCTGAGCAGGAGGAAGCCGAGGGGGAGGGCCACGCCCAGCGCGGGGCCGAACGAGAGCAGCGAGGCCGCCATGGGAGGGAGAGGGTGAGGTCCTGCTCCGGAGAGGAGCAGGAGGGAGGCGGACGAGGCGGCGGTGGCCATGGCCGCCGGCAGAAGAGGAAGCTGCAAGGCGGAGGCTTCAAGGAGCAGGACGCAGAGGGCAGATGATGGAGAGATTGTTTTGAAGTGGACTATATGGGGAAGTATGGATTCATGGCGGTTTTGAAGGAGAGAGAGAGAGAGAGTGATAGAGAAGAGAGAGAGAGAGAAAAGCAGACCGTGGGCATGACGGGAGCAAAACCCTGTGACGATCTGTTTTCTGCAGACGTGGCATTTGCATGTGTAACAAATGTCTATGATTGGCTGTTGTTGTCACGTGTAAACCACACGTGTGGTAATTGTACATGAGTGGCTGAAATGCTGACGTGGCCCTAGAAGCGTAAACCGTACGGACTTCCTGAGGAAGCTTCCTCCATATTTCCTTTCGCATGTGCGAATTCCAACATGGCGGCGCGTTCTGTTCCCCTAAAAAAGCTAATCCTTTGGCCAATGAAAATAATCCACATGTAATAATGTACACGTGGCACGTAGCCATTGGCAGACGCTTTCGGAATAATAAATAGTCAGCGGAATGAGGCGGAGCAGAAGGATCGGATTTGGATTTCGGATTTTTTTATCAGATTTTGTAAAAATTAGTTTTGACGAACAAATTTTAAGGCGTCTGGGCAATGAACGGATGCCACGTGGCACTTCAGCTTTTTTTGCTGACGAGGATCCTACGTGTTACAAGTCCTTACAGGTGGTAGTGACCGATTGGTTAAAAACAAAACGGTTTCCAGCGGCGATTCTGAGCCGTCCGATCTGCCACGTATGAAACGGACGTGCGAGATGCAGCTGCCGGTTCCATGTTGGCAGCGTTCCCAGGAACTGGACTGAACAAGATGCAGCGAAACACAGAAGGAAAACGCTCCAAGCCTACATAGAGCGTGAGCATGGAATGTAAAAATGGAAGTGGCATTGATTTCACGATGGCGATGATGCCGTCACATGGACATAGCCAAAATCAGCACCATGGGGAACCACGAGGAACTGGTCGCAAAGGACCTAAAAGGAGAAATGAAAAAACTGAAAAAAAACAATGAAATGACTACCCTTCGACCAATTGTTTCAACTTTGAACTTTATTTTTTGGAATTAAAAAAGCTAAGCTTAGGCGAAGCTTTCAGCTCCTCCCTCTTTTATCTTGTGCTTAGGTCCTCGGCGACCAGTTCCTCGTGGTTCCCCATGATGCTGATTTTGGCCATGTCCATGTGATGGCATCATCGCCATCGTGAGATCAATGCCACTTCCATTTCCTTTTTTTGGATTTGTTCAATGTTCAAATGAAACCAATTTTTAACACTTAAAATGAACAGTTCGCGTGCTTTGCGGCTTGCCAAAATTTCATTGTTGATCGATGGATACGAAGTAAACTGAAATTGAACACGACCTGCAATTAATTGTTCAATGTTCAATTGGTTTTGGTTTTGGTTTTGGTTTCCCCTACCTTTTCCCCCTCTCCATAGACCAGACCTCTAATAAGAAGCCTAATTTCAGTCCATTCTACTCTCTTCCAACGATTTTTTTTTTTTTTCATTGTACCAACAAAAAACCGCCAAATCGGATCTTTCTAAGATGCCCGCCCCCCTCTCTAAAGTCATCCTTTCCCATGCCCAGCACAAAGTCTCTCCTCCTAAGCTACCCACCCCCTCTCTAAAGTCATCCTCCCATGCCAAGCAGAAAGTCTCTCGTCCTAAGCTGCCCATCCTCCCTCTCTAAAGTCATATTTGTTCTATGCCCAGCAGAAAGGAGGAACCCCAAAAGCCCTACAAAAAGGGCCTTCAAGCGTCGTTCAAAGTCAATGTCACCTTAATATTCATCGCCGCCAACTCCGCTGCGAGATACTTAAAAACGAAAGGCATGGCTATCCTCTCTACTCCTCTCCCTGTCCCACACGTTCTACATCTCACTCTCTTCCCACTGCTCCCCTCCATCCCTCCTCCCATCTTGTTCATGCTCATGGGATCATGTAAGGGAGGCTCCATCCATGGGGTCAACATGCTCCCGCAGAGAGAGCAGACATCTCCCACATGGTAGTCGGAGCATTTGTGAAGGCGATCATGGAGGAGGTAGGCCGCCCCGTGAGAGAGGAGAGCGTCTCTCTCCATCTCTCCAAACCGGATTCCCCCTCCATACTTTCTCCCCTTTACAGGCTGCTGAGTGAGGGGGTTTACAGGGCCTGTAGACCGAACCTGGAGAGGACGAAGGGAAAAAGATATACTCGTTAAGGGTCTTCCCAAAAAAAGGGTGAAGGGGAGATGAGAGAGAGAGAGAGAGGGGGGACGGCTGGGGATGGGAGGGGGAAGGGTCGGGAGAAGGGGAAGAGAGGGAGGAAAGGAGGGAGGGGGAGAGTTAGAGAGATGGTGCTAGAAAGAAGAGGTGGGGAGAGGGATGGGGGGAGAGGGGGAGGAACGAGAACGGGAGAGGAGAGAGGAGAGGTGATGGAGGCAGAGTTAATAGGGTAGGAAGGAAGGGAATGGAAATTGGAGACCACACGAAAGGCAAGGCGAAAGAGGGACAGTGAGAGATGAAGGGAGGATTAGAGTCGCGAAGGAGGTAGGGGAGAGAGAGAGCGAGAGAGAGAGAGAGAGAGAGGGAGAGAGAGAGAGAGAGAGAGAGAGAGAGAGAGAGAGAGAGAGAGAGAGAAAAAGAGAATGAGAGAAGGGAGAGAGAAAGGGGGAGAGAGAATGAGAGAGAGAGGTGGAGAAAGAGGGAGAGATATGAGGCATTGATCCTAAAGACTTCCACACCTTTCTTCATCTGACGGTATCATACCGACCTCACTTCACCTCGAAACCCATACCTCCCTCCCTCCCTCTCTCCCTCCCTCATCGTCATATCTGCCTCTCTCTCTTCTCACCTGAAACTTGTCTGAAACCATGTGACGCAAGCGCTGGTAGTACACCATTCCCATATAGATTTCACAAGTCATTTCCACTCCAAAAACTCCACTATACATCACTTCCGTTCCACAATAATTGAAGCCTTTTGCTGAGAGCTCCCGCCCAAATTCATTCAGAATAGTTCCTCCCTGATTCTCTCCTCCACCTTCACTTTTCATTAACCCTCTTTTTTGGGCATCTTTTCTCGACTTCGGAGTCATTCCTTCTGTCCTCATTCCTTCAGGAATTTGCTCCCTAGCCATAGTCGGATGGGACATAGTGAGAGGGGGAGGGTCCTTCACGCAGCGTCTGAATGGAGTTGCATTCACAAAGTAGCCATGGAGAGCACCACTCTGTTCCATTCCCCTCCCCCTTTCCCATTACTTCACTCATCTCACATCTTCGTCCAAAAACCCACAAAAAAGTATGAAAAGAACACATAGGAAAAACGAAAGGATCACTGCGAATGGATGCTTAAGAACTATTGCCACACATCAAACCACTATTGATGTAACTAGAATTTGCTCATATTGCCTCCCAAAACCCTAAAATTTAAAGACCAAGAGCGGAGTGGGAGTGAGGAGCGGTGGGAAAGAGAGTACTTCACCTTTGAAGCCATGGATTCCACCAACATCCCTATTGTCATGCGGGATGGGAACGCATGTGGGTTGATGATGATGTCCGGCCGCATGCCTGATGCATGGGAGAATGGCATGTCGATATCGGGCCATAGCTGAGAGAGGACTCCCTTCTGACCATGCCGGCTACTGAACTTGTCACCAATAATAGGGTTCCGATCGTACCGCATCTTGATTCTCACCTGGAGGGGAGAGTGGAGGAAGAGGGAGGGAGGGAGGGAGGGAGGGCGGGAGGGAGGGAGGAAGGGAGGGAGGGAGGGAGGGAGGGAGGGAGGG
>CM074818.1:468020-488472 GCA_037447605.1 Zygnema circumcarinatum
GGAAAGGGGGGGGGAGGGGGGAGAGGGGAAAGGGGGGGGAAGGGGGAAGGAGGGAGGGGGGAAACGGGGAGGGAGAGGGGAGAAGGGAGGGGAGAAAGGGGGAGGGAGGGGGAAGAGAGGGAGAGAGAGAGGAGGGAGAGAAGAGTGGGCGAGGGAGGGAGGGATAGAGGGAGAGTGAGGGAGAAAGAGGGAGAGAAGGAGAGAGAGGGGCGAAAGAGGGAGAGGAAGGAAAAGAGAAAGGGAGGCCGAGAGAGAGGAGAAGAGGAAAAAAAACAAAGTCGTACTTTTCGCTTCGTCTAAGCTTTCTCTTACACTAAGAAAGGAAAAGTCTCATTGTACAAAAAGCTATTATGCATGAAAGCAAATCAGGAGCTGCTAAGTGGCAGAGATCAGCAAGGAGACACTGACATGAAAAGGTTGAACTTGTCTTGAGGTCGATCGAGATGCACTAACACACACTCCTGTAGAAATTTAAGTCCTACCTGCTCCGCAGGACGAGAGGAAAGAGAGAGAGCGAGAGAGATGGGGGGAGAGAGAGGGGGAGAGAGAGGGGAAGAGAGGGAGAGATCTGGCCTCTTAGAATTACAAAACTTTAGTGATTTCATGTACACAATTTCATGTTTGACATATTCTTAGAGAAATGCATGAACAAGAACGCTTCACAGAATTCTAAAAGGCTGAAAAAGGAAAAAATATCATAATATGTAAAGTGAAGAGAAAGAAAACTCACAAATTCGTCTGACCAGCGGCTTGACACTTCCAACACTGCTCGAAAATTTTCTCCCAAAAACTTCAAACACTGGTTGCGCGTAAAGAGACCTTTTTTTCGTAACTGGCCCAAAATTGCGAGAGCTCTTTCTCTCACATAGTGCGTCCCTATGCGGGATTTTCCTGTTCCGTCAGAAATTTCCTTGAAACTATTCTCATCTTCTTGATCAACGATTGAAACGAGCTGTTGATATACTTCGTGGTCCGAACACTCCACCAATGCCTGAAAATCACGAAGAAAAAAACGAAAATGAAAACCTTTCTGTCTCACTCTCTACGTCCCTCCCTCACTCCAATTGTTCCATTCTACCTCTCTCGTCTACCTAGCCTTCAGTTTTCCATCCCTCCTTCCGCACTCCCTGAAAACCCCCCCTCCCTCTACCCCGCATCTCCCCCTCCTTCCACCCTCCTTTACCCCACATTCCGCCCTTCCTCTCTCTCCTCCCTTCTTTTCTCTACTTCCATGCTGTGCGTTCCATTACTCGCACTTGCCCTCCACCTTCTTCGTCTCCTTTTGTGAGCCTCCACTCTTCCACCTTCTCCCTTCACTCCCTCCATCATATTCTCTCCCATATTCACACTCCCTTCTTCCACCTTTCCTCACTGCCTTTCACTCTCCTATCCCCTCATTCCTCCCTCCAGCTTCCTTTAATCCTTCCTTTCCTTCTCCTTCCCAATCTCTTTCTCTTTCTCATCCTCCCTCACTCTATCCCCCAACCCCTCCCTCCCTTCCCTTCCATCACCCTCCCTCTCCTTTAAAGTGATGATGATACAACTACACTCCAAAATCTTAACCCACCAAACAACTCACCTTGAGAACAATCCCTATTGGTATAAAATATGCATTTTTCCGATACCTGTGCACCACTCCCCGAAAAAGAAGCGGAGAGAGAGATATTAAGAAAGAGAGCGAGTGAGTGGGGGAGAGAAAGAAAGAAAGAGAGACACAGACAGAAAGAGAGAGAACAATTGAGAGCGAGAAAAAGAGTGAGACAGCGAGAGAGAGAGGGGGAGAGGGAGAGGGACAGAGCGGAAGAGAGAGGGAGAGAGTGCGAGAGGCCGCGTGAGGGAGAGAGAGGTAGGGAGCTCACGATAAAGTGAGAACTGCAGACCCATCTTGTACAAAGATGAGAGCATTGGTTAAAGAAGAAAGATCTTTCCGAAGGCATCTGCTCATATTCAAATCCCCCCAACCCGCTACATCTCAGTTTCAGCAGCAGCTCTACTCTCCTTCACCCTCCCCCTCCTCCCCTTCCCTCTCGTCAACCCCACTTATACAAAATCATGTCCAATCCTCCTACCCACCCATCTCTCTCTCTCTCTTTTCTCCTTTCCTCCCCTCCACTCATCCGCCTGGGCTCCCTCCCTACTCTCTCCGACTGCTGTCTTCCCTCCCTTTCCACCACTCCCTCCCCAATACCTCCATTCCTCCCTCCATCCTACGCCTTCTCCTCTGCCACTTCCCTGTCTCTCCCCCTCCATCACCCTTCCACCCGTTTTCCATCTTTCTACCAATCCTGGTCCATCCACTTCTCCCCCATCTCCTGCCCTTCCACCCCTGCCTTCTTCCCCTTCTCCCGCGTCTACCCTCCTTTCTCTCCCGCTCCTCACACCCGCTCTGCCTCCTCTCTCCCTCATTTCTTTCCTCCCCATCGATACCAGTTTCTGACTTCCCTCCTACTCGTGCAACCCTCCCTTCTTTCCTCTTCGTCCACATCCCCTTCTCTCCTCTCCCTTCATCTTCTCTCCTCTCCTTTTTTCTGTCCTCTCCCTCCTCCACCCCTTCATCCGCTCTTAAAAGTGGAATTTACCGAATTGTTGTTGCCATGTCCGTAAATCCCTTTCCCTTACTTGCATAGGAAGAACGCTTAACTGCCATTACCTGCACACTTCAATACAAAAAACGGTGATTCCATGCACAGAGAAAGAGAGGAAAAGGTAGGGGAGGGTGAGAGAGAGAGGGAGAAAGAGATACGACAGAGAGAAAGAGTGAAAGGGAGAAAGTTAGGGAGGGAGAGAAGAGAGAGGGAGAGAGGGAGAAAGCGAGAGAAGGTGAGAGAGAAGGTGGCGAGGGGTACAGGAAGAACGGAAGAACGCTCATCATGGGAACGGAGAAGTAGGCAGAGAGAGGGAGAGAGAGAATTGCGAATGAGAATATCGACATACGTAATTCCGTTTCGGCAAAATAAGGAGACGCATGATGCGCTCAATTCCGTTACATACGAAATATCTGGAAGAACCCAGTTGAGAAATAAAAACCATAAGGAAACGCACATTAGAATCAATATCGAAACAAAATATGCTAATCAGTTTCTCCGAAGAACCTGAGTCAAATTTCAAGCGCGAAGGAGGGTAGGGAGAGAGGGTCAGCTCTGGGTGAGAAAATCATCAGGTGATTGCATATCTTTGGACGAGTAGGAGAGGAAGGAAAGAGAGAGAGAGGGGGGGGGGGCGAGAGAGGAAAATCTTCACGAATATCTTCTTCGTCAGAGGTTGTAAGAGTATAGAAAGAAGCAGAATGCAAAAGAGAGAAGAATCTCACCCTCCCATTTCAAGGGCCTCTTCTCCCTTATCCACGAGCTCCTTCTGATTAAGTCCAGCCAGGTGGCACAGCTTTGACTGGAAAAGTATTCCCGAAACAAGCCCCACATGAGTTAAAAAAAAGGAAACAAAAACAAGTGAATCATAGTACAGTTCAAAACAAAGGGCAGTGGAAAGTACCATTAATCATATTAAGGGGCAGAACTTAAGCTCAAACGTGGGTCTGAAACGGAATTGAGTGAGACAAACCCAGATGTTATTGAATGACAGAGAGAGAGAGAGGGGAAGAGGAAGAGAGAGTGGGAGAGAGTTGAGAGAGAGAGCGAGAGCAAAGAGAGAGAGAGAGAAGAGAGAGAGATAAAGAGGGCGAGAGAGGATGTTGCTTCTCACACCTTCACCATGATGGGCATTTGGCCCAAATTGAGGTCCACTCTGTGCACCACCCCGGTTCCGGATTCACACATCATGTCCGCCCGAAAGTCTCCGCGATAACTTGTGGCGCTCTCGCGGCACTGCAATCGCAAGGTTCGAATTCATGCTTTGACATCTCAGTGGAGGAACAACAACATCTTGGAGGTTGTTATACAACAACAACAACAACAACAACATCGTGCAAGTTATTGTACAACAATAACAACAACTTGCAAGTTGATGTACAACAACAATAACAACAACATCTTGCAAGTTGTTGTACAACAACAACAACAACAACATCTTGCAAGTTGTTGTACAACAACAACAACAACAACATCTTGCAAATTGTTGTACAACGACAACAACAACAACAACATCTTGCAAATTGTTGTACAACAACAACAACAACAACAACATCGTGCAAGTTCTTGTACAACAACAACAACAACTTGCAAGTTGTTGCTATGCACTTTCCTGATCATTATCTTCGTCATTGATCAGTCCAAGTTGAAAACCATAGCAACAACTTGCAGGTTGTTGCTATGGTTTTCAACTTGGACTTCATGCAATGACGATAGAAGAAGAAAGATCAATGACGAAGATAATGATGAGGAAAGTGCATAACGAAGGTGATCCAGTTCCGCATAGAACAAGTTGAGACAATAATAAAAAGGTTAGAACTTGCCTCTGTAGGGTAGATTTTTCTGAGCAATGAGCTGTCCCGAGGAGGAGATATGTCGGGTTGCTCCAACCAAAGTGTGTTCAGTTAAAGGTAACCTCTGCACTCAAAATTTCTTAACTAAAATCCTCAAGCACATGGAACTTGCACCCCTCGTTCAAAGATGGTAATGAAAAATCACGCCTATACAAAACTCCCACTCTCACCATCACCTTAAGACCAGCCCTACTCTTACCACTAGCCCTGACCCTAACCCTAACCCTAACCCTAACCCTCATCCCTAATTCCACCCTAATTTCACCCCGACCCTAATCTTCAACCCTGAATGTAACCCCTATCCCTATCCCGCTTACTAAGCCTCTAACCCTAACCCTAACCCTAACCCTAACTCTAACCCTCACCCTAACCCTAACCCTAACCCTGACCCTGTAACCCTAACCCTAACCCTGTAACCCTAACCCTAACCCTAACCCTGTAACCCTAACCCTAACCCTAACACTAACCTTAACCCTAACCCCTACCCTAGCCCCTATACCTCTCTCAACCTACACCAGAAATCCTCTCTCCCTATCCTTCCCTTATTCCTGAACCCTAAACCCTGAACCCTGACCCTCCTGCACATGCGAGCACGCGAGTGGATATCCCTCAGCCGGCGGCCCTTCGCATCCTCGATCTCCGCGGGGTCGATCCCCGCTACAGCTTCCGCCAGGCCGTGGCTCACAAAGGCGTCGAACGACGCGATGTGCGGCGCTACAAGCGCCTGTAGCTTCGCCGGCACCTCCGCCGCTGGCCCCCTCGCCATCGCCGCCACCTCCTTCACGCGAGGCGCCATGGCGGCAAAACCCTAAACCCTAAACCCCGATGATGACGCCAGCCCTCACCTTTTGGCTGCGCGGCGCTAGTTGGCTCTAAACCCGCGCGGGGGCTTGGGGAGTTTCGTGGAGCCGTTGGGCGTCGCGTTGCCCGGTTTGATGAAGGCGAGTTTTGCCGACGTGGCGCCGACGTGGCTGCCACGACGGCATTTAAGACCAATAGCACACTGCCACCTGGCAGTTGATCCGTTTCGTTGTCACGCTGGCGGGCAGCCTTGGACGCGCGGTGACCGCCGGTCGCGGTCGCGGTCCACGGCAAATTGGCGGCCGCTTGAAAGCGTCTACGTGGCGACCGCTCTCGAGGAAGTTTGGCGAGGCTGCAGAGCCGTACGGACACAAGGGCCTTGCAGAAACCATGATTGCCATCGTCACGTGACGTCGCCAAGGTGACAGTTCAAGACTGTACGAAAGTCCATCCGTATGGGAAAAAAGGTACATTATCTGTTGGTCGGGTGGTGGGTTGGTCGGTGTTTTTTGTCTGGTTGTGACGTCCACCTAACGAAAATGACGTCAGTATCCGACAATTCTAGGGCTGCAGGTTATTAACTTGAGCCAATGACAATTCGCCACGTCTTAAACTTGCCGACGTGGCATGCTGACCTGGCCCTCACGATCATCTACAGACATGTCGTTTTTGGTGTTTGTTTTATCCGAGCTGCTCGCTGCCCTCTCATTGGTCATTGGTTACATAGGATGACGTCATATACCTTCTGTCTTGACGCTGGGCGGTCTTTCGGTCGTTTCCCTGTCCTCAGTCCTTCAGGCTAAAAACAAGATTTTTGGATTTTTTTTTGGATTTATTTGCGCCAATCAGATTGCAGCGCAGAGACCCGCCCTCAGTCGCAGCGCGGGCGGGCCCATCATCAGGGTTTAAGGGATTAGGGTTTAGGGTTTTCAGGGAAATTAGGGTTTCTGGGGTTTTAGGGTTTGAAGACTTTTAGGGTTTCTAGGGTTTTAGGGTTTGGAAGATTTTTAGGGTTCTTAGGGTTTTAGAGTTCTCTTACTTTGCATGGGCAATCCATGGCGGGCCTACACCTCCTCCTCCACCTCCTTCCCCTTCTCCTTCCGTACGCCCCTCTCGGTGCACATGCCACGTGTAGCCAGACCATTCGCCGGGTCGATTTCGACGCGCTGCTAAAACTAAAAGCGGAGGTCGCCGATCCCTCCAACTACCTGACCCAGTGGGCGGCCGGCAACCGGTCGGAGGCGTGCTGCTGGACCGGCGTCACCTGCGAGAGGTCGCGAGTTCGAGCCCTGTCAATGAATGGATACACCCTCCAGGGCGCCCTCCCTTCGGCCATTGGGAGCCTCTCCTCCTTAGGTTCTCTCAGCCTTTCCAGCAACTTTTTGGAGGGGCCCGTGCCCTCATCTTGGGGCCTGCTTACTGAGCTTCAGTATTTGGATCTTTCTTTCAACTTTTTGAACGGCTCGCTGGAGGAATTTATGGGAGAAGGGGTTGTGGGAAATCTGAAGAATTTGACGGCGCTGAATTTGAGGTCAAATGGCCTTGAGGGGACTGTGCCTGCCGCTTGGGGGCAATTGAAAAAGTTACAGATGTTGGACCTCGCTCAAAACAACCTGACGGGCAGTTTGGAAGATTTTATGAGCTCCGAAATCGTGTTGAATTGGGAAAAATTGACGTCTTTGGATCTATCCCTAAACCAGCTTGAAGGTCCAATCCCTAAGTTCTGGGCCAAATTGAACCGCTTAAACTTTTTGGACCTCTCTTACAATCTTCTTAACGGCTCCCTCGAAGTGGTGTCTGCTTTCCCCTCCCTCCTACTGTTGAACATGAATGCGAATATGTTCACTGGCGACCTCCATAACTTGCCTCTTCAGAACATGTCAAACCTAGTGGTCCTTAACCTTGCTAATAACTTCTTATCTGGAACATTCCCAATCTGGATAGGGAATCTGAAGCAGCTCAAAGGGATCGACCTCAGTAACAACCCTACCTTGCCCTCCTCCCTTCCCTTAAAAAATGCAAGCTGGTCTGTTAACCTTGAATATGTTAAGTTATCCTCCTTGAATCTGCAAGGCACCACCCCTCCTGCACTGTGTTCAGGCAAGGTTACAAATCTTGATCTCAGCTCTAACAACCTCCATGGCAGCATCCCCGAGTTCACAGGAGGGAAAACTAGTCTTGAAGTCAACCTCAGCAGGAACAATTTCACAGGTGGTCTGCTGCAAATAGTCAGAAACGAAAATGTTTTTTCTTCATTGGATCTTTCTTACAATCGACTAAGTGGCGACATCCTTTCGTTCAGTAAGATGCTCTGCATGGGCTCACAAGGCAGTACCTCAGTTCCCTTTTTCTTGAACCTCACCAATAACGAATTCAAGGGACCCCTCCCCAGCGCCCTTGGAAGCTGCTCAAGTCTTCAAGGCCTTTTTCTCGCCAACAATAAATTTGAAGGCAGCGTTCCGCAAAGCCTCCTTCTTTCCATTTATACATTGTAAGCTCCGCCCACATTTCCCAAAATGAGTCGATTTTTTGAGAGGCAAAAAAATGGTTTGATGATTTGAGGGGCATGAGGACACTGAGAACTCTGAAAACTCGGACTCACAAACCCTAAAAACCCTAAAAACCCTGAAAACCCTGAAAACCCTAAAAACCCTAAAAACCCTAAAAACCACAGAATACAGACGGGCATTGGTCGAATTTTTTGAGCTTGAAGCGTGATGCTGCATACAAGTGTTTTCTTACTTTTTTTTTCTTGCCTTTCTCTTGTGCTGGGATTGCAGGAATTTGCGCAATAACGCGATTACCAGCTTGACTCGGCTCCCAAATGAAGTAAGCATCAAAATATTGTGAGCAAATTCTTCATCACATGAACCAAGGCTGAGCCAAAGGGTGCGTTCTCACGGTCCAAATTTTTTCATGAAGTTGAATGTAAAAGTTGGAAACTGAGGCGGAAAAAATTGAAGGGAAGTTGAATGGAAAAATCTCTTTTCGTTCCCAAATGAACGAAATGAAGTTTTTCCATTCAACTTTCGTTCAACATCTGAATATCAACCGTCCACACGTGCCAGCCGGCTCAGCTACCGCAAATGAGAAAGCGCCACGTGGCGTCCATGTGGAAGAACCACGAATGTCGTGTTGGAGGCTGGTTGCAAAATGCGCGCTGTGCCACGTGTTTTTATTTAGTTGTTAATTTGAAAATTTTTGCTTTACCCAATTTTTCTATTTGGGTACAACGGCGGGACCTGAATTATTCAATGTCCCCCATCACCAACTAGTTCAACTTTCCGCACGTGCGAAATTGCATTAGCAATGTTGAACACATGCCACGGCGGTTGTGGTCGCAGTCCGTACTGACCGTACTCCATACGGATCCGTACGACTGTACCGTACAACTGTACGGATTTTTCGTACGGCCGAATCGTACGGATATCTCCAGGATGCCGGCGGCACCGTGGTGGTTGTAGCTTTCGCTACAAACTAAATGGACCACGGAAGACAAAAAAACCCTAAAAACCCCTAAGTGACTGCAATGGAGGAAGTTAGGAAGGAAACATTGCCTTTCTTTGTACCCTGCACAAGTCTTACAGTGGTAACAGAATGATGAGCTTCACAAATGCTAGGTTCCTTGTAGTTTGGGTGACAACCTCATGGAAAAATTGCAATGGGTATTGCAGAGACTTGTGGAGAAATCAGCTGATTGATACACTGGCTTCAGGGTTTAAACTGATCTACAAACCAATCAGTCAGTCGTTTAGTCAGTCAGTCTTAGCTTCTATGGGTGATTGAAACTCACAGAAAGAACACTCACACACTGGAGGTCCATTCAACTCGTGTTGAATGAACCTCCAGCCTCCGAGTAGTCGATATTGTTGTTGAGTTTCATTCTCCTTGCGGGAGTTGAAGTGTTGTTGATTGGCAACTCACCTGTGGCTTACCATTGAAACCCTAAACCCTAAACCCAAGTGTGTGCTGCCTTGCAGGGATGTTGGGGGGAACGAGCTGAGCACTGTGCCTCCCGCGGTCGAGGAAATGTCTAGTCTTCAAGAATTGTGAGTGGGCACTCAGTCAAACTGAGACTCAAACTCAAACTCAAACTTTGTCAAAGATTTGATGTTTTCCCTCTTGCTCTTGCTCAGTCTCGCGGTCTCTTCCTGTCGCTCTCCCTCACTCTTGCTCTCTCTCCCTCTCTCGCGCTCTCTCTCTCTCCCTCGCTCTTTCTCCCTCTCGCCCTCTCTCGCGCTCTCTCGCTCTCCCTCACTCTTGCTCCCTCTCGCTCTCTCGCACTCTCTCGCGCTCTCTCTCTCTCTCCCTCGCTCTTTCTTGGAATGTTTGTATCACTTATGAGAGTATGAAGGAATGACATTACATGCAGCTCTTCCACCATCAACCCGGAGAAGCATATACTCTTTTTCCAGTGCTCACCATAATAACTGCTCCGTTTGGCTGCAGATATTTGGACAGCAACCAGATCAAGGGGCCCATTCCGGAATTTATAGGCAACTTGTCTAACCTTAAAGTCTTGTAAGCATAGAAACAAAACCTTCATGTTCTGAGCACCGGAAATCTTCCTCATTTTCTTTTCTTGACCTTCGCTTACTAAATTTCACCGTGAAAGCAATGTTCAGATCTATTGAATGGTCCATTGGAAACATCAAGAATCTCCCCTTTCTGGTTTTTCTGTTCATCAATTGCCTCTTGTTCCTCTGAATTGGATCAAAAGTGTCAGGTTGGTTGGTTGGTTGGTTATTATTATTATTATTAGTATTATATATTATATTATGTATTTGACCAAAAAAAGTTGTCCTTCACTGCGGGTACGTTCAGAGACTTGTCGAACAATCCCTTCAGTGGAGCTATTCCTCAGACCTTCGCACGGAAAGGGTTCACTTATGATGATTTTTTTGGTAATTACAAGTTCAATAGCTTCATTGCGCTTACATACATGTGAGTCCTTCAAACTTGGTGCGTTCTTCAAATTTTGTTTCCTTGCTTCTTAAGTTTCTCAAGATTCCAGACTACTGTATCTGTGCAATTAACTTGTTGTGATGAGCCGCTTGACATCAATCTGTTGTATATTTGGAAACAATCAATTAGCTGCAGAACGTATATCATTACATGCCGCTCTCCTTCTCCTTCTTTCTCCTTACGCAGCATATGTTTGAATCAGGAAGCGCCATATTCAGACGTTTTTTTCTCCGGAGATGAAGAGAAGGAAGACCTAGAAGAAAGTCAGGAGACTTGGAATGGCAATATCTTCAGTTTGCATGTTTCTTCAACTGTTGCATCATCTTTACATCTTCATCTTCATCTCCATCTTCATCTTCATCTTCATCTTTATCTTTTTTACTTTACAGGACAATCTCTGGCAGAGCAGCTTTGCCAAACTGTTCCTGAAGAATCTACGATTTCCTCGTTCATGCAGATGTAGAGCTATATCGCATCGTTTGACGCTTATTTTCCGCAAGATCATGGAAAATAATTTTGGCATTCAGAAGTCATTTGGCTCTTCATGTGATGGTGGATGCAGGAACTTGAGCCATTGCCAGCTCACAGGAGAAATTCCTTCAAACTTTGGAAACTTGCAAAGGCTTCAAACATTGTAGGACTCGTACTGCCCAAAGCTCGCGGAAAATGTTGTCATGGTAAGCTTACAAGTTGATGTTTTCGAGTGTGATAATTTTTGTAACAAGGATTGGAATGTCACTTTTTATTTTCCAGAGACTTGTCAAGCAACCAGCTGAGTGGAGACATCCCTGACTTGCAAGGCACTATCCTTTCTCTTTTGTAAGTAGGAAGGAGACTCCTGCACCTCTTTTCACCTCTTTTTCTTGCCCTTATAGTTCTCTATTCATCGAATTACTTTGGTATACTTTACAATACTTCCTTTACCTTTTTGCTCTCATGGAAAACCTCGATTTGTGTGTTATGATTGGTGAAGCATTATCGATGTGTGGCATCATTTTAAGAAGATTGTTGTTTTTGAAAGTATTTGTTAAATGGAAAGGAAGAGATTCTCCTCGATAGGTCGTTTGAACGTTTTTTTCTCTGTGTGGATTCAATCAGAATGTTACGTTCAAATTCGCAACTCTTGTTTGGGGGATTGCAGGAACTTATCTCAAAATTCTCTGACTGGCAGTGTGCCGGCTTATTTGGGAAACCTTTCTTTGTATGAGCTGTAAGTTCACAGGAGCTCTCCTTAAAAAATGTCATTTGAAACAAGGAGTAACTCTTATTATATATAGAAATCGCAACCACATGAAGAATCTTGATGAAGGGGAAATATGTAAGCCCGGTCATATTTACGAAACCATTCACAAATTGGGCATAAGTTTGATTCGGTAAATTCCTACAGTGGAGTAGAAAGCTTCTGGGTTTACTCCGGAGCAGGGTTTTAACCACCGTTTCTTGCAGCTAATTTCTCTATCACTGCTTTCTATCTCTCTCCATCCTCCTCTCACTTTCTCTCTTTCCTTCTCTCTCCCTCTTCCTCTCTTTGGTTGCTTTTGCGCAGCGATTTAAGCGACAACAATCTTTCTGGGATTCTTCCGGCAGAGCTTCTATTCAACTTAACTTTGTCAAAGTGTGGCAAGTATGTGCTCAATCGCAGCGCATATCCTTCTTGCATGTTCTCCTTGTTCTTCTTTCTTCTTGTTTGTTCTTGGTTTTTTTTTTTTTTTCCTTCTTGTTTTTCTTGTTCTTCTTCCTTCTTGTTGTTCTTCTTTCGTTTTTTTTTTTTTTTTTTTGGTGTTTCTGTTCCTATTCACAATTAACTGTGCATGGCAGCTATCGTCCGGGAAATCCAAATCTTCAGGTCGTCTGCATTGGAGGTAAGTAAGCAGACAAGTGGCATCAGAATGTATGATCACTTTGTATGCTGAAATGGCTCGAGAAGAGTTTCAGTTCCAGTTTCAGTTTCAGTATTTCAGTTTCAGTTTTGGCTTCATTCACATCTTACCGAGTCAAAGGCTGCTCCAATTCTGTTGATGTTCAGTAATAAGTTAATAAGTTTGCTTTACCGGTTGAATTTATGATCCAATTCCCCATACCGGCCTAAACTGCGTCCTTTCGGATAGCACATAATGATGAGTGAGATTGACTTTTGATTCAGGTTATGTTCAGAATAATGCATCACCTCCTCCCCCTCCTCCACTTCCTCCACTTTCTTCAACTTCGAACGGTGGTACGTATCAGCATTCTCCATTCTCTTCTCTCTATGTCGCCCCTTGACTGCCTCCCTACCTCCCTCTCTTCTCTCTCTCTCTCTCTCTCTCTCTCTCTCTCTTTCTCTCTTTCTTTCTCTTCTCTTCCTCTCTCTTTTTCCTCTCTCCCTCCCTTTTCGTCCAATTTCCACTTTTGTATTTGAATATGACTGCCAGAAAACCTCTCCGTTTCTTTGCTTCTGATCTATTCGCCACTTCTCTTTTGCAGGCCTTCAAGTTTATGTGGTCGTTATCATTAGCGTGGGAGCGGCAATAGTCATATGCGTTGCAATTTTTTTGGGCTATGTTTTCCTTCGCCCAAGTAATGATGTTAAACTTACTCCTACTCGCTCGGAAATTTCAATACCATATTCATGGTGGCAATGAGAGTTCATAATTCGTTATTTTGCATGAAAACCTTGACTGCACCGCTAGAAATCTTACTCTGAACTTTCGGCATTAGTATGGATGCGTAAAAACTTAAAAACCCTAAAAACCCTAAGAACGATTCGCAGTTCTTGAACCAAAAATTTCTAATAGTACGATTGTTGCATTGGATCGTTACTGCACAGAGCAACCACAGAAATCACAATTTGCAGTGAAACTGGAGGACTACTTTGTGAAGCAAATCCCTCTGCAAGCTATCTGTGAAGCCACCAACAACTTCAGTAAAGAAAACTTGCTCGGAGAGGGAGGGTTTGGGACCGTGTACAAAGGCACTGCTAAGAACGGAGTGCAGTGGGCGGTGAAGAGGGCCAAGACTGTCTCAAATCAAGGTCTCCTAGCCTTTCAAAATGAGGTGTGCTCCAAGTCTCCCGTGGTTCACTATCTCAAGCCATTGTGGTCCTACCTTTCTCTCTCTCTCTCTCTCTTTCTCTCTCTCTCTCTCTCTCGCTCTCTCTCTCTTTCTCTCAGAGCGATGATGCTGCATTTGTGCGTCACTCACCTGCTCGCTTTCATACAGATTGACGTCATGTCGAGAATGAACCACAAAAATCTCGTCAAGTTGCTCGGCTTCTGCGATGAGGACAACGAGCAAATATTAATTTACGAATTTGTCGCTAATGGCACATTGAAGGCCGCTCTTCAATTGAAAGATGGTGAGTCCTCCGTCCTCGCAATAACCCCCATCTGAAATCGAAGTATCTCCTCATCCCTTCAGTATCAGTTTTCCCTGCTCTCACTTTGGTCTTGGCCGACCCCACTGCACGTCACGAGGTGGTTAGTTAGTTAGCTAGTTAGTTAGTTAGTTAGTTAGTTGGTTCTTAGTTAGTTAGTTGGTTAGTTGGTTAGTTGGTTGGTTAGTTGATTGGTTAGTTGGTTAGTTCGTTAGTTGGTTGGTTCGTTAGTTGGTTAGTTGGTTGGTTAGTGATGCGTTTGGATTTGCTTTTGGTCAGCATAAACCTTGTGCCTCAATTGACTCGAGGAGCCCTAAGCCACCACCCTAGTCCTATGCCCTAAAGCTGAGTAATCCTTAAACCTTAAGCCCGAACCCCTCACCACAAAACCATAAAACTTGGTCTCTAAACCCTAACCCCTAAACCGTAAACCCTAACCCCTCAACCCTAACCCCTCAACCCTCACGACTAAAACCAAACCCCTGAACCCTAACCCCTAGGCCCTGAACCCTAACCGCTAAGCCCTGAATCCACAATTGGTCATATTGTGTTCTTGTTCCCATGTTCTATGCTCAACGCCATGGCCCCCACTGCGGCACGTTGTAGGGCATTTAGGCATTTGTTGGGCAAACCCTAAAAACCCTAAAAACCCTAAATGTACCGCCAACTCCCCCTCGTCGCCAAGGGTTGTTTGTGTGATATGAAATGTATATGGGGAGAAACCGAAGGTCTATTCTAGTCATGCTTTTGGAATGTTCAATGCATCAACTTGACGTTGATACCAGCCTTCAAGTTAGTAACACTGTTCAATGTTTGGCAATATTGAAAGGAACGAGAGCCCCGCTGACATTCAAGCAACGGTTGGAGATTGCGTTGGGAGCGGCGGAGGGCCTTAGTTACCTCCACACGCAGGCGAAGCCGACCATCATTCATAGAGATGTGAAATCGGACAACATTCTTTTGGACGACAAACTGCAGGTGGGGGAGGGAGGCCCAGTCCATTGGAGACTTGCGAACACATGACGCATAAGGAGAGATGATTAAGTTAGCATATACTCTCCCTCTCCCTGTCTCTCTTCCTCTCCCTCTCCCTCTCCCTTTCCCTCTCCCTCTTCCACTCCCTCTCCCTCGCCCTCTCCCTCTCCCTCTTCCACTGCCTCTCTCTCCCTCTCCCCTCCCCCTCTCCCTCCCCCTCTCCCACTCCCTCTCCCTCTCCCTCCCTCCCCCTCCCTCCTATGATGCGCTTTTGAAGCTACTAAACTAACTCTTACGAAGTCGATTCTTTTACTTTGAAAATAAGAGTATATTGAGTGCCAGCGACTTACACCTCGGGATGCAGACAACATTTCCTCAAGAAACATGCCTGCACCAGCATGATTGTGTCCTCTTGAAACGAAGTCATGCCTGACATTCTAAGCAACGCATCCCACTAAGAGCTTTGGAATTGAGTAGTGGATGACTCTCTTGGCCTGCTTTTAAAAACCCTAAGAACCCTAAGAAGCCTAAGAACCCTAAAAACCCTAAAAACCCTAAGAACCCTAAGAACCCTGAAAACCCTAAAGACCCTGAAAACCCTAAAAACCCTAAAAACCCTAAAATCCCTAAATACCCTAAAAACCCTAAAAACCCTAAAAACCTTGTTGCAGGCCAAAGTTTCCGACTTCGGGCTTCTGAGGGACAACGTGGACGAGCTCGCCCTGCTCTCAAAGACGCGCGTTGCGGGCACTCACGGGTACATGGACCCCGAGTATTACACGCACTACAGAGTCACCACAAAGTGTGATGTGTACAGGTAGGCTCCAAGAATCTGTAACAAAACCTGAATCCTCTCTGACCCTTAGTGTTAGAAATGTCAGTATTTCCGCAGAGTCTCTGTACTCTGCCATTCAGAGACTTAGGACTCAGATAGGAGTTGGGGTCCTGTTACACCTTGTAACCTAAGCTTCAAACCTTCGTAATAGTACTTGCCCCACTCCGACATCTTTCTCTAACTAACTAACTAACTAACTAGGATTAACTTATTAACTTTAACTAGGATTCATCAAGGTATCGGTACTCAGTTCCTAGCCCGGCCAAACAAGGAGGCGTGACGACACAAATATAATAGGACGATGGTGACAGCAGTAGTATTTTTCTATTTTAATTGCAAAAGGATGCACTAATGGAAGCTCTCTGTGCCAGTCATCAGGGACTTTCACGTGTTCAGATTCAAGTTTAGCGTATCCAAGAAGAAGATGCCTTTATATTTTGCATTTTTATTTTTTTTGTCATTGAAGTGAAGCTGAGTCTTTTGGAGGTGCTTGTGCAGCTTCGGAGTGGTCCTCCTCGAGCTCATCTCTGGGCAGTCGGCGGTCATCAAACCGACGGAAGACATAAAAGATGTCATCTCGTTGTCCAATTGGGTGAGAGCTCTCCCCTTCAGACCCTGCCTAGCGAACCAAAGGCGAAGCCTAATATCGGCACCAATCCTTACATTATTCACTTGATGGCAACATTGTACTGCAGTTCACTTTCCAATTCACTAATATGAAGCTTATGTTGCTAACAATATTGTTAACAATGTTGTTGTTGTTGTTGTTGTTGTTGTTATTGTTATTGTTGTTTTATCTCTAGGCATTGCAAAGGATCCGAAGCACTCTGGGCCTTAGCGCCGTGGCGGACCCCAACTTGGAGGGAGAGTACGCCCTCGAAGACATGCAGACCTTGGCGAGCATCGCCGCGTCCTGCCTTCAAAAATCTTCCGCACATCGACCGGAAATGGCGGATGTCGGAAGCCAATTGCGCATGCTGAAGGCGAAGGTGGAGGGGGTCCAAGTTCGGGACGTTCAACCGGAGGAGATTGCAGAGGTCGCGGTTGAACGGTCTTGGTTTATCGACAAAGGATTGTCGTCGGGGATTGTAGAGGAAAGCGTTCTTGAGGGACGATAGGAATTTCGGCTTACTTTTTTTGGGACAATCTTTTATTGTACTAAAAGAACATCTCGTCTGACCATGCAAGGACTGAAAGGCACACCAAAAGTTTCAACAATAAACTCGAAATTAAACTAAACTAAACTAAATTAAACTTTTAATTCTCAAGAGACAATAAACTCAAAATTACCCCGAGTGAAGCAGGTTAGTGGTGACCAAAAGGCTACCAACCCTAGTCATAACCAAGGCCTTTGATGGAGAGCTAAGTCTCCCCCAACTTTCTAAAAACTTTAAAAATATTTTTTCTTTTTGTACATATAGGTCAGCCCTTAAGAGGAGCTCCCAGTCAACTCATGATAAAGGTATAAGAACTATTTTCTCCCAACCGTCCCTATATGAAAACTTTTGGATCTCAGCCCCCCATGGCCCTGAACAAAAGTCTTGGACTCACCCCATACTGTTAAATTCTTACACTCGAGTCTCGAGGTATAGTATGCATCACTACGTGGAACGGCTTCGACAACGTGGGCCCAGAAATGTAAAATGTTTCGAGAAGATCTCGGGCAGCCCGAAAAGAATGTCCGCTAACCCCAAAAAAAACTGGAAACCGAAAACTAGCAACTAGAAACCAGCCGTAGGTTTGTAATTCGCGGTTTTCAGCATGTTGGCAACGGACCAGGTCATGAAACGGGCGGATTTGTGCTGTTTCTAACGGGACTGTTACTGCGCAGCGGGAAAATCGGCGGAATTTGAACTGGCTAAAACTCTAGGAAAATGATACAGGCGCCCCACTTTTTGGATATCCGCGCCCCCTTTCGGGAAAAAACTGTACTTTCATTCTGGCTAATCACGCCCCCCCCCCCCTTGGATCTTTCGGGAGGAGAGATCTTGTAGACAATCGGACCCCGCGCCTCGCGCGCAGGATCCGACCGTGCACCGACGTACGGCGCCGCGCATCGCGGCGCGGCCCGCGAGATGCGGCGAGCCTACGGAAACGTTGTCCTCACCTGACCCTTTTGGGTCAGAGGTTGCGACGTGGCAGTCTACCATTGGACAGCCCTGCTGCCGGTCCCCCATGCCGTCGTAGGGGGTATCGGCAGCAGGGCTGTCCAATGGCAGACTGCCACGTGTCCCGTAGGCTCGCCGCATCTCGCGGGCCGCGCCGCGATGCGCGGCGCCGTACGTTGGTGCACGGTCGGATCCTGCGCGCGAGGCGCGGGGTCCGATTGTCTACAAGATCTCTCCTCCCGAAAGATCCAAGGGGGGGGGGGGCGTGATTAGCCAGAATGAAAGTACAGTTTTTTCCCGAAAGGGGGCGCGGATATCCAAAAAGTGGGGCGCCTGTATCATTTTCCAAACTTCAACTGTGCGCCTTCCCATGTGCGAACTTCACATTGGGAAGATTCTGACTCCTGTTCGCCCGTACGGGTATATGCAGTTCAACAGCTGTTTAACGGTGTGCAGTTCCGTCACCGTCTCATGGAACGGATTCTCTCAGAGCTTCTAGAACATTCGATGCCGACATTTTTTCGCAATCAGAAGCCGCCACGTAGCACTCTCTCCAGGTTTTGTACGGATGCCTTCGTTTGTACAATGTACGGTCGTACGAGTTTGTACGAATTGTAGGGACTCCCTCCCGCAAAGCCCCCTTCAGAATTCGCGAGGGGGCTCTCTCCTTCGCTCCAGGAAAAATTCAATTCTCGAGTACTTTAAAAAATAAAGAAAAATAAATAAAAAATTGAAGAAAAGAGGAAAACAAACAGAGAAATTGAAGACGTGAAGCGATAAACTTGAGAATCGGATGTTAAAAAAATCCAAAAAAACGACGGGCTGAAAACTCGGTTTTTGGATGAAAACGTAGGTTTTAGGGTTTTGGGTTTGCGATCAAATTTGCGCCAGCATCATGCAGAGGGTTTCTTTATTTCTGGGCAGGAGGGGAAAATTTTTGTGGGGCAGAAATGAAAGTGGGTTTTTGGGGCGACGCGGAATGGTTACTTTTTTGGGGGCAGAATTGAAAAAAATTGAGGCGGAAAAGTCGATTTTGGAGCATGTAAGTATGTTTTTTTTGCTGCAAGTTGTGTAAATATTTTTAGGGTTTTTGATTTTTTCGCAGCCCATTTTTTAGTTTCTGGTTTTTGGGGTTTAGAATCACTTGAATTGAGTAAGGAGGGCATGTAATTTTGACTTTCATTTTATATTTTTTTTTTAGTGTAGGATAACTTTTAAGGATGAAAATTCTCCTCTCCCTCTCTCTCCTCTCTCCCTCTCTCTCTCTCCTCTCCCTCTCTCCTCTCTTCCTCTCTAACTCCTCTCCCTCTCGCACCTCTCTCTCTCTCTCCTCTCCCTCTCTCACCTCTCTCTCTCTCTGGCCCTCTCTCTCTCTGTTCTCCCTTGCCCCTCTCTTCCTCCCTCTTCCTCTCCCCTCTCCTGACCCCTCTCCCGTATGACTATCTGCCGCCTCTCATCCCCTCTCTCTCCTCTCTCTCTCTCCACAGGCTTCAGCTCTCTCTCCTTTCCAGCGACACAGAGCCCATTTGGAGCCCACGTGGCAGCCATGGCGGATCTCTCCTTCCTTCTCCTCCGCCGCCTCCCAAGAAGGAGAGAAGAAGGGTGCAGAGAATGGCAGTAACGCCAGGAATGGAGGCGCAGCAGCAGGAGGAAAGGGAGAGGGAGTGGGAGAGGAGGTAAGGGGGAGGAGGAGACAAGAGGAGGAGAGGGAGGAGAGGGAGTGTAGGAGTACGGAGAGGGTTGGGAGAGAACGATGGGAGAGAGTGGAGAGAAGTGGAGCGGGCGAGCGGCAGAGTGTGTGAGTGAGAGATAGAGAAAGAGCGAGGGAGGGAGAGCGGGAGATTAGAGAGTAAAAAGTAGCTGGAGAGGGCGAAAAGTGGAGGGCGTTACACAGATATCGAGAGAGAGAGAGAGAGAGAGCCCATCACTCGCACTCCATCCTCTCCCATCATGTCTATGGCTCTCTCTATTCTTTCCCAACCTCTCGGTCTCCTCTCCCTGTGCAGGTGCGAGAGGGAGAGGCCTCCCCGGAGAAGGAGAGGGAGAAGGAAGAGGAGGAGGAGAGAGAGGATCTGATGGCTCTTTTGGCTCAGAGAGAGGTGGAGCTGCATGAGAAGACTGAATCCATCGCCAATTTGAAGCAGATGGTGCTAAAGACAATGGACGAGATGGAAGCTCTGAGGGAGAGGACGAAGAGGGAGATCGACGCCAGCAAGAAATTCGCAGTGCAGGTAAACCCTAATTCTTAAACCCTGCCTTTAAATTTTCAAATGATATGGCCCTTCAAAATTCTGAAAACCCTAAGAAATTGTGAACGGGAAGGCGGGATCGGTATGGAAAAGATAGTTTTGGAGCGGGAGTCTCCTTTGAACCCTAAAAAGTAAAAGTTAAAAAGTTAAACCCTGACCCTAAACTCTCGAATTCTTGCCAATAACCGCTGAACCCTAAAAAGTTGATACCTGAACCCTAAAATTTCGAACCCCAAACCTTTCTATGTGAAGGGGTTTGCGACGGGGCTGTTGGACGTGGCGGACAATTTATCGAGAGCGCTTGAGGTGGTGCCGGAGGAGTACAGAGGGGGAGGGGGAGGGGGAGAGGGAGAGGGAGAGGGAGAGACTGCGAGGAAGCTTCTAAAGTCGCTGGTGGAGGGAGTGGTGATGACGGAGAAGCAGCTCCTGCAGGTCCCTCCCTTGGTCCTTCCGGGGACTTCCTTTGTTGGGAGAGGGAGAGGGGCCGGAGAGAGAGAGGGTAGTTCTTTTTGAAAAATTTCCATGATGGGTCTTTTTGATAATTATCTTGTTGGTTTGACTCTGTATTAAGATCTCCTCTCTCTCTTTCTCTCCCCCCATCACTTCTCCCTTGACATCGCCTTCCTTCTCCCTCCTCCCTTCTCTCTCACCGTCTTCCCCTCCCTCTCCCCTCTCCTATCGCTTTCTTTGTCTATCTCTCCCCTCCCACTCTCTCCATCTCTCTCTCCC
>CM074818.1:488482-499517 GCA_037447605.1 Zygnema circumcarinatum
CCCTCCCTCCCCCTGCAGGTGTTCCACAAGCACGGGCTGCAGCCCATCCACCCTCTCGGCGAGCCCTTCGACCCTCACACCCACAACGCGCTCTTTGAGGTCGCCGACGCGCAGAGGCCGCCCGGGACCGTGGCCGCCGTCCTCAAGGCGAGGGCCGACCCGCCCTGCTGCTAGGGTTTAGGGTTAAGGGTTTAGGGGATAGGGTTTAGGGTTTCTGAAGCTTTCTCTACCTTAAAACATCCCTCCCTCAAAGCATGCGTCCCATCTGTCGCTCCCATTACCCCGTCCCCCTCTCCTCTCCCTCTCTCCCACCTTCCTACTCTTCCCCCCTGCTCCTCCCCTCCCCTCTCCCCTCCCCCCTCCCTCCCCTCCCTCTCTCCCTCCTCCCTCTGGGCATATTGACCCCTAACCCTCCCTCCCTCAACATCCCCTCTCCCCCACCCCTCCCTCTCCCCCTCCCCTTCTCTCCCCGTCTCCCTCCCTCTCCACAGTGACCTCTAACCCTCTCTCCCTCCCTCCCTCCCTCCCCTGCAGACGGGCTACAACCTGCACGGCCGCGTCATCCGTCCTGCTGACGTGGGAGTGGTCCGAGCCCCCTCTCCGTAGTGTGAACGCGGCTGAGTGTTCGTCGTTATCTCATTTTTCCTTTTTCTGTTTTGGGCCGAGTCTACGTCTGAACGGTTTAATGGCCCTTCCTTCCTTCCTTCCTTCCCGGCTCTCTGTATGGTCGTACACCTCCGCCCTATTGGGCGCACAACAAAAGAGAGAAAGGGAGACGTAGAGGGCGAGCGAGGGAGAGAGAGAGCGAGGGGGAGAGAGAGAGAGGGGGAGAGAGAGAGAGGGGGAGAGTGGAAGAGAGCGAGAGGGAGATAGAAAGAGAGGGCGAGGAGAAGAGAAAGAGAGACGGAGAGAAAAAGTCGTTTGCCTCATATTAACAATTGATGGTACACATGGGAGGGCAGCTTGTGCATTGAGTCTCTATGTGATTTACAAAATATCGTTCTAAGCTACTCCGGAGCTTTAACTTCTTCCTCAAAAACATTGCAAAACCCTACAAGCCTAAGAAACCGTTGACTTTGATATCGACCTCTTTGAAATCATCCGGGACTCAAAATATTAACAATCCCGGACAGTTATTCTTAAAGTAAAAAAAAAATGGCTATTCTAAGGCTCTGAAAAAAACTTCCGTTTTATTCTACATCGAAACCACATTCAAGAAAAAAAAAAGAAAAAAAAAAAATGCTCGTTTCTTATGTACACGGAGCTCATATGATGAGAGAAATTTATTTTTGTCGTTTTGTATGACTCTCCCAAACAGCTCGGAGAGCCTCCCAGAAGGCAGGCAGTGCCACGTCATCACTTACGTCCTTAAAGGAGGGAAAGTAGTTCACATCAATGATCACATGGTCCTTGGTTTGCCGATGCACCTGAGAGGGAGAGGGAGAGGGAGAGGGAGAGGAGAGGAGAGGGAGAGGGAGAGGGAGAGGAGAGGGAGAGGGAGAGGAGAGGAGAGGGAGAGGGAGAGGGAGGAGAGGGAGAGGAGAGGAGAGGGAGAGGGAGAGGGAGAGGGAGGAGGGAGAGGGAGGAGGGAGAGGGAGAGGGAGAGGAGAGGGAGAGGGAGGAGGGAGAGGGAGAGGGAGAGGAGAGGAGGAGAGGGAGAGGGAGAGGGAGAGGAGAGGAGAGGAGAGGGAGAGGGAGAGGAGAGGGAGAGGGAGAGGGAGAGGGAGAGGGAGAGGGAGAGTGGAGAGGAGAGGGAGAGGGAGAGGGAGAGGAGGAGAGGAGAGGGAGAGGGAGAGGGAGAGGGAGAGGGAGAGGGAGAGGGAGAGGAGAGGAGAGGAGAGGGAGAGGAGAGGAGAGGAGAGGGAGAGGGAGAGGAGAGGAGAGTGGAGAGGAGAGGGAGAGGGAGAGGAGAGGGAGGTGGAGAGGGAGAGGGAGAGGGAGAGGGAGAGGAGAGGAGAGGAGAGGAGGAGAGGGAGAGGAGAGGGAGAGGAGAGGAGGGAGAGGGAGAGGGAGAGGGAGAGGGAGAGGAGAGGAGAGGGAGAGGAGAGGGAGAGGGAGAGGGAGAGGGAGAGGAGAGGGAGAGGGAGAGGGAGAGGGAGAGGAGAGGGAGAGTGGAGAGGGAGAGGAGAGGGAGAGGGAGAGGGAGAGGGAGAGGGAGAGGGAGAGGGAGAGGAGAGGGAGGTGGAGAGGGAGAGGGAGAGGGAGAGGGAGAGGGAGAGGGAGAGGAAGAGGGAGAGGGAGAGCGAGGGAGAGAGAGGGAGGGGAGGAGAAGGGGGGAGGGGGCCATCAGTACATAGTAATCATCCTTCCCATGAAGTCGAAGTAAGAGACAACGAGAAAGGAGATGGAGCAAAGAGTTTCCAGTAAAGAAACACCCACAAAAGCATATTCAGATACAAAGAGAGAGAGAGAGAGTGGGGAAATTCATCTATTCAACATATTGAAGGTAATCCTTTGAGGAGCTTACCACAACATCGAAGCCGATGAGAGTTAAGTTCAATTTTCTTTGAAGAAATCGAGCGGCTTCTTTCACAGATTCCATGTCCAGCTCGTTGTACGGATCAAAGGGAGGAGAGAGAGGAGAGGGAGAGGGAGAGGGAGAGGGAGAGGGAGGGACACTCCCTCCCAAAAGGCCTTCACCAGTGAAAGATGTCGGAAGCGCTTTAAGGCTGCAAGGAAAAAAACTCTCCTTCAAATGCTTATTCAACCTTTTCCTTCCTTCAAATTCATTGCCCTTTAATACGAAATCAATATATGGAGTGGTTTCTCAGGAAAGGAAAAGTAAAGGGCACCTGTCAAACAGAAATACTGCAGGGAGGGGCTCTCCCGCAGTTCCCTCCTCCCTCCTGTGAGAGAGGGGGAGAGAGGGAGGGGCGTTGGGAGTGGACTTTCGGAGAGTAGTGAAGAGAGAGGAACCGATGCAATAACACTTGTGTTGAAAGGCTTCATGGTCAACATATTCCTGCTAGGGCCAAAAATACCCACTTAGAGAAACGTTTCCCTCTCTCCCTCTCTCCCACTCTCCCTCCCTCCACCCCTTCCTCCCCTCCCTGTCGTCCTCCCTCTCCTCTCCCTCTCTCTTCATTCCTTAACTCCCTCGTTCCCTCCCTACCAATTTAAGGAAACGTTCCTTCCGCCCCTCCCTCTCACCATCCCTCCCTCCCCTCCCTGTCTACATCCCTCCCCTCTCCCTGCCACTTCCTCCCGATCCCTCCTTCCTTTCCTCCCTCCCTCTATACCTCCCCTCCCTGACTTCCTACCTCCCCTCTCCCTCCGTCTTCCTCTCATTCCTTCCTTCCCTCCCTACCCCCTTAGTGGTAGGCTCCTTCCTCCCCCTCCCTCCCTCCCCCAATCCCTCCCTCATGTCTCCAAAGCTCTTCTACCGCAAAGACAGATGAAATTCATCACTGCTATTTAAAAAAAAAAAAAGAAAAAGGGCGTTTCTGCCCACCTGTACCATGGCCGGCATCGGAACCTCCAAATTTTCAAAACCATCTTCACGCAGAACGACTGCCTGCACATGGGAACAAGGGAGAGAGAGAGAGAGAGAGAGAGAGAGAGAGAGAGAGACAGAGTATATGAGATAGAGAGAAGAGAGAGATGGAGAAAGCGAAGTACAAGGGATAGAGAGGGAGAAGAAAGGGTGCGATCTCAGAGAGAGACAGATAGAGAGAGGAAAGTGGGAGTGCCCAAAGAGAGAGAGAGAAGGAATGGGCGAGAGCTCAAAGGATAGAGGAGAGAGAGGGAAAGGGAGAGGGAGAGGGAGAAGAGGGAGGAGGTAGGAGGGGTCCCCTGCCATAGTATGCGAATTCGGAGCTCCGCAGGCTATGAGTGGTTTCACTATGGCCGGAAAAGCCAATGCTCCGCTCCTTAATGCTTTTTTTAGAGAAGGGTCTGTTGGAGTTTTTATCTGAAAAATAGAAAATAAGAATCACACGTTAAATTTAGGTGAAAAAATAAGCTTATATATACCCCAATACATCTCAAAGACGGTTTTTTACTTAATCTTTCAGAAGGTAGGGATTTCAGATCAGATGAAGAGGCAAGAATGTGATTAATTCGAATCCAGATTTTTTTTCATAATATGCTTTTTTTCGGGGGGGGGTTTTTTTTTTTCAAATTTGAGGAGAAAAAGTACCTCACAAGCACGGGGCGGCCGCACGATGCGAGCGAATGAGGTGGTGACACGTGGCAGGTCTTCGAGAAATTTCTGAATTTTGGAGCGGTCGAGAAGAGGGAGAATAGAAGGGATTGGATCCACAATGCAAATTTCTGGATGCGATTCGCAATATCTGGGAAAAGGAAAATGTTCATTTCAATTTCTTAAGGCATTTAAAACAAACTATTTTTGTAAAGAAGGCACAATTCAAGGGTTGGTAAGACAAGCGAAACTTAGAGAGGTCGGTGGAGGCTATTGGTATCTTGTGGGAGCTTGGAAAGTAGTGATTGGAGAGTGAGAGCGAGAGGGAGAGAGAGGGAGAGTGAGGAGAGAGAAAGAGTGGCATGTAGTGAAGTTTAGTAGTCCTATAATGTAGCATAAGCTCTCACTCTCCCTCTCTCTCCCTCCGTCCGTCTCTCTCACCATCTCTCACTCCCTCCCCCTATCTCTCGCCCTCTTTTTCTCTCTCCCTCCCTCTCTCCCCCTCCCTCTCGCCCTCCCCCTCTCTCTCCCTCTCTCCCTCCCTCCCTCCCTCTCTCCCTCTCTCCCTCACTCTCTCTCTTCCTCACTCTCCCTACCTCCCTCTCCCTCTCCCTCTCGCCCTTCCCACTCTCTCCCTCCCTCTCTCCCTCCCTCCCTCCTCCCTCTCCCGCTCGCCCTTCCCCCCTCTCTCTCCCTCCCCCTCCCCCCACTCACCCCCCCTCTCTCTCTCTCTCGTTCCCTTCCCCTCTCTCCCTCTCCTTCCCTCCCTCTCTCCCTTCCCCTCTCCAGCATGAAGGAAGTTAGAAAAGTATTTACCCCATTAGCCTCTTCATCCCATCCGAAAATTCAGCTCCCACACCGCCTCCTCTCTCCTCTCCCACTCCCACTCCCACCATCTCATCTGTCGCTTTGTGAAGCATCAAATCTACGCCGTCCATCTGCCGCTCCAACGGACGGCTCAGATCGATCGCTACAAAGCAAAGCCCCGCTTGCGAAGGATTCAAAGGAAGGGCTCCACGCTGCGGAAAACGACAAAAAAATGCCGAATTTCATTCGGTTAATTAAGCATCTTCAAAATTAAAGAAAATTACGATTAGAAATGTAATTATATAACTTCAATTCTTCGTCAAAAAATGCGATAAGAAAAAAGATATGCAAACCTTAAGAAAATCTTTTTCCCGGCTCCACTTCATAGAGTGCCCAACAATCAAAACGTGATTTTCGGGATTTAGCTGCAAAAGAAGCAAAAGTAGAAATAAAAAAAGGGAAGTGAGAAAGTAAAAACAAGAAATAACAATAAAAATGAAAATGAAAGCATGAAATGAGAAAGCTTCAAATATTGTTGCGGTTTTGGGTTTAAGGCTTTATCTTCTGAGTTTTGGAGATGCAGAGATTGAGGGTTCAGGGTTAGTGTTAGGGTTAGGGTTAGATTTAGGGTTATGGTTACGATTAGGGTAAGGTTTAAGATTAAAACTAGGAATAAGATTAGGGTAAGATTAAAATTAGGGTTAAGATTAGGGTTAGGGTTAAGATTAGAATTAGGGTTAAGATTAGGGTTAGGGTTAATACTAGAATTAGGGGTAAGATTAGGGTTAGGGTTAATATTAGAATTAGGGTTAAGATTAGAATTAGGGTTAAGATTAGAATTAGGGTTAAGATTAAAACTAGAAATAAGATTAGGGTTAGGGGTAAGATTAGGGTTAAGGTTAAGATTCGGGTTAGGATTAATATTAGAATTAGGGTTAAGATTAGGGTTAGGGTTAAGGTTAGGGTTAGGGTTAAGATTAGAATTAGGGTTAATATTAGGATTTTCTGCATATGAATGTCACCTTTTTGGTCGCTCTCGCGATGACACGTGGCACGTCCCCAAGTTCCTTCACTGTTTTCCATGACTTTCTCGGTGGCTCGCCTGTGAAACCCTAAATGGACATTAGAAACCCAAAAGTGCTATAACCTACATACAGAAACCTTGATAAAGTTAAGAATGTCACGAACCTCGATAATGTTAACGCACCTTCAGCAATCTGAATGACCTTCCAGCCCTGAGACTCCACCTCTGCCAAATCCTCACCATCTCCCTCTCCCACTCCCTCTCCCACCCCCACTCCCTCTCCCTCTCCTGCCTTCACTACTACGGCAGTGAGGGAGGAAGGAAGGGCCCACTTCCCCTCCGTCTTCAGCGAGAGGAGAGCAGACTTCAGCGAAGGGCTTGGACACGTGGCAGCTCCCAAAAGGGATGCAAAATTAGGGCTAGGGTTAGAATTTGGGATCTCTTCCTGCACAGATGAGGGCGGAACATATGAACACATAGAAATAGAAGGAGATAGATGTTAATAATAGGGTTGTTGAGGATTTGAGTTTTGAACTGCTCTTTAAAACTTCTTTAGGGTTTATGAAGGTCTTTTCAAGTATAAAGTAAAGTCAAGTCGAGTCAAGTTTCATCGGAAGGAAGGGGAGATGAGTACTTGTGTTGAAATCTGCTCTTCATGCTCCTCCATGCCACGTGGCAAGCATGCCTGCACATGAAAATAAACATGTTTGCATTCAAAATTTCAAATCAGACTCAAAAATACGTTATTTTTAGTAGATTAACTACCACTTATTCTTGATGATTAGCTTTTTAGGGTTAACTGTAACTCTTTAAACATAATTTCTTTTAAGTTTCTGACCACGGGCATGTTCGCGAGAGCGAGTCGCTCCAGCAGCCGCGCGACGCTCTCTCTGTCGGCGCACTGCAAGGCGGAGGCAGTGAAGATGATGCCCTCCACTGCACCCGCCATGGCTTTCTCTCTTTCTCTCTCTCGCTCTCTCGCTCTCTCTCGGTCTCTGTCTCTCTTTCTCTCTCTCTTTCTCTCTCTCTTTCTCTCTCTCTTCCTCTCTCTTTTTCTCTCTCTCTCGTCCGATCTCCCTTTTTCCCTCCCTCTCTCTCGCTCTCTTCCTCTCTCCCTTCCTCTCTCGCTCTCTTTTAGTCTCTTTCCCTCTCTCTCGCTCTCTCTACTTCACGAAACCCTAAAAGTTTTTCGAATATTCTGAAAAAAAGTATCTGAATTCCGTCAAGTCTTTAGGAAAATGATACAGGCGCCCCACTTTCTGGATATCCGCACCCCCTTTCGGGAAAAAATTTGTACTTTCATTTTGGCTAATCACGCCCCCCCCTTGGATCTTTCGGGAGGAGAGATCTTGTAGACAATCGGACCCCGCGCCTCGCGCGCAGGATCCGACTGTGCACCGACGTACGGCGCCGCGCATCGCGGCGCGGCCCGCGAGATGCGGCGAGCCTACGGAAATTTTGTCCTCACCTGACCCTTTTGGGTCAGAGGTTGCGACGTGGCAGTCTACCATTGGACAGCCCTGCTGCCGGTCCCCCATGCCGAATTGCCGATACAGTGGACCCCCATAATATTGTCCACCTTGTACAGTGAGTCCCCAAGAAATTCGCCCCGATTTTGCCGAAACCACCTTTTTGTACGGTAACTCAATGTTAACGTATTAGGGATGTTAACCTAACCTGACCTATTCTCCAAAATAAAATCTGTTAATCGGAACGGATTTTAAACATGGGTCACGCTTTTACGCTGTACGGTAAGTACGAATAGAATCTCTAAATCGTACGGTATAGGTACGGTACCAATAGAAACTCGTGTATCTAAAGTACGGTACGATACGATACGATACGATACATACAGACAGACATGAACTCTAACATAATATCGCTCGCCTATTGGTAACACGGACCATATATTTGCAAATTGCAATATTTTCGCCCAGTAGTTGCCGAAACCATGACGAAAATATTATGGGGTCCACTGTATCGGCATGGGGGGCCGGCAGCAGGGCTGTCCAATGGTAGACTGCCACGTCGCAACCTCTGACCCAAAAGGGTCAGGTGAGGACAACGTTTCCGTAGGCTCGCCGCATCTCGCGGGCCGCGCCGCGATGCGCGGCGCCGTACGTCGGTGCACGGTCGGATCCTGCGCGCGAGGCGCGGGGTCCGATTGTCTACAAGATCTCTCCTCCCGAAAGATCCAAGGGAGGGGGGGGGCGTGATTAGCCAGAATGAAAGTACAGTTTTTTTCCCGAAAGGGGGCGCGGATATCCAAAAAGTGGGGCGCCTGTATCATTTTCCAGTTTTTATGCCTTTCAAGACTTGTTTAAAAACAGTACTTTGCTTTGACGTCCGTGGTACGTTCCGCGTGAAGAGAAGTACTGAATTCAAATTTTTTTTTCCGGCCATGGTAAGGGTTGGCTCTGTTTCACCCACCTGCTTTCGTTTGATTCTCGCTTTACTTGTCCTTTAACCATCCTTTAGTCATCCTTTAGTCATCCTTTAGTCACAGAAGAATGGGCTCGTGGCTTGACTATCTTGGCTTGACTAAGTTGGAGTCAGCCCCTGCTGGTAATAATGATGCAGCAGGACTGGCTCAAATTGGCTCTGCAGGGAAATCTGAAAAAAATAATAATAAGGAAATAATATTTGATGATAAAAAGGAAGAAATTCAAGTTGTTGGAGAAAAAGTTTCTGAAAATGAAACTGAGTTTGAGTTTGATTCAGCTGTTGCTGCTGCTTCTGATGATCTGAAGAAGAAAAAAAGCGAAAAAAATGAGAAAAAGTTGGAGGTGAATGGATCTGAGCAGCAACAGCAGCAGGCCTTCTCCTCCTTTACTCGATCTCTCTCTTCCTCTCCCAAGCAGGTGCTGCTTGTCGAAGAAAATGACTTTATTTTGAAAGAAAACGGTGAACAGTTTTCTGCAGGTGATAATTTTTTGCAGAAAGAAACTGAAATAGAGAAAAAATCTGCACATTTTCTTCCTAAGTATGACATAGAAAAGTCTGGAACTCAAACTGAATCTGGACCTGTTTCTGCTGATGATGATGCAGGTCCTCCTACCAAAAATACTGAAACTGAAACTGAAACTGAAACTGAAAAGCTTGTAAAAGATGAAGATCCCATTCCCAACGGAAAAACTGAAACTGTAACTGAGCCCCTTCAAAAGGGTGGTCCTTCATCATCTAACAATGATCCATTATCAGCCGGAAAACTGAATCCCTCTCCTGAATCTGTCCCTATTTCCGCACCTATAATTACTGAAACCAAAGCACATTCAAAATCTGCATCATCATCATCATCTCCATCACTTAAAACGATAGCTCCACTTTCTTCTTCTTCTTCCACTTTTTCAAGTCCTGCTGCATTCATTCCTCGGACAGTTTTCAGTAATCTGATTGCGGATACTCAAGCAAGTTATTATTTTCCGATGGAGTTTTTCGTGGCCTGGCAAGGCGTGCTCACGATTGCATATTCCGGCATTCCGCCGGCGCTGGAAGAGGTGAGGCTCGAAAATGCATTGGGTTTTTGGTTCATGGTTGCTCTTTAAAGAAGCAGGAGCGAATGTGATTGAGTTGGAGTTTTGCTCTGTGAGGGAGGGGGGAGGGGGAGAGGGAGAGGGGGAGAAGGGGAGGGGGAGGGGGAGGGCGAAGGGGAGAGGGAGAGGGGGAGGGGGAGGGAGGGTGAGAGGAAGAGGGAGAAGGAGAGGGAGACTAGAGGGAACAGAGAGAAGGGGGAGGGACAGGGAGAGGAAACAGGGAGAGGGAGAGGGAGAGGGAGAGGAAACAGTGAGAGGGAAAGGGAGCGGGAGAGGGAGATCTTTCGCATCATGCCGATTTTGAGTGGACATATGTATCCGTCGCATGGATTCATGCTCTCACTATAAAGCATTGTCATTGTCTGTTTCCTTTCTGCAGTTAAAGCAAAAGATTGATGAAAATTTCCCTTTCTTCGTGCCGGAAAACCCGGGCTCCAAATGGCCCAAAACCACGCTCGCATGTCTACGTGACAACAAGCGCCTCACCTTGGAGCAGCTTCAGACTCTCCGAAAGATTTGCAGGTCACTTTGGGACCTCGGAAAACCCTAAAAACCTCTTAGCCATAGAAACTGAAACCCTACTAATCTAGGAATGTGAGAATCGTTCCAACCCTAACCATCTGTTCTTGCACCTTAAACGCTAAAAAATCTTAATTTTGAACCCTTATCTAACCCTTACCCTGACACAAATCCTGAAACTAAACCGGACCCCAAGCCCTGACCAAAACCCTAAACTTTGAATCCTAAGCCCCGGGTAATAAGTTATACCGGTAAACGTTTTTTTGTAAAATTAAACCCTTACTCTAATTCTAAACCCTGACGTCTAACCCTAACCCCAACCCTAAGTCTAACTCTGAACCCTGAACCCTGAACCCTCAACTTAACCCTAACCCTACCCTGAACCCTAACCCTAACCCTAATCCTAACCCTGAACCCTGAACCCTAACCCTAAACACTAAACCCTAACCCTAACCCAAAAAAATGCGGGGTGGGAATGTAATATGTAATGTTTCAGCCATGAGAGCTTCCGCCTCATCGTCTGCCCTCCAGTTCTTGTGAATAAGCTGTCGACGGTGATCTATGAGTCCTGCTGTTTGGAGAAAATAATTTCCAGCATGGAAACGCCATTGAAAGGTCCGCCGAGTAAGGCAGAATCTTCACCAAATCAGCGGAGTTACACGATGGGAGTTTTGAACGAATTTTCTTCGAAAAATCTTGAAAACTATTATTTTCACGCGTCGAAAGATGGTAAGTCATTCTTCCTCTTCTGTTTCTTTGGATTTGCAGGGCAGGAAATGACTGTTCGGAAAGGTTGGGAGGGAGGGGGGGGGAAAGAGAAAGTGTGTGGGCAGGAGAAGAAAGAGAGAGAGGGGGGGGGGGGAGAGAGAGAGAGAGAGAGAGGGAGAGAGGCAGAGAGGCACCAGCTGTTTTGAGGGGAAAGGGACCGGCTTGGGCTTGAAAGGGATGGGAGAATGGGAGAGGTGGTTCAGGAGGAATGAGAGAGTTGTGGGGAGAGGGGGGGGGGGGGGG
>CM074818.1:550788-561594 GCA_037447605.1 Zygnema circumcarinatum
AGGGAACGGGGAGGATGAGAGGGTGAGAGGGAGGAGGAAGGGGGAGGAGAAGGGGTGAGAGGGTGAAAGGGAAAAGGAAGGGGGAGGGGGAGGGGTGAGGGGAGGGAGGGAGGGAGAAGGGTGAGAGTGTGAGAGGGAGGAAGGGGGGGGGAGAGGGGGACGGGTGAGGAGAGGAAAGGGGAGGGTGAGAGGGTGAGAGAGAGGAGGTAGGGGGAGGGGTTGGGAGGAGGAAGAGGGGGGGAGGGTGGGAGAGAGGGGACAGGAGGAGAGGCAAGGAGTGGAGAAGGAACGAGTCTCAAGCACAACAGAAGGTTTGAAATCACTGTTTTAAAGTCCCTGTTCTACTTTGATTTTGAGTTTGTGTTGAGTTTGAGTAACAGTTTTCTTTCAAGGTTCCTTTCTCAAAAATCGATTTGTGGACGTTTTGAAAGTGGGAACGACCAATGGGTTGTGCTCAAGATACAGGTGCTTCTTTCTGATGGAGAGAAACATCTCCAAGTTCCTATCTTTGAGTTCATATGGGCCATGGATATATTGATAGATAGTAAATAGACGAGAGTGTAGGCAGATACCGCATTCAGGGAGCGAAGGCAAGTCAGAATTGGGGGTGAGAGAGAGAGAGAGAGAGAACCAGATGGGAAGGGAACAGGCCAAAACATGGGGAGGGCGAGCCAGGAAAAAGTGGGAGGAAGGCAGAGAGACACGCACTGGTAATGTTGTCTATATTGTGAGTAAGGGAAAACATAATGTAATGAAGGGGAGAAGGTGGGGGAGGAGAGATTGAAGGGAGGGAGGAAAGGAGGGAGAGAGGGAAGGCTGAAAGGAGGGAGAGAGGGAGGGAGGAAAGGAGGGAGAGAGGGAGGGAGGAAAGGAGGGAGAGAGGAAGGGTTGAAAGGAGGAAGAGAGGGAGGGCGGAAAGGTGGGAGAGAGGGAGGGAGGAAAGGAGGGAGAGAGCGAGGGTTGAAAGGAGGAAGAGAGGGAGGAAGGAAAGGAGGGAGGGAGGGAGGAAGAAAAGGAGGGAGAGAGGGAGGAAGGAAGGGAGGGAGAGAGAGAGAGAGGCAGGAAAGGAGGGAGAGAAGGAGCTCCGAACGAATGAAAACTCGAATTGACAGAGCATTACAGAGTGGGGTTGTACGTACTTCATGAGTGAGGCTTGAATTTCTCAACAGAACGACTCCAGTATTGACAAAGTCCAAGCAGGCCCCGGGAATCTCCGGAAAGAAGCAGTTGGAGTGGCCGTTCCTTGGCAGCAGTCCGATGAGCTGAGTGTCGGACTCGGGGGGGTCGAGCATGTGAGTGGGGGACTCGGGGAACCACGATTGGTACTTCATGTCGATGTTGGGGTGCTGGATGGCATCAAAGTAGTTCTGCAGCAACAACAACAACAACATGCAAGTCACATAGGAGGAGGAGGAGGAGGAGGAGGATTAGGGTCAATTAGGGTTTAGGTCCGCAGTTGGAAAGGAATGGGGTGACGAACGTGAAGTTGAGATTCAGACTGAGGGCGGATGAGGTAGGTGGGGGGGAGAGAGGGAGAGGGAGGGAGGAATCGAGAGAGAGAGAGAGAGAGAGAGAGAGAAAAAGAGAGAGAGACATGAAGACTGAAAAGTGAAATTACACCTAACGGAATGCGGTCAAGAGCATGAATTTGAAATTCAAACTCAGAGGACGGAGGAGGAGAGAGAGAGCGAGGGGAAGAGAGACAGAGAGAGAGAAAGAGAACGATCGACAGAGAGAGAGAAAGAGAGAGTGCGAGAGAGAGAGAGAGAGAGAAAGAGAGAGAGAGAGAGAGAGAACTGGAACTACACCTAAGAAGGATGCGGTCAAGAACCTGACCCTGAACTCCAAACTTCAAACTTCAAATTTCAAACTTTAAACTTCAAATTTCGAACTTCAAACTGAGACGTAAAAACTGCAAACTGCCATCTTCAACTGCAAACTCAGATGGACCAACTCCTGATCCCTATTAATCCCATTTCCGTACATGTATACGGCCTTCAACCGTACACATGTACGGACCCCATCCGTACCGGAATGGTGAGCTTCCGGAGCCACTGGTCCATGGATAGTGAGTGGTCGTCCATGCGAAGGTACGCGTCGGAGTCGAGGAAGAGCGCCCACTGGCAGCAGCACCGCAGCTGCTGTTGTAGGTACCGCACTTTGTACCACGCGGGGGCGCGGGGCTGCGCCTTGGAGGCGAACTCGCTCGAGGAACTCACCACGAACTTGTACCCGTGCCGCTGGGCGTACAGCCTGGAGGGAGGGAGAGGGCGGGGGGGGGGGAGGGGGGGGGGGAAGGGAGGGGGGGGGGGGGGGAGGGAGGGGAAAAGGGGAGGGAGGGAGGGAGGGGAAAAGGGGAAGGGAGGAGGGGAGAGGAGGGAGGGAGGGGAGGGAGGGAGGGAAGAAGGGAGGGGAGTGGGGGAGGGGAGGGAGGGATGGGGGGAGGGAGAGATGGAGGGATGGAGGAGGCAGGGGGGGAGGGATGGAGGGGGGAGGTAGGGAGGGACGGAAGCAGGGAGGAAGGGAGGGAGGGAGGAAGGGAGGGAGGGAGGGAGGGGCAATAGAGGGTAAGATGAGAACTTTGTCTCTGTCTCTCTGTCTCTCTATCTCTCACTCTCCCTCTCTCGCTCACTACCTCTCTCTCTCTTACCTACCTCCTCCCTTCCCTCCTTCCACACAAGGAAATCACATCCTAATTCCTCCTTGCGGCAGTGTGAACCTTGACCCAATTACGTTTTTTTCGTCATATTCTAAATGTTCCCACAACCTCACTCCGTTGAATTTCTATTCCTGTTCACTCTTCCATTTCTTATTCCCTTATCGCCAAAGAACAAATTCAGTTCACTTCAATTCACTCCAAAATTCACTTCAATTCAATTCAATTCACTTCAAAAAACACTTCAATTCACTTCAATTCAATTCCGGAAAAGAAAGTATCGCATATATTCCTCACTTGTTTATGATTTTTGAGGAGATCCAATAGGGGAGGTCTTTCCCCCTCGTCTCCAAATACGAGTTTGGGGACTCCGCCGCGGAGCGAATTTTGAGGCCTCGGTTGTCCATATACAGGATGCACCCCTCGCCACGTGGCGCATTGCCGCTGGTCGTCTCGCTCTGCTCTTTGTTGCCATTGGTCGCTCGCTGCGTGTTATCGCTCTCTTCCGCCACGTGTCCCTCCGTACCAAATGACGTGTAGTGTGGACTATGCCCTCTCCCGCTCGCATGATCGGCGGCCTGCACCCATCCATGCATGCATCCATGTATGTATGTATGTATGGATGGATGGGGTCATGCATGCATGCATGGATGGATGGAATGCATGCATGGATGGATGCATGAGCGGTTATTTCTCTCCTTTCACCATAGAGATAAGTGACATTTGAACATTTGAAAAAAATTAAAAATCAGAAATTTGAGTTCAAGAAAAAAGGCCGCACCTCGCCGTTGACGATTTGCGCCACGTCCGATGTCCAGCGTTGCCGCAGGCTTTGACCAGCGCCCTCTGCCACGTCAGCCCTAATGGAGGGAACGTGAGGGAGCAGCAGCAGCAGGACCGGCAAGAAGAGGCGGAAGCGCGCCATGGCGGGGAATGTAGGCGGAGAGGGCGAGAGGGAGAGGGCGACGAAGAGGGAGAGGGAGACGGAGAGGGAGTGGGAGAGGGCGAGGGAAAGGGAGAGGGAGAGGGAGAGGGAGAGGGAGAGGGAGAGGGAGAGGAAGAGGGAGAGGGAGCGAGAGAGGGAGGGAGAGGGAGAGAGATGTACAGGGAGAGGGCGAGGAAGACGAGGGGGAGAGTGTTCAGGCGCCGACTACCCGCCAGTTTCATGTTATTGGTTTGGGAGCTCCGCAATATGCGGAGCTCCAGGGTGTTGTCGTATTCGAGGAGCAAATAGAGGCGCGGCGACGGCGAAGGACCGCGGACGGTCCACTGTGGAGGGCGGATCCGGGCAGGCGCTCCCCGGGAGGACCGCACGTGCGAAACGGTACGCCCTGCTCCAGGTAGGACCAGAGGGCTTTGACTTTAGTGAGGACCACCTGTACGGCAAGCCCCAATGGCATGATTCGCAGGACACTTGGCGAAGACCAGGGGGCGGCGAGAAATTGGCGGGAAAACGGAAGGTGGGCAGTTCTAGTTACAGTTCCAGTTAGCCTGTTTGTGGTTTTAGTGTCTTGTCTGCAGTTCCATGTCGCAGTTGCAGCTAGCGTATTGTATTTCTTTGGTTGGAAAAGCTGGACTTTGAGACGGTAAAACATGGGCAATCAATCAATCAACGAATAAGAGGCTGACACGCCAGCATAAATTGCGTACGTAGCAGCTTTGAATTTCAAAATTTCTCCATTCTCGACCTTGGGCGGTGGATTTCGTTGCTTTGCAAAAGTCGGTGTGTCGGTGAGCCTATGGGCGCCGCCGGCCGAGGGGCGCTCAAAGGACTGACGAAAGTCGGTGCCGACCTACGATAATCTCGTATTTGTCGCCTGGAATGGACCTCACCCAACGACGTCGTCTGTCGTTGAGGAAAAATCCAAACATGTTCGTCGTATTGATGTACGATTTGGAATCGTGTTAATTACCTAAATGAAATACGACACTTCAAATTCGGCACCTTCTGGTCAACGATTGTGACGTGCCGAAAATGAAGACGTGTTCGTACGTTTGACTGTACGGTCAGGTGTGGGCGAACAGTAAACGACAGTACAACCCCCGACGGTGGTCAAACATTTTCTGAATAAACGACCAAAAGTACAAGTGTCCAAACCGAGACCTTTGACCCCATTGTCGCGTCTGTTTCGTACGGCCACTTGTCGCCTCTTTCCAATTTTGTATGAGGCCGAAATTTTGGATGTTTTGCACGTGTACGAGGAGTCCGAGGAGGAGCTGAGGAGCGCTGTGCTTTGGACACGTGCCCTAAACCCTTGAACGGCGAACACTCAGCCTCATAGCACTCAAAACCCCAGCGGCAAGCGAATAAGAAACAGCCACGTAACACTAAACCCTCTATGGCGACTTAGAAACGTCCGCTGGCAGCTGACTTGGCGGAATAGAAGCTACAGACAGGCGTGATCGATTGACACGTGGCATTAGGGCTGGCACGTGGCAGCAGGTGAGTGGCTGGTGCTTTCCCGGCATCCACGTGGCAGCGTTCCATTGGTCCTTGTTGGTTCGATTATGTGAGAAGGTGGTTCTCAGCAGATTGTTTATTTTGAGCACTAGGAGGAATTTTCCAAAAAGTTTAGAACTGAAAAACTAAAACGAGAGTTCGGAAAGGGGGTGGATGAGGGGAGGGGCATTTTTTTAATTTTTTTTTCAAGGGCTTGAAAGTTCAGGGTTTCGGGTTTCGGGTTTAGGGTTTAGGGTTTAGGGTTTAGGGTTTAGGGCTCAGGGTTTAGGGTTTTCAGGGTACCCTAAAACCCTGAAAACCCTAAAATCGTGCACTGAATCGGGTCACGTTTGGTCCAATGCGCAGCACACACATATTTGTCCAACTCATATGTTGAATGCATGGAGAAAATCTCGCCTGGCAAGGAGATAGAAAGAGAGAGAGGTGGGGGGAGAGAGAGAGGGGGAGAGAGAGAGGGAGAGAGAGAGAGAGAGAGGGAGAAAGAGAGAAAGAGATGGGAGGAGAGAGAGAGAAAGAGATGGGAGGAGAGAGAGAGAAAGAGATGGGAGGAGGGAGAGATGGGGGCAGACAGAGATGGGAGAGAGAGGGAGAGATGGGGGGGAGAGAAAGAGTGGTGGAGAGAGAGGGAGCAAGAGCGAGATGGGGGGAGTGAGAGAGAGGGAGAGAGATGTGGGGGGGAGAGAGAGAGAGAGAGGTGGGGGGGAGAGAATGAGTGGGGAGAGAGATGTGAGATAGAGCGAGATGGGGGGAGAGAGAGAAAGGGAGAGAGATGTGAGAGGGAGAGAGTGAAAGAGATAGAGATGGGAGGGAGAGAGAGAGAGGCGTGTGGTAGTGACGTTGCGGTGTGCGCGTAGGCGGTAGGGGCACAACCCAAAGGGCACAAAAAGTGTCGTGTCCACATTCCACCCTTTCCTTTGTTTTGCGCCCTAAAAATTCACAAAACCCTAAAAACTCGAAATCAACAGGTGTTTGGAATTGTCGTGCAATGGTTCACCCTTTGCCGTCTCGCTCTCTCTCTCTCCCCCCTCTCTCTCCCTCTCTCCCACTGTCTCTCGCACACTCTCTCCCAAACACTGTCCCTCTCCCCCCAACTCTCTCCCTCTCCCCCTCGCTCCCCCATCTCTCTCTCTCTCTCCCGCCTCACCTTCGCTCTCTCTCTCCCAACCACTCTCTCTCCCCCATCCCTCTCTCTCTCGCCTCACCTTCGCTCTCTCTCTCCCAACCACTCTCTCTCCCCCATCCCTCTCTCTCTCGCCCTCTCTCCACCATCTCTCTCTCACTCTCTCTCTCCCAACCTCTCTCTCTCTCTCGTCCCCCCATCTCTCTCTCTCGCCCCCCATCTCTCTCTCTCTCTCTTCCCTAATTCTATTTTGAAACCCCTTCTTCTTTTTTGCAGCCATGTCGCTTCAAGGAAGGCGTCACCTTCAAAGCGGTTACCTGAAAATCCTCCTCCTCCTCCTCCTCCTCTCTCTCTCCCTCCATACACAAGCCTCTCCTAGACATATTTTCCGGACCGTCCCCAGAAAAGACCTTCTAGAAAATGCATGGCCATCACCTCCTCCACTTCCTGACCCACTTCAGATTCCTCCTCCTCTCTCTCCCCCTCCTCTCTCTCCTCCTCCTTCACCCTCTCCTCCGTCACCTCCTCTCTCTCCTCCTCCTCCTCCTCCTCCATCGCCACCCTTTCCTTCACCATTTCCTCTGACATCTCCTCCTCTATCACCACCATCACTATTGCCACCTCCCTCCCCTCCTTTCGACACACCCAATACTACTCCTCCTTCATCTCCTATTGAAACACCTCCTCCATCTCCATCTCCTCTACTACCTTCTCCACAACCCCTTCCTTCACCAGTCCCTTCTCCACCACCATTTCCCTCACCACTATCTTCTCCTTTACTACCACCTCTACCTCCGTCTCTGTCAGCACCACCTCCTATAGCATCCTCTCCCCCACCTTCATCCCCTCCTCCAACTCAACTTCAACCACCACCAACATCACCTCCTCCCCAACAAACTCCTCCTCCACCTTTAATGAACCCTCCACCACCAAAAGCATACCCACCTCCACTCCCTCCCCCTCCATCTCCTCCCCGCCTTCCTCCTACCTCTCCTCCCCGCCCCCCTCCCTCTCCCCCTCGCCCTCCTCCTCCCTCTCCCCCTCGCCCTCCCCCTCCCTCTCCCCCTCGCCTTCCTCCTCCCTCTCCTCCCCGCCCTCCTCCTCCCTCCCCTCCTCGCCCTCCCCCTCGATCTCCTCCACTACGACTTCTCCCACCCCCCTCTCTCCCACCACCTCGCCTCTCACCACCTCTCCCTCCGCCATCTCCTCCACCTCCCGGTACTTCCACTCAACCATTCTCCCCCATCGCATTGTCTTGTCCTCTCTCTACATTGACCCAAACCAACCTTCACAAAGCCCAAACTATAGCTTGTTTGCTTCTTCGGTTTCAACTTCCATGCTTTGCTTTTAAACCCTAAACCCATCTCTCTCCTCTTCCTCCCCCTTCTCCCTCTGCTCTCATCCTCTCTCTCCTTTAAATTTATCCTCTCCTTTCTCCCTCCCCCTCTTTTCTCCCTCCCCTTTCTCCTCGCTCCTTATCCTTCCTCTCTCTCTCTCCTTTTTAAATTTGATCTCTCCTCTCCTCTCTTCTCTCTCTCTTCTCTCCTTCCTCTTCATCTCTCTCTCTCTCTCTCTCTCTCTCTCTCTCTCTCTCTTCTCTCTCTCTCTCTCTCTCTCTCTCTTCTCTCTCTCTCTCTCTCTCTCTCTCTCTCTCTCTCTCTCTCTCTCGTACCATGAATCCGCACAGTGTACTACACGAAGGGGCTCGCCCTCCTGACCGTTCCCCCCTTGAGGCTGAGCACCTTGTTCCGGTACGCGAGCGCGGGGTACTCCTCCGCCCTCAACACGTGGAGCCCTCCGCTCGCCGTGGATTGGGCCAAGCTAAAGCGAGTCAGCGCAGTAGTGGACTCGCAGTACAATTGCAGTAAGTTATATATAGCATATGAGAAACCAAAACCACGAACAAAACAATCATAACGATCCTTAGTTCCAAGCCCTCTCAATCACACTCATTTTCTATATTGAAAGCGACGGCTCCTAGTGACTAATAACTAATAACTAATGACTAATGACCAATGACTAATGTCTAATGAGTAATGAGTAATGACCAACCATTGGCTGGCTAATCATGACCAATCGGTGCCCTCGCAGACTCGTGTTGGGCCTTCGCCCCAGTGGCTGCGATCGAGGGCGCGGTCGCGATCACAAGGGGCGCGACGCGAGTGGTGGAGCTATCCGTCCAGCAAGTGCTCGACTGTGCCACTAACGTGACCAATGGGAGCTGCGCGGGGGGGTACCCCGGGGACGCGCTCGAGTACGCCGCGCAGACCGCCCTCCTGCCGGAGGGAAACTACACGTACACGGGCAGGCAGGGCACGTGCAAGATCGCCAAGGTGAGGGAGAGGGAGGGAGGAGGGAGGGAGGGAGGGAGGTGGGAGGGAGGGAAGGGGGAGGAGGAGGCTCTATCGTGCGGGTGTTAGCTAGGATGGGGCTGGTTGCTGTTGGGTTTGCTAATAGGTTTAGTTTTTGAATGGGGAGAGTGAAAGGGAGAGGGGAGCAGGAGGCGGATTGAGGTGAGAGAGGGAGCGAGATTGAGAGAGAGGGAAGATGCAAGATAGCTTGAGAGGGTGAGAGTGGGAGAAGGAGACGATAGGGGAGTAGAAGAGAGTGGAGAGTGGGAGAGAGAAAGGTGAAGGGGGAGGAGGAGAGAGTGCGAGAGTGGGAGAGGGGGAGGAGGAGAGAGTGCGAGAGTGGGAGAGAGAGGGAAGGGGGAGGAGGAGGAGGAGGATGGGGGAGGAGGGAGGGAGGGAGGGAGGGAGGGAGGGAGGGAGGGAGGAGGGAGGGAGGAGGAGGGAGGGAGGGATGGGGGAGGGAGGGAGGGAGGAGGGATGGGGGGAGTGGGAGGGAGGAGGGATGGGGGGAGGGAGGGAGGGAGGGAGGGAGGGAGGGGAGGGAGGGAGGGAGGGAGGGAGGGAGGGAGGGGAGGGAGGGAGGAGGGAGGGAGGGAGGGAGGGAGGAGGAGGAGGAGGGAGGGAAGGGGAGGGAGGGAGGGGAGGGAGGAGGGAGGGAGGAGGGAGGGAGGGAAGGGGGAGGAGGGAGGGAGGGAGGGATGGGGGAGGGAGGGAGGAGGAGGAGGAGGGAGGGAGGGAGGGGGGGGAGGAGGGAGGGAGGGAGGGAGGAGGATGGGGGAGGGAGGGAGGGAGGGAGGGAGGGATGGGGGAGGGAGGGAGGGAGGGAGGGAGGGAGGAGGGAGGGAGGGAGGGAGGAGGGAGGGAGGGAGGGAGGGAGGGAGGGAGGGAGGGAGGGAGGAGGGAGGGAGGAGGGAGGGAGGGAGGGAGGAAGGGGGGAGGGAGGGAGGAGGGAGGGAGGGAGTGAGGGAGGGAGGGAGGGAAGGGGGAGGAGGGAGGCTCTTATCGTGTGGCAAGCGAAGTAGGGATGGGGCTGGTTGTTGTTGGGTTTGGTTAATAGGTTTAGTTTTTGAATGGGGAGAGTGAAAGGGAGAGGGGAGCAGGAGGCGGATTGAGGTGAGAGAGGGAGCGAGATTGAGAGAGAGGGAAGATGCAAGATAGCTTGAGAGGGTGAGAGTGGGAGAAGGAGACGATAGGGGAGTAGAAGAGAGTGGAGAGTGGGAGAGAGAAAGGTGAAGGGGGAGGAGGAGAGAGTGCGAGAGTGGGAGAGAGAGGGAAGGGGGAGGAGGTGAAAGTAAATGAAAGAGAGAGAGAGAGAGAGAGGAGAGAGTAAGAAATGGGAGAGGAAGAGACAAGGAGGAGAAAGTGCGAGTGTGAGCGAGAGAGAAGGGGAGGAGGAGAGAGTAAGTGAATAGGAGAGGGGGAGAGAGAGAGAGAGAAGAGAGTAAGAGATAGGAGAGAGTGGAGGAGAGAGTAAGAGAAGTGGAGAGGGAAAGAGAGAAGAGAATGAGCGAGAGCGGAGAGGGAGAAGAGAAGAGGGAGACGAGGGGGAGGAGGAGAGAGTAAGCCGTGAGGGAGAAAGAAGAGTGAGGGAGGGAGATGATCCGAAGGATGAACCTCATGTATGTGTGTTCCCTCCCTCCCTTTCTTGTGTTGTGGATGCAGCAGTCGGCCACTCCCTCCTCCCCTCCGACCATTTCTCACTATGAGCTGGTCAACTTCCGCGGTTGGATTGGTTTCCTGCTGGCAGTGCAGCAGCACCCTCTCATAGTCAACATTGAAGCGACCCAAACTTCCTTTCTTAACTACGCCAAGGTAAAGGAAGTCTTACGTTTCATGGGTGTTTCAAATTCAAATTTCGTTATGGTTCCTCAATTGAAAGTGCCCGTTTTTTCTATTCTTTTCATTCTCATTCCTAAAAACCCTAAAAACCCTAAAAACCCTAAACCCTGAAACCCTAAAAACCCAAAAAACCCTAGAAAACCTTAAACCCTGAAACCCTAAAACCCTAGAAAAAACCCTAAGAACCCTTTTAAAAACCCTAAGAACCCTAAGAACCCTAAAAGATAGTTTCATTCTTTGTGATGTGTGTGCAGGGTCGATACATAAATGATGTTTACGATGACCCGGATTGCTTCAAGGAGGGACTCGACCACACAGTTGTGATTGTTGGATACAGTCTTGAAGATATCGATCGTCCTTATTGGATCATTAAAAATTC
>CM074818.1:568220-589694 GCA_037447605.1 Zygnema circumcarinatum
GGGTTGTATCCAAAATCATGTACTATGACTTGTGGTGCATGAGAGCGCATGTGAGCATTTGTGGGACCAAGTTTGAGCCATTGACGGGCATTCTAGGAGTCAAAGTGATGTTGTTGGTGGCATTGTGATGTGCAACATGAGTTCACGTTGATTGTGTGTTGGAGTTGCTTGTTCAACAACAAAGTAAAAGGATCATGCAATGTGTTATTGCAACGAAAGCCTTTGTCGAAACAAAATATTCGCACATGTGCAACGTCGGAAATTTGGTTGGGCCTAGAAGACAAGTTCAAGTTGCTATCATGCGCTCTCATGCTCTCATGCACTTCATGAGCTATTATCGTTCGCCCATAGCCCATCTGTGCATGTTTTTGTGCGGCCCAGATTGTCATTAGGAACCATGAACATTGCATGCATCGCATGCATCGCGAGGGCATTGTTACACACATCCATCCATCCATCATGGACATTAGGGTTTTAGGATTAAAGTGAGGATTGACTCTCAAATTTGATCTTGATAAAGTCAGATAGTTAACTTTACGAGCGCCAACGACCACACTCTAAAGTCACAGCGTGGAACTTCCCAGCGACCTAATACGAAAGGACAAGTTGAATTGGGCCATACAAGACGGCAGTTAAAACAGGTAATTTTGTCGGCACGGGTCCTTAACTGACCGGTACGGCTTTGACCTTTGCGCACCGCTAAGGGACAGAACGACCGCCAATAGATTGTCGCCACGTGTTGCAAATGGATTGCATAATGGAGACTTGTTGGATTCTGTCGGATAAGGACAAAGGAATTTGGGATGCATATCCACGTGGCGATTTCTGATTGCTTGGATTATAGAATTTTGCTCCGCAAATTATAGTAGCTTGCTGACGTGTCGCCAGGTCGGACCACGTCCGATGTCACGTCACCCATTGCCGACTAATGGGCGACTTACCATCCACCGCCAAATTTTTTTTTCCTGGAACTTTTTGGAGCCGAATGCTGGTTCGTCCTAATGAAACGTTTCAGAATCAGTATAGTAAAACGAATTAGTCTATCTCCTTAAAAATACTCGTTCTGATATCTTTTGGAAAAAGTACGGCGGGTTCAAAAGCGATCCACGTCCATACGATTCGTTTCAACTCAAAAAAATAGAATCCGATCTTCACTTACTGTAGTGCGATCTACCTCCCTCAGAAGAGTCCAAAATGTTCAAATCTTGGAAGTTACTTAAACCGTACTCCACACGATACACGCGATCAAGGTTGATCTGAAACTGGAAAAATTTCAAGGATCAACGCATGTTGCTCCACAATCGAGATGGCGAAAGGCAGAGGGGGGCCTCAAGTACAGTAATCTGTCTCTAGATCCACTTCTTCAGGTCCACGTTTTCTCGCCTACTTCTGATCAATTTTTTTTCAAGTTTCCCATAGCTGAAATATTCCACTAAGCAGATCGGGTCCACCTCATAATCAAACTTATCCACAAGCCGACAAAATCCCCCCTCCAGTTTCCGCCTCCGCCAGCTAAACCTCCCTCCAACCGCCACTTCACTGTAGTGGACTGACGTCACCAGTCCTAACCGCTGACGTTATCACGACCACTGTGGCGTCACCAGTCGTAACCACTGACGTCAGCAGTCCCGCCGCCTTTTTCCCTCCCGCGCGGCGAAGAAGGCTCAAGCTCGCGAGCCATGGCGACGGAGGGTCCCAGGATGGCCACGTGGCGCCACCTCCGGGAATCACGGGCGGTGTTGATGGCATGGCGGCTCTGGATGCCGTTGTTTTTGACAGCGTGGCTGATCGGAGGGCTGTGGTTGGCCGGGTGGTCCACGTGGCACCATCGCCAGAGCCGCGCGGTGGCCCGCGAGGCCGCGCTCCGCAATTGGTGCAATGAGCGCGCGCGCTCCGTCTCGCAGCAATTCAACGCCACCGCGAACCTCGTGCGGGTGCGCCCTCTCCCTCTTGCCCCCCTCCCTCTCTCTCCTTCTCTCTCTCTCTCCCCTATACTCCCTCTACTTTTCTCTCGCTCTATCCTTATCTCTCTCTATCTCCTCTCTCTCTCTCCCCAAGCTGTCTCCCTCTCTCCAATTCTTTATTTCACCCCCCCTCTCTCCCTTTCGCATTCCTATGCCTCTCTCCTTCTCTCTCCCTTTCTCCTTCTCTCTCTATCTCCTTCTCTCTCTCTCCCCAACCTCTCTCCCTCTCTCCATTTATTTATTTCACCCCCTTTCTCTCTCTCTTTCGAATTCCTATCTCTTTCCTCCTCTCTCTCTTTTTCCTTCTCTCTCTATTTCCTTCTCTCTGTCTCTTTTCTCTCTCCCCCCCCAATCGCTCTCCCTCTCTCCATTTATTATTTCACCCCCTTTCTCTCTCTCTTTCGCATTCCTATGTCTCTCTCTCTATCTCCTTCTCTCTGTCTCTTTTCACTCTCCCACCCCAATCTCTCTCCCTCTCTCCATTTATTATTTCACCCCCTTTCTCTCTCTTTCGCATTCCTATGTCTCTCTCCTTCTCTCTCTTTCTCCTTCCCTCTTGATCTCCTTCTCTCTGTCTAGTTTCTCTCTCCCCCCCAATCTCTCTCCCTCTCTCCATTTATTTATTTCACCCCCTCTCTCTCTCTTTCGCATTCCTATGTCGCGCTCCTCTCTCTCTTTCTCTCTCTCTCTTTATTTCTCAATCTCTCACTCTCGCCTGTCCATTTCTCCCTCTCTCTCTGTCCTTGTCTCGCTCGCTCTCTCTTTCTATCGCTCTCCCCTACACACTCTCACTTCTCCCCTTCTCTTTCTCCCTTATTGGCATGCAAACAGAGATAGAGAGACAAAAGAAAAAAGGAAAAGGACAGAGAGTGACCTCTCCCTCATTCCTTCTCCTCCTCTCTCTCCCCCTCTCTCACTCTCTCTTCGCTTCTCCGTCCTCAACTTTTAGGTTCTCGGACGCTGTCCCTTCCCTTTCTCAATCTCTTTCTGTGTCTCTCTCCCTCTCGCCCATATTTACCCCTCTCTTCTCTCTCTCCCTCCTCCACCGAAATCTTTATTGTGCCTCTTTCTCTCCCTCTCGTCCAAGCCCCCCCCCTCTAATTTTTTCTCTCCCTCCTCCCCCTTGCAAGCGTCCCTCTACGTCCTTGATCCCTCGCCTCCCTTCGCCTCCTCCAAAATATTCCCTTTCACTCTCCCTCCCCCCTTACTCTCTCCCTCTCGCTTTTCTACTCTACTTCCTCCACCCCTTTCACCTCTTCATTCCACCCCAATATCCTCTTCCTCCCTCCCTCCCTCCCTCCCTCCCTCACTCTGCCCCCGTTCCCCTCCCTCCAAGATGATCTTTTCCTGATGGCTAGTTTATTGTGTTCAATTTTTATGCATTCCTTAGAAATCTTGGAGCCATATTGCACATGCATGCAACTTGGTCCAACTCAAGCCCTACGCTCACGCCTCTCCTCCTCAACCCAAAACCCGTCTCCCTAAACCCAACTCTTCCATCCTCCCTCACCCCCCTAATGCCACTCTCTCTCTCTTCCTCTCTCTCTCTCTCCCTCTCTCTCTCTCTCGCCCATCTCATGCTCCCCACCAAGACTCCCCCTCAGCCGTACCCTCCAAACCCTAATTCCACCCCCTCCCCTCAGATCTTCAGCGGGCTCGCGTACGTGTTCGGGCGCGCGGCGGACCGCAACCCGTGGGCGGTCTCGAGCTGCGTCACGCAGGACACCTTCGCGCAGTACGCGGCGGCCACGGCCTACGCGAGGCCGTGGATCAACGTGCTCGCGTGGGGGGTCTTCGTCACCGCCGCGCAGAGGCAATGATCATGGGAAGGGGAAGGGCGATGGGGGGACATGGGGTCGTAGGGTCATGGGGGTCATGGGGGTCATGGGGGGAAATGGGGTCATGGGGGAAATGTGGGGATGGGGGGACATGGGGGCCGTGGGGTCTTGGTGGGATGGGAGGACATGGGATCATGGGGAGATATAGGGGCCATGGGGTCTTGGTGGGATAGGAAGGCATGGGGTCATGGGGGTCATGGGATCATGGGGGGATGGGGGGCCATGGGGTCTAGGTGGGATAGGGGGACATGGGATCATGGGGGGACATGGGGTCATGGGGTCATGGGAGAAATGGGGTCATGGGGGGAAATGGGGGGATGGGGGGACATGGGGGCCGTGGGGTCTAGGTGGGATAGGGGGACATGGGATCATGGGGGGACATGGGGTCATGGGGTCATGGGAGAAATGGGGTCATGGGGGGAAACGGGGGGATGGGGGGACATGGGGGCCGTGGGGTCTTGGTGGGATGGGAGGACATGGGATCATGGGGAGATATAGGGGCCATGGAGTCTTGGTGGGATAGGAAGGCATGGGGTCATGGGGGTCATGGGATCATGGGGGGATGGGGGGCCATGGGGTCTAGGTGGGATAGGGGGACATGGGATCATGGGGGGACATGGGGTCATGGGGTCATGGGGGAAATGGGGTCATGGGGGGAAATGGGGGGCCATGGGGTCTAGGTGGGATAGGGGGACATGGGATCATGAGGCTCTCTCTCTCCCTCTCTCTCTCTCTCCCTCTCTCTCTCTCTCTCTCCCTCTCTCTCTCTCTCCCTCTCTCTCTCTCTCCCTCTCTCTCTCTCTCCCTCTCTCTCTCTCTCCCTCTCTCTCTCTCTCCCTCTCTCTCTCTCTCCCTCTCTCTCTCTCTCCCTCTCTCTCTCTCTCCCTCTCTCTCTCTCTCCCTCTCTCTCTCTCTCCCTCTCTCTCTCTCTCCCTCTCTCTCTCTCTCCCTCTCTCTCTCTCTCCCTCTCTCTCTCTCTCCCTCTCTCTCTCTCTCCCTCTCTCTCTCTCTCCCTCTCTCTCTCTCTCCCTCTCTCTCTCTCTCCCTCTCTCTCTCTCTCCCTCTCTCTCTCTCTCCCTCTCTCTCTCTCTCCCTCTCTCTCTCTCTCCCTCTCTCTCTCTCTCCCTCTCTCTCTCTCTCCCTCTCTCTCTCTCTCCCTCTCTCTCTCTCTCCCTCTCTCTCTCTCTCCCTCTCTCTCTCTCTCCCTCTCTCTCTCTCTCCCTCTCTCTCTCTCTCCCTCTCTCTCTCTCTCCCTCTCTCTCTCTCTCCCTCTCTCTCTCTCTCCCTCTCTCTCTCTCTCCCTCTCTCTCTCTCTCCCTCTCTCTCTCTCTCCCTCTCTCTCTCTCTCCCTCTCTCTCTCTCTCCCTCTCTCTCTCTCTCCCTCTCTCTCTCTCTCCCTCTCTCTCTCTCTCCCTCTCTCTCTCTCTCCCTCTCTCTCTCTCTCCCTCTCTCTCTCTCTCCCTCTCTCTCTCTCTCCCTCTCTCTCTCTCTCCCTCTCTCTCTCTCTCCCTCTCTCTCTCTCTCCCTCTCTCTCTCTCTCCCTCTCTCTCTCTCTCCCTCTCTCTCTCTCTCCCTCTCTCTCTCTCTCCCTCTCTCTCTCTCTCCCTCTCTCTCTTCCTTCCCTCTCTCCCCTCCCTCCTCTATAAGAAAATTTACAGGTCCACATGAACCCTTTCAACCTTTCCCTGACACCAATTAACTCTCGTCAATTTCCATCGTTTTTTTTCAGGTCGCATTTTGAGCAAACTTTTGGGTTTCCGATATTGAACTACGGCACGGGCAGGCGGAGACTCAGAAGGCGCTCTACGTCCCCATGGTGTACACCTCCGACAAGGGGCCATGGAGTCTTGGTGGGATAGGAAGGCATGGGGTCATGGGGGTCATGGGATCATGGGGGGATGGGGGGCCATGGGGTCTAGGTGGGATAGGGGGACATGGGATCATGGGGGGACATGGGGTCATGGGGGTCATGGGGGAAAATGGGATCATGGGGGGATGGGGGGTCATGGGGTTTAGGTGAGATAGGGGGACATGGGATCATGGGGGGACATGGGGTCATGGGGGTACATGGGATCATGGGAAGAAATTAGGGTCATAGGGTGACGGGGTCATGATCAGACATGGGGTCATGGGAGGGCATGGGGTCATGGGGGACATGGGGTCATGGGGGTCATGGGGGAAAATGGGATCATGGGGGGATGGGGGGTCATGGGGTTTAGGTGAGATAGGGGGACATGGGATCATGGGGGGACATGGGGTCATGGGGGTACATGGGATCATGGGAAGAAATTAGGGTCATAGGGTGACGGGGTCATGATCAGACATGGGGTCATGGGAGGGCATGGGGTCATGGGGGACATGGGAGGACGTGGTCATAGGAAGATATAGGGTCATGGAGGGACATGAGTCATGGGAAGACATGGGTCATGAGGGGACATGGCGTCTCGGGGGTCATGGGATCATGGAGGTCATGGGGGAATTGGGAAGTACATGGGTATGGTATTTGCGCATGTAGTCATAGTCTTTAATAACGTGCAAATGTTGAAGGTGAGGGACATGCGTTCATGCCTCTTCCACCCATCCCTCTTTGCCTTCCTCAACCCTTACTTCCTCTCCTCTCGACGCTTTTCCTCTCCCCCAACCATCTCCTCCCCGCTTCCTCCTTTCTTCCGGACTGCCTTCAACTGTCTCAATTTCTGTCCTCTCACTGTTTCCCACGCTCCCTCTCCCTCCATCCTCTTCCCTCCCGCACTTTTTCCCTCTTTCTCGCACTTTTCCTTTCTCCGCTCCCTCCTCTCTCCCCCTCTCTTCCCCCCCTCTCCCCCTCTCTTCCTTCCCTCTCTCCCCCTCCCTCCCCCCCCTCCCCCCCTCTCCTCTATAAGAAAATTTACAGGTCCACATGAACCCTTTCAACCTTTCCCCTGACACCAATTAACTCTCGTCAATTTCCATCGTTTTTTTTCAGGTCGCATTTTGAGCAAACTTTTGGGTTTCCGATATTGAACTACGGCACGGGGCAGGCGGAGACTCAGAAGGCGCTCTACGTCCCCATGGTGTACACCTCCGACAAGGGCCGGCCCGACTGGAACTGTTGCTATGACGCCCTCTCCAGTTCCGTTGTCGGTCCGTTGATCCAAACAGCCATAGAGACGCGCCAGTTCAGTTTCAGTCGGCCGTACCTCCTCCAAACGGCGCAAAGGGGTGTTGGTGAGAAAGATCTAAAAGCCCTAAAACCCTAAAAACCCTAAAACCCTTAAAACCCTAACCCTGAAAACCCTAAAAACCCTAAAACCCTAGAAACCCTAAAAACCCGAAACCCTAACACCCTAAAAACCCTAATAACCCTAAAAAATCTAAACCCTAAAACTCTAAAAACCCTATACTATGATTGTGCAGCCTTTGCCATTCCCCTGTTTGACAACTCTCCGAATGCGAGCTCCCCTCCGGCCGTGACCGGCATCCTCGGCGGCTCCATCATCACGGACGCGCTCATCAACAATCTCCTCGCAGAGCAGCTCAACACAAGTATGTGTATGTATATGCACGCATGCATCTTTGTATATGTATGTTTATGCGTACATGTATGTATGTATGTATGTATATGTTTATGTATGACCTTCTTCTACATTCTTGAACGTTCCCATTGCTTCCCCGTTCCCGTGTTGCTCCTTCATTCTTCATACTCATCTCTTTTTTAGGGTTTCCTCGATGAATCCATGAACAGCGGATAAGTTCACTCTGGAAATATACGATGTGACGAGTTCAAGGGAGAGTCCCCCCCAGCTGTACGGCCCGGGGCCCCCTCTCCTTGAAGCCGTCCCCGGCCGTGAGCGGCCGCCGGTCGCTGCGAGTCCAAATAACATCACAAAGCCACACCGGTACAAGATGGTGGTGCCCTTAATCCTCGGCGATCCGAGGAGGTCCGTCGAAGCATGGTGCAGGTAACCCGAAAAACCCTAAAGTTTATAAAACCCTAGAAATTCTAAAACCCTGAAGTTTCTAAAACCCTAAAGATTCTAAGACCTTCACACTTCGAAAACCCTAGAATTTATAAAACCTAAGGAATTTCTAAAACCCGAAAGTTTCTAAAACCCTCAAATTTTACCCCCATGTTTTTCTTAAATTTTTTCCTTTTAACTTTTTTGCAGATATGAAGACTATGATCATGTCCCCTGGGGATGGGACTCCATCTCATGGGGCCTTCTCTTCGGCACAGTTGTGCTGCTAGTTTTTTACATAGTGCTGTTCATGGCTCGCCGTAACGCCACCATGCAGGCGGCGTACGCGCACATGGAAACGCTTAAAGGAGAGGCGGAGGCCGCGGATAAAGCCAAAAGCAACTTCCTCGCCATGGTGTCGCATGAGATTCGAACGCCCATGAATGGGGTTCTAGGTGGGTTTTTTGGCAACGAAAAAAACACTAAATTTACGAAAAGAAAAATTTAAGAAAAAAAAAATGAACTACAACGTGGTTGACGAAAGCGTTTGAAATGCAAGCCATGAAATTTCGAAATTGCCACAAAATGTGAGGGGAGGGGATTCTACTTCTCCCTGCCCCGACGTTGCCCTCCACATTGTGCATGAAGTTGCATGTTCCCCAACCTTCCCCGCAGGCATGCTAGGCATCCTCCTCGACTCCCCATTGGACGCCCACCAGACGGAGCACGTCCGTACGGCGCAGTCCTGCGGGGAATCGCTCGTGGTTCTCCTGAACGGCGTCCTCGACCTCGCGAAGGTCGAGGCCGGGAAGCTCCAACTCGAGGCCATTCGATTCGGCCTTAAGGACGCGCTGGGGGAGACGCTCGACATCTTTCAGGGGAGGGCGAGGGAGAAGGGCATTCAAGGTATGGGGAGGGGGAGGGGGGGGGAGAGGGAGAGGGGAGAGGGGGAGGGGGAGTGGGGGAGGGAGGGGGAGGGGGAGGGAGGGGGAGGGGGGAGGGGAGAGGGAGGAGGGGGAGGGGGAGGGGGAGGGGGGGGAGGGGGGAGGGAGGGGGAGGGAGAGGGGAGGAGGGGGAGGGGGAGGGAGGGGGAGGGGGAGGGGAGGGAGGGGGAGGGAGAGGGGAGGAGGGGGAGGGGGAGGGGGAGGGAGGGGGAGGGAGGGGACGGGAGAGGGGAGGAGGGGAGGGGGGAGGAGGAGGGGGAGGAGGGGGAGGGAGGGGGGAGGGGAGGGGAGGGGGAGGGGAGGGGAGGGGAGGGGGAGGGGGAGGGGAGGGGAGGGGGAGGGGAGGGGGGATGGGAGAGGGAGGAGGGGGGGAGGGGGGAGGGGGAGGAGGGGGAGGGGGAGGGAGAGGGAGGAGGGGAGGGGAGGGGGAGGGGAGGGGGGAGGGGAGGGGGACGGGAGAGGGAGGAGGGGGAGGGGGGAGGGGAGGGGAGGGGGAGGAGGGGGAGGGAGGGGGAGGGGAGGGGAGGGGAGGGAGGGGGAGGGAGGGGAGGGGAGGAGGGGAGGGGAGGGGGAAGGGGGAGGTGGGGGAGGGGGAGGGGGGGAGGGAGGGGGGAGGGGGAGGGAGGGGGAGGTGGGGGAGGGAGAGGAGGAGGGGGAGGGGGAGGGGGAGGGGAGGGGGAGGGGGAGGAGAGGGGAGGAGGGGGAGGGGGAGGAGGGAGGGGGGAGGGGGAGGGAGAGGGGAGAGGGAGGGAGGAGGAGGGGGGGAGGGGGAGGAGGGAGGGGGGGGGAGGGGGAAGGGGAGGGGGAGGGAGGGGGAAGGGGGAGGTGGGAGGGGGGGAGGGGAGGGGGAGGAGGGAGGGGAGGGGAGGGGAGGGGGGAGGGGAGGGGGAGGTGGGGAGGGGGAGGGAGGGGGGGAGGGAGAGGGAGGAGGGGGGGGAGGGGGAGGGGGAGGGGAGGGGAGGGGAGGGGGGAGGGGGAGGGGGAGGGGAGAGGGAGGAGGGGGAGGGGAGGGGGGGAGGGGAGGGAGGAGGAGGGGGGATGGGGAAGGGGAGGGGGAGGGGGAGGGGGAAGGGGGAGGTGGGAGGGGAGGGGGGAGGGGGAGGGGAGGAGGGGGGATGGGGAAGGGGGAGGTGGAGGGTGGAGGGGGGAGGGAGGGGGAAGGGGGAGGGGGGGAGGGAGGTGGGGGAGGGAGGGGGGGAGGGGGGGAGGGGAGGGAGAGGGAGGGAGGGGGGGAGGGGGGGAGGGAGGAGGGATGGGGAAGGGGAGGGGGGAGGGGAGGGGAGGGGAGGGGGAGGAGGGGGAGGGGGGGAGGGAGGGGGAAGGGGAGGGGGAGGGAGGTGGGGGAGGGGGGGAGGGGGAGGGAGAGGGGAGGAGGGGGAGGGGAGGGGGGGGGAGGGGGGAGGGGGAGGAAAGGGGAGGAGAAGGGATCGGGGGAGGAGGTGGAGGAGTGAGCTAGAGAAGAGAGGGATAATAGTTCTTGAATTCCTAAAGGGTGAAATCCTAAGAATGCTGTTTCCTTTCTTATCTGATCGGTGCGTCGTTGTTATTATTTTTTCCTGCAGTTGCGGGTCTTTTAGATGTTGACGTTCCGGAACTCGTCATCGGAGATCAAATGCGTTTTCGGCAAGTCCTTGTCAACCTCATAGGTGGGGCCCACCACATTGGATTGGACCTGTAACCTCTCTCTCTCCCCCTCTCTCCTCTCAGTTTCTCGTTTTTTTCTTCTCCCTCTTTCTTCCCTCTCTCCGCTTCCCGGATTTTTGAAGGTTTGATATTTTGGAGTTTTGGCTTGTTGAAGAGCTAGGGCTCTTGAAAGTCTAAATTTCAAACAATTTGAGGGATTCAAGCTATCTGTTCTCTGACATGTTATATATGTATGTATGCTTATACACTTTGACAGGTAATGCCATAAAATTTACAGAGAAGGGCCACATTCTTGTCCGAATTCATCGAGTGCAGAACACTAAAGGGCTTTCTACTGAACTGAAGGACCATGGATTCCGTTCCGAGCCTAAGTGTTTTTCTCCCACTTGTAGAAACCATCCTTCTAAGGTTGAAACTTCCCTACGAAATCAGAGTAAAACAAGAATATTTGGTGAAGAAATGGCACCTTTTTTGGGTCCATCTCCCTGCGGCTACTCTCACCAAACACTTAGTGGTCTTCCGGTTGCTGACAAGAAGCAGCCATGGGGGGGAGGAAACCCTAATTTTGAGATAATGAGTGTGTTAAGGAGTTGTACGGACAGTCTCTCTCACTCCAACCTTGATGAGTCCATTTTGGGCTCAGAGAAGCTCTTAATAGACGGTGAGAGTTCGGAGCATTGGCCGGAAATCATGGAAGAGAGCTCATCAGAATGTGCGATACATATGTTGAACATAGAGGGAAGTAGAGAGGGGGAGAGAGGGAATACAAAATGTATAGACTTTGCATGCCTGAATTATGTGAAGGATCTTGTGGCTTTGAAAGTGGAGAAAGGGAAGGGATGGGAGGGGAGGATGGGAGAGAGAGGAGAGGTTGGTAGGACCAACCTTGCAGTCATGGAGGGAGGAGAAGGAGGGGGAGGAGGAGGGAGAGGAGGAGGGGGAGGAGGAGGAGGAGAAGGAGGAGGGGGAGGAGGAGGGAGAGAAGGAGGAGGAGGGGGAGGAGGAGGGGGAGGAGGAGGGAGAGGAGGAGAGGGAGGAGGAGGTGACACGTGTCAACTGGTGATTGAGTGTGAAGATACCGGTTCTGGTATTCCTTGGGAAGCACAGTCCCACATATTCGAACCCTTCATGCAGGTGCGAACATTTGGAACACTTTGGAAAGATATAGCCCAAACTAAAACCCAAGTGAATTCGTTTTTTGCAAGTGCTGTATTTATATACTTTCACTTTTTTATCTTCCTTTTATTCACTGTACATTCTTACTTTTTTTTTTCTATTCGTTACTTTTTTGCAGGCAGATTCGAGTACGGGCCGAACTCATGGTGGGACTGGAATGGGACTCTCTATCGCGAAGCACCTTGTAAGTTTCTCAGAGTCAAAAATTGGCTAACTTTAAACATAGAACTGAAAACTCCTTGGTGAGTTTAAGAGAGCTTTGGGATTCATGTATTCGAACTCTATTCTGCACTTATCTCCTCTTTTCTTTCTTCCTCTCTCTCTCCTTCTCTCTCCTTCCCCTCTTTCCCACTCTCTCACTCTCCGTCCCCTCCTCTCTTTGATCCCCCTATCTCCCTCTCTCTCTCTCTTCTGTCTTCTCCCCACTCTCACTCTATCCTCTCACTTCCCCTCTTCTCTCTCGTCTATCTCTCTCTTCCCCTCTCTTTTCTCCCTTCTTTCCCTCTCTCTCTCCCTCTTTCCTCCCCTTCCACTCTCTCCCTCTTTCCCTCCTCTCTTTTCACCCCATCCCGCTCTCGCCCCGCTTCCCTCTCCTCTCCCCCTCATCCTCTATATACTTTCTCCCTCTCTCTCTCTCTGCAGGTCCAACTAATGGGAGGAGACATGACATTTGTGAGCCAAGAAGGAGTCGGAACAACATTCTTTTTCTCCGTTCGATTCGAACTCCCGAACTCAAACTCTCCCGACAGCCAATGCGCTCTCATTCCAAGCGGCGCTCTCTCTCTCTCTCCCTCTCCCTCTCCCTCTTTCTCTCCCTCTCTCTCTCTCTCTCCCTCTCCCTCCATGGATGACGACAGCAGCCATGGCTGCATGCATAATCATTCCATGAAGAGGAGGTTTAATGGCGAACCCATCCTTCTTGTTGATACTCTTCTTGTACGGCAACAGGTAAAAACTCAGTTTTTTTTTTTTTTTTTTGGAGGTGAGGGGGGGGTTTGCAGGTTCTTGTTTCAGTCTAATCTTACTGTTAGTTTAATTTAGTTCTTTTTTTTTTTTCTAGTTTAATTGTTTGTTGATTTGTTGATTTGCAGGTTTCAGCGACCATTCTCCACCAATTAGGGTTCGAGGTCCACCTCGCGGTTGATCCTGAAGCAGCTTTCCGAGCCATAGCAAATACCCCATTTTCGGGAACGACGGGTGAAAATAGCAATAGCAAATTAAAGAGATTTGCAGCTGTAGTAGTGGATAAAGACGCATTTGGGTACAATACGGGTATATTCTTCGGAAAAAATCTGCTTCAAAAAGGGGGTATAGTAAAAAATTGCAGAAATTCGAACCAAGGAGAGGCTTCAGCAGAGGCCACAGAAGCGTTGGAGAATGAAAAAATTCAGGGTTCCATGTGCGGAGAATTTTCCGTTCCGCCGTTAATTTTGGTCGCTGTTGAACTGAGCGACTGGGAACGTACGGAATCACGGAACGGAGGGTACATGGAACTGCTCTTGAAGCCGTTAAGATGCTCAACTTTGGAGCAGGCTCTTGCGAAGGTAAGGCTTCTGAGCTCTTTTATTTTATTTTTTATTTTTTGACATACATATGTTTTAGAGGATTCAGGAATTTGGTTATTGGTACGAATTTTTCAGAGTTTCAAATTTAATATTTCCCTCGTTTATGCCTTTTTTATTTTTTGGCCTTTACTACTCAGGTCATGGGATTGGATAGAACCCCTCCGCCAACGGCTCCGCACAAAACCGCACTTCGAAAAATTCTTCAAGCAAAGCTGCAAGGCCAACATGCCCTGGTCTGTTCTTGCAAAGCCCTCTCTCTCTCTCTCTCTCTCTCTCTCTCTATCTCTCTCCCCTCTCTCCCTCCTCTCAATCTCTCTCCCCTCTTCTCCACCCTCTGTCCCCTCCCACACTCCCTCCTCTCTCTCCGACACCCTTACTTGATCCCTCTCTCCCTCTCTCTCTCTTTTTCCCCCTATTATCCCTAACCCCCCTCTAAAACGTTAACTCTGCGACCATCAACCAACACCCCCAAATGCACATATGCCTGCTCCCCCTAACCCTAAAACTCTAGAACCCTAAATCCATTAAACCCTAAACCATAAAACCCCAAACCCTAGAACCCTAAAACCTGAAACCCCAAACCCTAAACCCTAAACCCTAAAACCCCAAACCGTAAACCCTAGATCCCTCTCTAAACTCTAGAACCCTCCCTAAATCCTAGAACCCTAGAACCCTAGAACCCCAAACCCTAAACCCTAAACCCTAAACTAATAAACCCTAAACCCTAAACCCTAATTCCTTCGTCCCCTTGCTTGCAGGTGGTGGACGACAATTCGGTGAACCGGCGAGTGGCTCAGAGCGCGCTGCGGCGGTACGGCCTGAACGTAGAAACAGTACCGAGCGGGGCGGAGGCGTTGGCCCGCCTTCAGGGAAGCCATGGATTCGACCTCGTCTTCATGGACCTGCAAATGCCCGGAATGGATGGGTCAGTTGGGGGAGGGGGGGGGGTAGGGTTTAAGGGTCTAGGGTTTAAGGGTTTAAGGTTTAGGGTTTAGGGGTTTAGGGGTTTAAGGTTTAAGGGTTTAGGGTTAGGGTTTAAGGGTTTAGGGTTAGGGTTTAGGGGTTTAGGGTTTAAGGGTTTAGGGTTTAAAGTGTAGGGCTTAGGGTTCAGGGGCGTGGGGTTTAGACAGGGTTGTGTGGGGTTTGGGGTTTCATGGCTCCTGAGGCGTCACGGTGAAAACTCGCAAGTCTCAGAAGCTTCAGACTTCTAAAGGCCCAAAAGCCCAAAAGCCCTATACATTGAAATTCCGACAACTAAAAGACCCCCAACCCTAATCCCTGAAACCCTAATCCCCTGAACCCTTCAAAACTTAAGTCCTGCACCCTGATTGAAATCCCATGCCCTTAAACCCTGACCCCAAACCCTACACCCTAAGCCCTAACCCTTGATTCCTTAATCCCTTAACCCTAGCCTCTAAACCCTCAACTCTAAATCCTAAAGCCTCAAACCCGAAAGCCTCAAACTCTCAACCCTAACCCTTAACCCTAACCCCTAAACCCTAAAACCCTAAACCCTAAAACCCTAAACCCTACCCCCTCCCTCCCCGCAGGTACGCGACGACGGCGGCCCTCCGCGCCCTGGAGGCGCGCGGCGGTGCGCGTACCCCCCGGGGCGGTTCGCGCGTGCGCGTAGTGGCGATGAGCGCGGACGTGGTGCCCGCAGCGCGTGAGATGTGCCGCCAGGCGGGCATGGACGGATTCGTGGCCAAACCCATAGACGAGGAGCAGCTCTTCCTCACTCTCGTCGAGGAGGAGGGAGGAGGAGGAGGAGGAGGAGGAGGAGGGAGAGGGAGAGGGAAGAAGGGAGAGTAGGGACTCTCTCTCTCTTTCTCTCTCTCTCTGTCCCTCTTTCTCTCTTTTTCTCTCCCTCTCTCTCTTTATTCTCTCCCTCTCCCTCTTTCTGTCTCTCTCTCTTGTTTCTGTCTCTCGTTTCCCGTCTCCCTCCCCCCTCTCTATCGCTTTGCCTCCTCCTACCACCCAATGCCTGCCCTCTCTCCCTCCCTCTACTACCCTCTCCTCCCCTCCCTCTCTGTCTCCCGCCCTCTATCCGTCGCTCTCCCTTTCCCTCCCTTCCCCTGCCCCCCCTCTCTCTCTCTCCTCTCTCCCTCCGTCACTCCCTCTGTCCCCCCTCTCCCCCTCCCTCTCCCCAGCTCTCTCCCTCTCCCTCCCGCTGCCCCCCCTCTCTCTCTCTTGACTATCCCTCCCCTCACTCCCTCTGTCCCCCTCTTTCCTCCCTCCTCCCCAGCTCTCTCCTTCCCCTTCCCCCTGCCTCCCCCTCTCTCTCTCTCTCCTGTCTCTCCCTCCCTCACTCCCTCTGTCCCCTCTCTCCCTCACTCCCTCTCCCCAGCTTTCTGTCCATCTCCCTACGTTAAGCTTGTCTCGGCCCCAAAATACAGAATGTACAAAAAGCTCAGGACTGACTCAAAGACGAATCCTATTTCCTCTTCACATGGTGTGAACACAGAAATAGTTTTCCTAGTGCCTTTTACAGACTAGGCGACTTATTTCGACTCCAATTCTTCACGTAGAGGTTCAGTTTTTTTATAAAATTTTCATTTCTTTTTTTTTTCCTTCTTTCGTTTCCAATTTTAGCTGTACTGACGGACCGCTGCAGACCAAACTTCATGTAGAGAAATCAGAAGCGATTATGTGCCCCATAGAAATGAGCACAAAGCGATGTACCAATTTTAAACTTTATACAGTTCGAGTTAAGGGCTCGTGTGAGCGTCAAGTGTGACCGATTGTCTTGTGGTGACTTAAAACCCTAAAATTTCTAAACCTAAGAAGGGACCTTAAGCACTAAAACCCTTAAATTTCCCTCAACAAAATGAATGGACTACCGTATAGGCAAAGCCATACCAACTTATCATTAATTTTTGTTTATTACTATTATAACCATTCAACTAACCATTGTTGGCCTGATGTTTGGCACCCATTGCCAACCAATGTTGCGGCTACCATATACAATGGTTGGCTGGGTCCGCCGACGGACCAATGCTTGCAGCCCATTGGCAATGACGCCAACCAATGGCAATCACTCCAACAGTCCAATGGCTGAAGCAATGGTTGATCCAATGGTTGGACCAATGGTTCATCCAATGGCACGTCCCAAATTCAGAGATGCCATGCTCCATCCATACAGTTAAACCGTACAGTTTCTCGTTAGACCGTACCATCAGCGTACGGTCCCCCACGTACGGCGGAAAAAGGGGGATGAAAATTTCTCACATTTGGCGAACGGCCCTCCACATGGAACAGGAAGCTAACGTGGCAGGCCTTGATTGGTTCATGCCATCAAAAAACTTCCACGATACCGTACGATTTCGTACAGTTCCCGGACCGTACTGTAGCGAACGTTCGTACAACATAACGGTTCAGAATCACCGTTTCCATGACGTCGTATAACCCATTATGACGCAGTCCGACGGATCTAAGCAGTTATATGACGTCATTTAACATAGTGTGACGCAAACAGACGGATCAAACATTGCATATGACGTCAGTGAACGGAATCCCACGCAATCCGACGGGTCCACCCGTTTCCATGACGTCATATCATGGCTCGTGACGCAAGCACGCGGTCGGGTCGAGACGGGCCGCGGCGGAGGGCGGCGGGCGGCGGGCGATGGCGGCGGAGGGCCCTCCCCGGCACGTGCGGGCGACGGGCCAATGGGCGGCGCTCGGGGGCCTCTTGTTCCTCCTCGCGCAGGCGCGGCCCTGAACCCTTCGGAGCGGCCCGCCGGGGTTTAGGCCATGCATGCATGGGGGGCATGAGGGGCCACGGAGGAGCGTGGGGGAGCATGGGGGGGGGGGGGGCATGGGGGGGCATGGGGAATGGGGGGAGCATGAGGCATGGGGGGGCATGGGGAATGGGGAAGCATGAGGCATAGGGGGGCATGGGGGGGCATGGGGAATGGGGGGAGCATGAGGCATTGGGGGGCATGGGAGAGCATGGGGGGCCATGGGGAATGGGGGAGCATGGGGCATGGGGGGGCATGGGGAATGGGGGAGCATGAGGCATGGGGGGGCATGGGGAATGGGCATGGGGGGCCATGGGGAATGGGGGAGCATGAGGCATGGGGGGGCATGGGGAATGGGGGAGCATGAGGCATGGGGGGGCATGGGGAATGGGGGAGCATGGGGAATGGGGGGGCATGGGGAATGGGGGGAGCATGAGGCATTGGGGGGCATGGGAGAGCATGGGGGGCCATGGGGAATGGGGGAGCATGAGGCATGAGCGGGCATGGGGAAGCATACGGAGACATGGGTCATGGGGCAGTGCAGATGGGTGGGTAGGTCCTCACATCACATGGGCATCCCAATGTCGCGAGAAAATGCAGCCCTTTCATAATTTTGCACCATCCCCATCCACATTTGCATCCTACCTATTCCAAACCACATCCCAACATCCACATCAGACCATCGCATGCACATTCGCATCCGCCACATCCTCACATCTCCACCCTCAAACGATGGGCTGCTTGTCGAGGTGCAGGCGGAGATCATATGGGTGTACCTCTCCCTCTCTCCCTCCGTCGAGCAGCTCCAAAACAACGAAGTCGTCACTTTCCGCGCAACGCAGGAAATTCGCCAAAATGTGGGCCCCAAGTTCGACAAGCTGCTCGGCAACATCAAAGAAATCGCCGCACAAAACCAAAAACTGTTAACGGAACTGAAGGAGCAGACGGAGCTCCATCACAAGGTGAGGGGAGACATTGAAATTACTTCAACAACAAACCCTCAACTAGTTTCAAACTTCGAAAATTGTGAGCTTCTTTTGGTTTTTTAATCTCAACAGCTTATATATGTACCCATTTTGATGCAAGTTCTAGCATTTAGGTTGTCTCTCTCGCTTCCTCTCTCTCTCCCTCCCTCTCTCCCTCCGTCGAGCAGCTCCAAAACAACGAAGTCGTCACTTTCCGCGCAACGCAGGAAATTCGCCAAAATGTGGGCCCCAAGTTCGACAAGCTGCTCGGCAACATCAAAGAAATCGCCGCACAAAACCAAAAACTGTTAACGGAACTGAAGGAGCAGACGGAGCTCCATCACAAGGTGAGGGGAGACATTGAAATTACTTCAACAACAAACCCTCAACTAGTTTCAAACTTCGAAAATTGTGAGCTTCTTTTGGTTTTTTAATCTCAACAGCTTATATATGTACCCATTTTGATGCAAGTTCTAGCATTTAGGTTGTCTCTCTCGCTTCCTCTCTCTCCCTCCCTCTCTCCCCTCCCTCTCTCTCGCTCCCTTTTGCTCTCTTTCTCCCTCTCTCTCTCTCGCGGACAATGTTTGTAGATAAATTTCAATAGTTGGTCATGAAAATGTTTGGGGCATGTGTTAGCTTCTTGCAGAGCTCAACCCTCGAACACTTTCGGAAGGTTCCGACGAACCTTCCGAGTCCTGTGGGCGGCAAAAGGACTCTGGGCGGGCGGGAACCATTCATTGGCAACCAGCTCCGGAAAAATTTCTATTGGCTCTTTGCACTGGCGGGCAGGTGGGGCTATTCTGTCTCTCTCTCTCTCTCTCTCTCTCTCTCTCTCTCTCTCACTCCCCCTCCCTCGTCTTTCTCCCCCCCCTCCTTCTCCCCCTCCCTTCGTTTTTTCCCTTTCTTATAGGGCTTTCATGCGCTCTTTGGCTTGACCTAATAGAAAGAATGTTGTTGTAGATTTCGTGGACGAAATGTTGCTCTCTTTTCATGACCACCATACCTTGAAATTGATGTTCTTTTGTGTAGGGACATATGAAAGCTCTCTTTCCCTCTCTCTCTCTCAGTCTTTCTCACTCTCTCCCCCCCTCTCTATCCCTCTCTCTCTCTCCCTCTCTCCCTCTCTCCCTCTCTCCCTCTCTCCCTCTCCCCCACCTCCCTATCCCTCTATATGTATCCGTACATTTGTATGATGGAGATGATTTAGGGGTTTTGGGCATTCAGATGAGCAACCGGCTGATGTGCCTTCGCCAGAACATGGTCGATGCGGCGGTTTTGAATCGAACTCTCATTCTTCCAACGAAGGAGCTCGACTACGACTACACTCGCCTTCTCGATTTTGAGCATTTTAAGGTGAGTTGAATCATTTCTTAACTATATGAAGTCTCACTCCTCGTTTCATGACATCACAAACCTCAACGAATGTAAAAAAAAAACCACCACTTTTTGTTTGTCTCTAAACCCTAATCCTTTAAAGCCCTGAACACTCCAAAACCCTAAAATTTCGGAACCCTACAAACGTCTTCCGTTTCAAGATCTCAGATTGGTTACATTGCACTGTTATTTGTTGCACATGGAACCCTTCAGTTTGTGGGGAATTTTCCGTTGAGCGCTGTAACGGATTTTGGGTGCATGTGAACTGGGTTAGGGCAGAGCTGCTTCGGAGACAACTCTCTTATTACAGCGGAGGAGTTTAAGGCTCTGCCAGCAAGTAAGGGAAGTCTGCATGTGGACGGCTTTCTGTGCCACATACAGTCGTGGCAACCGGACAATTTCTGCATTAACTTTATGAAGAGGCTTCAAAAGGTATGTTTGAGTACAATTTATGCTGAATTAATGTCCTCTCTCCATTTTTTTGTATTCGTTTCTTTTGATTGTTTTTATCATCGTTTATTTTGGACCCGTTTCTCAGCTTTTGCAGCTCCCTCGAAATCCCTTCTTGGTGACCTGTACCTACCTTTCGATTCTTTCTCGGACTCTCTTGGTTCTTCTCTCCTCTCCTCCCAATCTCTCCCTCGTTCAATCCCTCTCACTATCTCCCCCCACCTCCCATTCCTCTACCCTCTCACCTTCCCCTTCCCTTCTCCTCTCCCTTTCCTTCCTCCTGCCCGTCTCTCCCTCCTCCCGAACGCCGTCCCTCGACTCCCTCTGTCCCCCCTTCCCCCTTCCCCTCCCTCTCTCGCTCCCCACTTTCCCCCCCCCCTCTCCACCTCCACCCTTCCCCTCCCCAATCCCCCATTCCCCCCATCCCCCCCTTCCCCTCCCTCCCCCTCTCTCCCTCACCCACCCTCTCCTCTTCCCTCTAACCACCTCATCCTCTCCGCCTCCCTCCCTTCCCCCCAATCTCCCCTGCCCTCCCTCCCTTTCCCCCTCTTCTCCCGCTCCCTCCCTCCCCTCCCTCTCCCCTTCCACTCCCCCTCCCCCTCCCTTCCCCCCCCTCCCCCCCTCTCCCTCCCTCCCCCCCTCTCCCTCACCCACCCTCTCCTCCCCCCATCCCACGCAGGACCTCGGCGCCACCTTCTCCCCAAACCCCGAAATCGTGCACCCCCCTCCTCGCTTCTCCATGAAGATCGGCGCGTTGCGTAAAAAATACGAAAAAAACACTTCTCCGAAAGTGCTTGCTTTCGGGAACATGTTCGGCATGGCCTTGAAGGACATGCCTCTCAACAGCCCCCGCGGAGGGCCCCTCTACGCCCCCCCCCACTGCCTCTCCCTCCTTCAGCCGAGTCAGCGCATACTGCAGGCAGCGAGGGGCTTTTGCAACACGCTCTTGGGGACAAGGTTTATAGGTGGGTGGATGGGAGAAACTGAACCTAAACATAGACATGAACATATGAACATTACCATTAGGATGTTTGTTGAAGGAGAATGATAGTGCACCCCCCCATTTTAGATATCCCACCCCCCTTTTTGAAAGTTTTGAGAAAGGGGGTGAAATATCCAAAACAGGGGGCGGGGGGGGGGGGGGTAACCCAAAACAGGAGAGCAAAATTTTCAAAAAAGGGGGTGGGATATCCAAAATAGGGGGTGCAATATCATTCTCACTCGAAAGGTAAACATAGGTTTGACCAATGGTTGGATTTGACCAATGCATGTTGGTTCTATAGTCCTCTCTCTCTCTCCCACTCTCTCTCTCTTTCTCTCTCCCACTCTCTCTCTCTCTTCCCCCTCAATCCCTCTCGCTCGCCATAAAACCACTCAAGTTTCCAAAGACCTAGAACTTATAGAAAACCTAATTGCCATAACGGACCCTAATAATGCATTCAACACCTCCTACATCCCTAATGAAAAAATAAAAACCATCAAAAATGCTTCCCACATGCGCACACATCGACTTTTCTCGTGCATGTTTCTGCAGCCGTGCATTTGAGGAGGGGCGACTTCTTCCAGCACTGCCTCGAGGGCGATGCCAAGCTCCGCAAGCCCCCCTGCTTTCTGCCCATCACTCAGGTAAGGCCGACATCACTCGACATAGAATATGTTATGCACATGAATGACATACCTTCTGTTATGTACATGATGTGCTAGATGGGATAGAGCTTCCTCTCTCTCTCTCTCTCCCTTTCTTCTCTACCTTTCCCTCTCCATCTCCCCTCTCCCACAAATGGCCAAGTGGTTTTTGAAATTTCAATACAAACGTTCTTTTTTTCTCCCCCTCCCCCTCCCCCTCCCTCTCCCTCCCTCTCCCTCCCTCTCCCCC
>CM074818.1:599643-607143 GCA_037447605.1 Zygnema circumcarinatum
CCCTCTCCCTCTCCCACTCCCTCTCCCTCTTCTGCCATGCGATGGCCATATTATCATTCATGTACTGGAAAAACTTAAAAGAGAAGAAAAAAAAAAAAAACAGTAGTCCATGGCAGTTAACAAGTCGTTCGACTCACCATGCTCGATTTTATCCAATGAACACAATTCAAGAATGTCCATTTGTGGAGTTTCTCGCCCTGTTCCGTTCGAGTTCATTGGTCATTCGACAGTTACATCAGCTGAAAATTGGCGGTTTTGTCGCTACTGTACTTGGCGGTTCCAACGGGCGATTTTGGACCCTTTCCAAACATAAACGTACGAACCTGTACGAAATTGTCGGCAATGTACGGCCTTAAATGCGATACTGTACGGTTCTGGTAAAAAAGTCAGACTGACCGTACCAACAGTTGAATTTGGTCGAGGGCAGGGCCCAGCCGACCATCGTCCAATGGAGACGTGCCACGTGCTCAAGTTTGCAGACGTGGCGACTCGCTAGTGGTTGGATTGTCAACTTTGGTTTTGGCCCAACCTACAGTTGGTAGGGGATGGGTGACCTCCTGTTTCGCTTCGTTCGGTAGGGGAAAGGTTAGGGAGAGGGAGGGGGGGGACGGGTGTAGGGAGTGGGAGAGAGAGGGGAGGGAGAGAGGGGGAGAGGGAGAGGGAGAGGGAGAGGGAGAGGGAGAGGGGGAGGGAGAGGGAGAGAGGGCGACGGGGAAGTAGGGGTAGAGGGGGAGAGGGGAGGGACAGAGAGGGGGAGAGAGTGGAGGAGAGGGAGAGAGAGGGGCAGAGAGAGGGCGAGGGAGAGAGTGCTCCAAGCTGTGCACACAGAGACAAAAGGGGGTGAGTGAGAGAGAGAGAGAGAGAGGGAGAGAGAAGAGGGGCACACATTTATCTTCTGAACCCTGGCCGCTCTCAACCCTGGGTGAGTCACGGAGGGACTGACGCGAGAGGGAGAGTGAGGGAGAAACGTGAGATGAGAGTGAGAGAGATGAGAGAGATGAGAGAGAGAACTGTGAAAGAGAGATGTGTGTGTGTGAGAGAGAGAGAGAGGGAGTGAGTGAGAGAGAGGGAGTGAGAGAGAGGGAGTGAGAGAGAGGGAGTGAGAAAGCGAGAGAGCGAGAGAGAGAGAGGAGAGGATAGGCAAAACCCTTTGTAATCTGTCGATCACGAGGTTTTTGTGATTTCATTTTCTTTTTGAACCTTAAAACCTTGAAGCCTTAAACCTGGAACTCTATTCCTTAAACCCTAAACAGTAAGCCCTAAACTTTTCAAACCCTAAAATCCTGAAATTTAAAACCTCAATCGTTGGACCCTAAACCGTAAACTTAAAACCTCTTCAAAGCTTCAATCTTTAATACCCTAAACCCTCAACCGTAATCCTTAAACCCTAGAAACCAAAACTAATTCTCAAAATGCTAACCTTAAACCGTAAACCCTAAATCTAAAGCCTAACTTACTCCTAAACCCAAAGCTCTGCTGCCTAAACCTTTAACCCTAAACCACAAACGCTAAAACGTAAACCCTAAATCCTTGACCCTAAAACTTAAACCCTGAACCTGAAACCCTAAACCCTACACCCTAAACTCCAAAACTCTAAGCTCTAAATCCTAAACCCTAAACCCTTAACTCTCAACCCTAGGCCCTAAGCCCTAGACCCTACACCCAAGCCCTAAACCCCAAATTCTAAACCCGAAACCGTCAACCATACGCCCAAAACCCTGAACCCTAGACTCTAAGCCCGGCACCCTAGACCCTAAGCCCTTAACCCTAGACCCAAGCCCTAGACCCTAAACCCTAAACCCGTAACCCTAAGCCCTAAACCCTAAACCCTAACCTCTAAACCCCAAACCCTAAACCCTAAACCCGAAACCCTTACCCCTAAACCCTAAACCTAAACCCCTAAACCCTAAACCCTAAACCCCTAAACCCTAACCCTTAAACCCTAACCCTAACTCTCTTGCAGGGGGGCGATGGGCAAGCTAGGAGCGGTCCGCATTGGAGCCGTCGGAGGGACTCCGCGAAGCGTAGCTCGAGAAGCCCTCAGGCAAAGGTGGGAAATCCCGCCTACAACCCATTTTTCTTTATCAAATTGTTTTTTTTCTTTATTTCTATCACATTGTTATGCATCTTGTTCGTTCTGTATGTTTCGCGGATTCATTCGATTTTTTTTTCCTTTTTTTAGGTCGTTTGCAGTGATTTGTTTTGGCGGAAATTTTGGATGGAAATTCGTTCAGTTCCGTGCTTTAGCGCGGCGTGGTATTGTAGAACGGAAATCAGTTAGAAATGTGGCGTTCTTTGTGGTTTTAGGGTTTGCTCGCCTAGTGAATTTTTTCAATGCTTTTTTTTTTGCTGCCAGGGAGGAAGAGGAAGCGGAGTTTTCAAGGTGAGCTCTAGTCCTCCTTGCCACTTCATTTGAGCTTTAAAACTGCAAATTGAAAACCAAAAACTGCAAACTAGAAAGCTGCAAAGCTACATAACTATCACTTCAGGTTTGTGGTTTTTAGGGTTTTTAGGGTTGTTAAGGGTTTTAGGGTTTTACGGGTTTTTAGGATTTTTAGGGTTTTCAGAGTTTTCAGGGTTTTTAGGGTTTTCGGGGTTTTCCGGGTTTTAAGGATTTTTAGGGTTTTCCGGGTTTTCCGGGTTTTTGGGGTTTTTAGGGTTTTTCGGGTTTTTCGGGTTTTTCGGGTTTTGAGGGTTTTCAGGGTTTTCCGGGTTTTTAGGGTTTTTAGGGTTTTTAGGGTTTTTTGGGTTTAGAGTTTAGGGTAAGGCAGAAGAGTTTGTTCGTTTTACATGTGAAAGGTTTACAGTATCAGAGAGTCGATCAAACTCGTTACCCTAATTCTTCAAAGGGATCAAAACTCACGCTTGCATATCTGCATGTTCAACTTCATAAGGCGAATTTTTCCATAAGTTTTTTGGTTGAAACCAGATTTTTCGAGTCCGGCCGAAAGGCTTTTCACGTAAATTCATATATATTATACAATTATAGAAAATGTATATATTTAGGGAATTACTATTTACACACCTTTTTAGTCAAGATACACACCTTTAAAAAAAAACCCCAATACCATAATAACCCTATAATAAAATCTGACCGGCGAAAAAAGGTGTGTATCTAGACAAAAAAAGGTGTGTAAATAGCATTTTCCCATATTTGTATATTCTTATTTTATTTTCTCTTTTGGTTTGCAGAATGGGTACTTCTGAGAGCAGCCCCTTCAAAGAAGAAGTATCCTCCGCCGGGTGGGAGCCCGATTGGGATGAAATTACTCCTCAAAAATCGACTTCAAAAATTTCGCCGCATTTGGAAAATTTGAACGCTTCGAGAAACTTGGATTTCTTCTCGAACGCGAAAAAAAAAATGCAAAAGATTTGTTGGATATTTATTTTTGCGGTGGTTATAACGGTGATGTTGGCTGTATCGATTTTGATTTCGATTCCGAGTTCGCGGGATATACTATGGCAGAGTGCGATGAAACCCAGTGAGAGGAGGGAGACTTTGGCGGCGCTGGTGGGAGAGGGAGAGGGAGAGGGAGAGAGAGAGGGAGGGGAGAGAGCGGGTGGGGAGAGAGAGGGAGGGGGAGGGGAGGGAGGAGGAAGGGAGAGAGAAGGGGAGGGAGGAGGAGAGGAGGGAGGGGAAAGGAAGGAGGAAGAGCTGCTGAGTTTGGCGGCGAAGGAAGGTGATGGGAGAGAGGGAGAGGAAGGGGGAGGGGGAGAGGGAGTAGGAGGAGAGGAGGAGATGAAAGAGATAGGGAGGAAAGGGGAAGATAACAGCGAGAGGCAATTTGAAGAGAATGGTGGGGATAGTAAGGTAGGGGAAGGAGGGGGCGAGGGCGAAGAAGGGGGAGAGAGAGCGGGAGATGAGAAAGGCGGAGAGGGTGAAGGTGATTCGAGAGGGTTGGCTCAAGGAGAATTAGTTGATGTTGCTGAAGTGATGAAAGCTGAGACAGAAGGGAAACAAATGCAGGGAGATGAGGTAGAGAATGCGGGAGAGGGCGAAGAGAGAAGAGGAGGGGGAGAGGAAGAGAAGGAGAAGATTGATGCGAGCGAGTCTGCAGGAGAAGAAGCTCAGGTAGAAGATGGGACGCAGCAAGAAGGAACAACTGAGGTGGGTGGAGAGAAGGAGAGACGAGAGGGAGAGGGGGAAGGAGAACGAGAGGTGGAGGAGGGAGAGAAAGCTGGGAAGGGTGCGGACCCTTTTAGTGGATCTAAAGAAGAAGGGGGCGATCTCGGAGAGGGAGGAACAGGAAAGGAAGAAGGAGAGGAGGAAGATGTGAGAGAGAATGGAGGGAGGGGAGGCGACCCAGAACTGGTTGGGAGAGAGAGAGGGGAGAAAGGCAGATGGTGGAAGCAGGAAAAAGGCAGCTCTGGTGAAGATCTTAATACTCCCAAAACCCAAAATGAGGGAGATGGTGTGGAGGAGGATGGACGAGAGGCGGAGGGTAGGCAGGTGAAGGCAAACAAAGAGAGAGAGGAGGGAGTGAGAAAAGGAGAGGGAGAGGGAGAGGGAGACGTAGGTGCTGGACGAGGTCAGAAAACAGCATCCATGGAGGGAGAGGATGGTGTAGGAGAAGTGGGTGGAGGAGTGAAGGAAGTAGCTACTGACGTGGGAGAGGGACAGAGTAGGAGGCAGGGAGATGGGAGTAGGGAGAGGAAGGTGGAGAGAGGAAATGTGGAAGATGAAGCTATGGAGAGGGATGGGAGAGAGTCAGAGAAAGGGTCAGAAAGAGAGAGAGGAAGGAAAGGGGAGAGAGAAGAGGGAGAAGGAATGGGGACTGAGAAGGAGATTGTGCAGGGAGAGGGAGGAGTGGGACAGAAAGTAGATGATGGATGGAGGGAGAGCAGGAGGAGGGGGCCTTCCTTCGGAGACGGAAAGACGGGACGAGAGGAGATGGAGGCCAGCAAGATGGAAGGAGAGGGAGGGGAGAGAGGAGGGAGGGTTGGTGAGAAGAGAGAGAGAGAGGCGGGAGGAGGGCGAATGGACTTCGGGAATGATGGTGGAATGAGAGTGGCCTTTGAAGAGGAGAAAGGGAGTGCAAACGGAATGAAGGGAGAGGAAAAGGGTGGAGGAGAGCAGTTCGGGGAAGAGGGTGAGGGAGTGAAGGCGGGAGGAGGGAAGAGAGAGATGGGAGAAGGAGAGAGAGAGGACGAGGAAGGAGGAGGATTCGGAGGGAGGGACGGTCCCAAAAGGAAGGAAGGAGAGGACGAACCGCTGGGAGAGGTTGACGATACTGCGGAAAGTGGAAAGGGGAGAAAAAGGCAAAGTTTTAGGCAGGGAGGAGAGAGAGAAGAGGGAGAGGGAGAGGGAAAAGAGTTTGAGGGAGAAGAACGGGGAGGGAGCAGAAAAGGTGTAAGAACCCTAAAACCATCGACGACTCAAGGAGGGGATAATGCTAAAGAGGAAATTGTGAATGATGAAGAGCAGAAAGCTGATACAGGCATGGAGCGAGAGAGGACGAGACTAGGGAGAGAGGGAGAGAGGAGGAGAGGGAGGAGGAATGAGGAAAGCGAGGGAGGAGAGGTGGACGGTGAGATGGAGAAAGGTTTGGGAGAGGGAGAAAGTGGAGGAGAAGGTGGCCCTGTACGTGGAGCGGGAGGAGGGTTAGAGAGGAGGGAAAAGTGGGAGAGTGAGGATGAAAATTCTGCTTCTGAGTCAGGATGGGATAGAGGTGTTGGAGTAGTGGGTAAGCGGGTGAGGATGGCAGGGAGTGGAGAGGGAGAAAGTGAGGGAGAAGAGAAGAATGAAGGTAAGAGAGGAGCAAAGGGAAGGAAAAAAGCTTTTACGGATATAGAAGATCAAAACATGGGACGGGGTTCAGTGGTAGAAGGTAAAGAAGGAGAGAGCGAGACTTCACAACAGGAAAACGAGGAAAAGGGATGGATGGAGAAAGGAGAGAGAAGGGAGGGAGGGAGTAGAGCGAGAAAGAGTGGCTTGGACAATGGAGGTGGTAGAAGTGAAACATCTTATGGTGAAACGGGGACTGCGAAAAGGAGGCCAATTTTAGGGCAAGATGGTGAAGAAAATTTTGGAACTGAGAGGCTTTCAAGGAACTCGGGATGGTCGAAAACGGAACGAAAAACAGAACAGAACAGAGAGCATGGAACTGTTACAGACGAAGAAAGGGAGAGTAATGGCGAAGAGAGAGGAAGTGAAGACCAGCTCTCGGAGGTAGAATCGAAACGGCTGTCTAAAGGGTCGGACTGGAAGGAGCGGGAAGGGAGAGAAGAGAGAGAGACTGGACGGAGAGTGGGAGGGAGAGAGGGTGCGGAGGGAGAGGAAGGAGAACCGAAACAGTCACGAAAGTCTGGAAGCTTCAAAGGGTCGAAAGGGTTTGATTTGGATGGAGGGAGAGAGGGGGTAGAGGTAGGAGAGACATCGAAAGGAATTCGGAAAGAGGTGGAGGGATCTGAGAGGGCTGATGGTAGTAGAGGGAGGGAGAGAGAGGTCGGTGTGGAGAAGCTAGAAGGTGGGAGGGAGGGAAAGAGTGAGGGAAGTGAAGGACTGGTGAAGGGAGATGAGGAGGGTGGCGTAGATGAAAGGAAAGGGAGAAGCAGCGTTTTGGGTTCAGAGAATGTGAGAGGAAAAAAGTCGGATCAGGGTGAGACTGTGAGGGAGGAGGTGGGAGTAGGAGGAGACTCGGAGGGTGCAGGTGAAGGAAGGCAGAAATGGGGAGAAGGACGGGGAGAGGGAGAGAGAGATGGAGAGGGAGAGGGAGAGGTACAGGGAGGAGAGCGGAGGATGACGAGGAGGCCCAGGAGAGCGGGAGTCGGAGAGGAAGACGAAAGAGAAGTCAGGAAAGAGAGGGGGGGTTGGAAGGGTGAAGCAGGAGGGGGGGAGGGAGAGGGGGAGGGGGAGACTGTGATGAGGGAGGAGGAAGGACAGGGACGAGGTGGGAGTACGAGGAAGAGGAGGGGTGGGGGAGAGGAAAGCCGAGTGAATGACAGAGATGGGGACGGAGAGGGGGGAGGGGGAGCAGGAGAGAGTGAAGGAATGGGAGAGGGAGAGGCAGGTGGGTTAGTGCAGGAGGAATCAGAAACCCCGCCAAGACGGGGAATGAAGTCGTGGAAGAGACGAATCGGCGAAACTGTTATTTCGTAGAGAGGAAGAGGGAGTGAGGGAGAGAGAACAGCTTTTATTTAGGGTTTACGCTTAATATAACAAATTTGTAAGGGATTTGTCTTTACTACATATGGCAGGTAAAACGAGAGCTACGGAGAGAGAGGGGGGGAGAGGGGGAGAGGGAGAGAGAGAGAGAGCGAGTGCGAGAAAAGGAGATAGTGCGAGAGTGAGAGAGGGTGTTTAGAGTATGACATGCGAAGGAATTCGGAAACCTTTCTTGATATGGCAGAGGTGCAGAAAGCTTGCGGATTCATTGAACCTGGTCGTCTTTTGAACGTGGCTCATGTGGTTGGTACCGTACTCAGCTTTAGGATTTTGTTGGAATTGGAAAAGAAAAATATTTACATTCATGACATTCGTGCATTGGCTCGAAATCTAAT
>CM074818.1:612143-623606 GCA_037447605.1 Zygnema circumcarinatum
TATTGGAAAAATAAAATGAAATGGACTGAGATGAGATGAGATGAGATGAGATGAGAGGGGATAGAAGTGGGAGAAGGAGAAAGTGACAGAAAAAAATCACAATTCCTTGGTTTGGATGTCGGTTGGAGAGGGAGGGGGAGGGAGGGGGGAGTGGGGGGGGGGGGGAGAGCGAGAGAGAGGGGGAGAGTGAGAGAGAGCTACCATTCTTGTTATGTTTGAGACGGCACAGTCAACACCAGTCGCAGTTGCCTTCACCACAATTGGCCCTTCCTGGAGGGGGACAAAATGGACAGGAAAAACATTACGACAGGAAAACCATTGTTAAATTTCTGCTTCTATTTTCTACCTCTTTGAAACCGCTTTTGTTTGGGCACCGTGGTGCTGAATTCACCCAAACGGACATAAGGTGCCGAAAAATTCAAAGGATTTGAAAAAAGAGGAAGTTCTATTTCTCTTTTCACAAAGGTTCAACTTCAAAGGTAGGGAAATGACCCCCTCTCCCCTCCCCTCTCCCTCCCCCTACCCCTCCCCCTCCCCTCCCCCTCCCCCTCACACTTCCCTTCTCCCTCCCTCTCCCTCTTCCTCCTCCTCTCCCACTCCCTCCCCCTCCCCCTTCCCCACTCTCTCCCTCTCCCTCTTCCTCACCCTCTCCCTCCCCCTGTCCCTCCCTCTCCCTCTCCCTCTCCTCTCACCCCTCCATTCCAGCGTATTGCTTCATACAAGAATCCGCTAGTTCTATGCGTACCCAGTTCACAGTTCCGGCCGAAACTGAGGCTCCATGCTCTTTGGAAACGAGCAGCGCTTCGCCGCTCAGCATCGCCTCGTCGACTGCACTCCTCCCTCTCTCTACGGAGCCCTGTCACATGGAAACCCTAAACCGTTAAAACCAGTTCAGTTGATTCAGTTTTTTAAAAGTTTTTTAAACTGATCTACAACATAAAATGTGCAGCTGCATGGGAGATGCTTACAAAGGGATCGGCTGGTAGGGACGAAGCGGAAGGGAGATAGGCAAGGGGGGAGGGAGAGAGAGGGGGAGAGGGAGAGAGAGAGGGGAAGGGGGGAGAGAGAGAATGAGAGAAAGAGGGGAGAGAGAGAGTGAGAGAAAAAGGGGGGTAGAGAGAGAGTGGGAGAAAGAAGGTGAGAGAGTGAGAGAGGGAAGAGGGGGAGAGAGGGAAAGAGGGGAGAGAGAGTGAGAGAGAGAAAGAGGGGGAGAGAGGGAAAGAGGGGAGAGAGAGTGAGAGAGAGAAAGAGGGGAGAGAGAGGGAACGAGGGGAGAGAGAGTGAGAGAGAGAAAGTGGGGGAGAGAGAGGGAAAGAGGGGAGAGAGAGTGAGAGAGAGAAAGAGGGAGAGAGAGAGGGAAAGAGGGGAGAGAGAGAGAGAGAGAGAGATATCCGTACATCAACAGGAATCGTCTCTCCCGGCAGCACAAGCACTAAGTCCCCGGGCCGCACGTGCTCCGTGGGCACTTCCATGGCCTCCGTTCCGTTCAAATTTTCCAAATTTTTTGGTTCTTCCTCTTCGGAACTGTCCTCCACGACCACTCGCGAAGTGGCCGGAAGCAGCGACTGCATCCGAAGAAGCAGAAAAAATATTAAATCGCTATATTCAAATTTAAAAAAAAAAAAAAAAAGAACAGAAGATTAAAGAGCACAGACGTTCATTACGTTATGAATTACAGCGAGAAAGATATTTTTTTTACAAAAATAGAGGTCAAATTTTCAGATTTAATTGCGTGGTGGGGCCCACCAGAAGGGCCTGCAAGTCGGACGATGCACTCGCTCTCGCGTGCGCCTCGAGGGAGCGTCCAAGCAGGACCACTGCTAGCAGCATCACCTGCAGGGAGGGAGGGAGGGGGAGAGAGAGAGAGAGGGAGAGAGAGCGAGGGAGAGCGAGAGAGAGAGAGAGAGAGAGTGAGAGAGAGGTGGAGAGAGAGAGAGAGAGAGAGGTGGGAGAGAGAGTGGGGAGCGCGAGAGAGGGACGAGGGAGGGAGAGAGCAAGAGCGGGGGGAAGAGAGAGGAAGAGAGGGAGGGGGGATAGAGAGAGAGGGAGAAGAGAGAGGGAGAGAAAGAGAGAGAGGGGGGGAGGGGTAGAGTGACAGAGTGAAAGAGAGACCGGATGGGATAGTGGGGGAGAGGGTGATAGAGAGTGAGGGGGAAGGAGGGTGTGAGAGAGGGGGGGAGAGGGAGAGGTGGGGCGAGTGGGCAAGTAGGGGAAGAGTGAGAGAAGGAGGAGAAGGGGGGGGGGAAGTGAGGGAGGGGGGGAAAAGAAGAAGAGAGAAGGGGGAGAAGGGAGAGATAGCCATTGAGATAAGAGAGAGGGGGGGAGAGAGAGATAACAGAGGGAGACGAGTGAGAGAGGGGAGAGCGAGGGAGGCAGAGAGTGGGAGAGAGAGAGAGAGAGAGAACGCATGCACCCTCAATCAAAGGAGAAACGAAACAAATCTTGATAACGTGGCGGCCTGTGATTGGCTGTACCGGCTCTTCAAAAAAGGACGCGTCCCAACCGAGCTCCGGATTCAACACTCCGATCTGCCCCGACCGAGTCAAGCCAAGTCAAGCAAAGTCAATGGACTCAACAAAGCCAACAAAGTCAAAAGAGCCAGCGGAGTCGACAAAGTCAGCGGAGTGAACATGGTCAAGTTGACTAACCAAGCTGATCCCGAAGGCCGCGCCCACTCCGAGGCCCACCAAACTGTTCATGTTCGGACTCCGCCGCCACAGCGCCCTCAGGCCGTCCGCGATCAGGTCTGCTCGAGTCAACCCCAGTCAACTGAAGTCAAGTCAAACCAAGCCGAGTCAACTCACGTCTACTCAAGTCAACTCCACGCAACTCAACTCGAGCCAAGCCAAGCCAAGTCAAGACAAGTCAAGTCAAGCCAAGTCAAGTCTAGCCAAGTAAGTCAAGCCAAACCCAGTCAAGTCAAGCCAGGTCCAGTCAAACCCAGTCAAGTCAAGTCAAGTCAAGTCAAACCCAGACAAGTCAAGTCAAGTCAACGGAAGCAGGCAGGCAGGGCTGGTACCTCGTCCGGGGCCCACAAAGGCCGCCAAAGCGACCGCCGCTTTGAACCACGGGTCGTCGAGGACGGCGAAGAACGGCCCTGCAAACGGAACGGACATGGAACGACGCTCAACGGAACGGCAACAATGCAGAACAGCACATTAACAGCTTGTTTAAACTAAAAAACAAATAATGTATCCTAAAATTAGGTTTTTTCTTAAGCTCGAAATTTCCCAAAATCCAAGTAACAATAGCGCTCTCTAAGCGTTAAACCCTACTTCTGAAAACCAGTTTAGACCCCTCAAGGACAAGTAAACACTACAAAATCCGGAACCTTAAACCCCTCAACCCTTGCATCCACAAAACCTAAACCCCGTGCAGTCCCTAAAATCCTTGAAATTATTGCAACCCTTGACTCCTTGAAACCATAATTCCCTAGACACCCTAAACTCGTTGAAACCCTAAAACCCCCCAAACCCTCAAACCCTCAAACACTAAACCCTTTGAAACCCTAAAACCCTTAAAACCCTAAACCCCTTGAAACCCTAAAGCCCCTAAAACCCTCAGCCCCTTGAAACCCTAAAGCCCCTAAAACCCTCAAACCCTTGAAACCCTAAACCCCTTCAACCCCTAGACGCCCTCAAATCCTAAAACACTAAACCCCTTCAAACCCTAAACCCCTTCAACCCCTAAAGCCCCTCAAACCCTCAAACCCTTGAAACCCTAAACCTCCTCAAACCCTAACACCCTTCAAACCCTCACACACTAAACCCATTGAAACCCTAAACCCCCATGAAACCCTCACACACTAAACCCTTTGAAACCCTAAACCCCTTCAAACCCTAAAACCCTTCAGACCCTAAAACCCTTCAAACCCTAAACCCCTTCAAATCCTAAACCCTCTACCCTTCAAACCCTACCACCCTTCAAACCCTAATACTCCCCCCCTTGCCCCCCTCCCATATCCACTCTCCCAGGGGGGGCCCTGACCGTGCGCGAGCGCGTGCCGGCCCGCGAGGTGCAGGAGGTGCCCCGCGTGCCCTCCGCAGCAGACGGCGGCGAGGGACGCGGCCACGGCCACGTCCACGCGGCTCTTGGCGACGGAGGCCGCGCGGTTCCGTGCCAGTTCCGTTCTCCGTTGAACGGCTGCGACGGAACGGTGGGAAGGAGCCAGGACAGGGAGCGTAGGCTGTCAGTTTTGGGACGTCGCAGGTGAAACTCTCTCTCACTCTCTCTCTCTCTCTCTCTCTTTTCTCCTACACCTTCCGATTACAAGGTTTAGGATTTTTGGATTTTTGGGTTGGGAAGGAGGGGATATGCAAAGAGGAAAGACAACTCTTTTCAATTTTTTTGATGAAGACCAATTTAGACTTAAAACGAAACCCTAAACCTAACTCTGAGCCTAAGACAAGCTCTAGGGTTAACATTGAGCTTAACCCTACGATTAACCCTAAACCTAAATCCAAACCTAGGCCAAACAAAGCCCTAACCTCAGACCCAACCCTAAAATGTTTAACACCATAATACTTAGAATTAACGCTCCTTACAATTACAAAAGCGATTACTATTCTTGGTATAAAAACTCTTCATTTATACTAACCACTCGAAAGAAACCAAATCCCTCCACCCTTAAACCCTAAACCCTAAACTCTCCCTCACCTGCTTCATCGCCCCTCCCCGGCCTCCGCGCAGTCGATGGAAACCCTCCCTCTGTCAGCCGCGCCGCCAACTCCTCTCCCGCCTGCCACACCGCCTCCTCCCTCTCCTTCTCCCTCTCCCTCTCCTCCTGAACCCTAAACCCCCCTCCCTCCCCTCCCCCTTCCCCCTTTCCCCCCCCCTCCCCCCTCTCCCCCTGAACCCTAACCCTAACCCTAATTTTCACCGCCGCCGTCTCCGTGAGCAGGTTCACGGCTGCGCTCGCGACCTGAGGATGGCCCGAAAGGATGCTCTTCACTGCGGCCGCGCAGCCGCCGCACATCATCTCCCGCACCTCTAATAGGAGCGCTTCCTCCCTCTCCTCAAGGCCCGGGGAAGCAGCCCCCTCCCAAGCCCCTGCCCCCCCGGCCCATGTCCCCCCGGAACCCTCCCGTGCCCTAGTTCCGGCAGGAGAGGAGACGGCCAAAGGCGGCGACTTTGCGCCACGTGGCGGCGTCGGAAGCCGCCACGTGGCATTGTGAAGGGGCGGGGGGGAAGGGGATGGAAGGAGGCGGGTTCTGCAAGAGTGGAACGTGGCACGTTGCGGGCTAGGGGACACCAGACGATGCCACGTGGCACGTTGCGGACGATGCCACATGGCGGCCGAGGAGGTGGTCGTGGCGACGGCCATGGGGGTCAGCGGGCGGCAGCGCGCTGACATGGCGACATGTGGCAAAGGTTTTGCCACGTGGCGGTCTGTCCGGCATTTGCGGAGCCGTTGCCAGGGCCCGTCTGCCTGCCACGTGGCGGAGGGACCAATGGCGGTGGGTCTCATTGGGGCCGTCGGGAAAACCCTCCTCGGCGGAGCCAATGAAAGTATGCCACGTAAGCATAGTGTCTGACATGGCAGACTTTGATTGGTCCAGGGTGTCCCACGACCTTGGTCGGTGCGGGACATTTGGATAAGGGGGTGCCACGTGGCACGGCTTAAAATTCTTCGGAGGTTTCGCGGGCCAATGAGGGCGCGGCGTTGGGATCGAAAATTTGGCGCGGCAGATTCTGTTCAATTGAACGGCCCAAAACATTAGCAAGATTGCCAGAAACTGCAAACCCAAAACTGCAAACTTAAAAGCCAGTTGAGAACTTGCATTTGTATGGGATGAGGGAATGCATGCGAGGTTGGGGGTTTGGATGAAAGGACCAACTTGTGGTAAGGGTTGTGTCATGCGCTTCCCGCCTAGGACTAACCGCACAACAGGCTTGAGTGAAATGTGGACCTCTCATTGTGGAGCCTCTCACTATTTCATGTGTTGGTGTAAGAAAAAAAGTGGCATTGATCTCACGATAGAAATGATGCCATCAAATGTACATGGACAACATCAACAACATGGGGAACCACGAGGAACTGGTCGTAAAGGACCTAAGCACAAAAGAAAAAAGCTACGAGCAAGAAACCAAAAGAAACAAAAATTACAAGCCAAAACCGCGGAGGTTGGTGTCGGTCTGTCGGAAAAACAAATCTGATGATCGGCTTTCCGACTGATCTGACCCGTCGGTCACTGTTTCACGCGTGACGTGACAACTTCAGGTTGCATTTTCTGTCAAGCTTAGGGTTCGAACCTTGCCCGCCATGTGTGTACGGACGCCACTCCTTGTCACTTCACACACGGAGAGGGGCACCGACCAACATGCCACGTGGCGCAAGTGCAGTGGCAGTCTGACGCCGGTTTTAACGGCTTGTGTCAGTCGGTCAACACCCAGATCAGATCGACTATTATCATTGCGCCGGAAGTTGACCTGTATGGACCCAATCACAGGGCGAGCACATGACGTGGTCTCTGTGGCGGGACAGCGACGGCTGACACATGTCCCGGATCATCCCAATTGTCTTTCTATCATTAAATTAGGAGAATGATAACCCCTCTCCCCATTTTGGATACCCCCCCCCCCTGAATTGTTTTTTGGGAGACAGAAATATGTTAGGGCTTGCCCGAATCCTCTCGGAGCGGAAGTTCCGTCCGACTTAACTAGTGTCGAGTGCGCGCGTCCCTCGGCCCGAGATCTCCGCAAAACCATGAGCTGGACCAGCATGCGGAAAACTGGCAGCCAATCAACCTTTGCCACGTGTTTTTTTGAATGACGTAGCAAATTGCGATTGTTCCAGGCCCTCAATCGACGGTATTTCGCTCTTCCTCGAAGCTGCGACCGTACGACGTTCGTACAGACTCGATCCGGTTACACCCCTATTTTCGCCATGGTTTCGCCATGGTTTTCGTCCGATAAAAATCTTGGAATTTGTAAGATGAAGGAAGTTTGTCTGTTTTCTTTTTTTTTGGGTAGTGATATTTCCACCCCTTTTTTGGATCCAAACACCCCTTCCCGGCCGGGCAGATTTCAAAAAGGATTAAAAACGGAAAATGCTTTTTTCACACCTTTTTGGAATCGATACCCACCTTCCATCGGCAGATTGTATTTTTGCGAAACAAGGAAAATTATAACCCTTCACCCCATTTGAATATCCCGCCTACCTGAATTTTTTTTCACGCGTGCGGTCAATCGCAGCCATCGATTCCCTCGCAGATCGCAACGAGGCATATCACTATTTGATCTGCAGCCGGGCTCGTTCACAGCGAATGGCACGGGCCCACGTATCCCGCCAAAGTCGTCTCAAAAAATTGTCCGTACAAATATCGTACGGTGGTACCAAAAATTTTGTACATTGAGAGTTTGGACCAATCAAAATTTTCCACGTCAAAAATGTAACACGTGGCAAATGTTGATTGGCTAGGAGCTGACAATAGGACAAGATCTCGGGCCGAGGTACGCGCGCACTCGCACTTGCGATCCGGCTTTGACGGGACTCGTGGGCGCTTTCCATTCGCTGAGATCAAGCCCGGCTGCAGATCGAACGGTGATCTGCAGTGGTGCGATCTGCGAGGGAATCGACTTTTGCGATTGACACACACGTGTGAAGGACGGACACCCGCGAACGATCTCGTGGCGGACGGATCTTCCGCTCCGAGCGGATTCGGGCAGGCAGATATTTCTTTCCCTCAAAAAAAAATTCAGGTAGGCGGGATACAGTATTCAAAATGCGGTGACGGGGTATCATTTTCCTTGGTTAGCAAAAATAAAATCAGCCGACGGAAGAAGGTGGGTATCGATTCCAAAAAGGTGTGAAAAAAGCATTTTCCTTTTTTAATCCCTTTTGAAATCTGCCCGGCCGGGAAGGGGTGTTTGGATCCAAAAAAGGGGTGGAAATATCACTACCCTTTTTTTTTGGAAGAGAAAAATATATCGGCCTGCCCGAATCCGATCGGAGCGTAGGGTCCGTCCTCCACGAGATCGTTCGCGGGTGTCCGTCCTTAACACGTGCAATGATTCGCAGCCGTCGCTTTGCTAGCAGATCGCACCACGGCAGATCACAGTTTCAATCTGCAGCCGGGCTCGGTCCCAGCGAATGGCACGTGCCCACGTATCCCGCCAAAGCCGCTTTAATACGGTCCGTACAGCTCTCATACGGTCGCAACTTCGAGGAAACGCAAAATTTGTACATTGAGAGCTTCAACTTCAAAATTTGTTCGTCATAAGTATAGCACGTGGCAGATGTTGATTGGTTCCCAGCCAACAATTTTTTTTTTGGCGAGCCGCCTCAAGCTGGCTGATCCAGCTCATAATTTTGTGGAGATCTCGGGCCGAAGGACGCGCGGACTCGCACGAGCAAGTCGGCTTTGATGGGACACGTGGGCGTGTGCCATTCGCTGGGACCGAGCCCGGCTGCAGATCGAACGGTGATCTTCCGTGGTGCGATCATTGGGGGAATCGACGCCTGCAATTCACCGCAAGTGTGAAGGATGGACACCCGTGAACGATCTCGTGGCGGACGGACCTTCCGCTCCGAGCGGAATCGGGAAGGCTGATATATTTTTCTCTCAAAAAAAAATTCAGGGAGGCGGGATATTCAAAATGGGGTGACGGGGTATCATTTTCATTTTCATTTTAATGAAATTTTTGCGAGAATCAATTCTGCCCGACGGACGAAGGTGGGTATCGATTCCAAAAAGGTGTGACAATAGAATTTTCCTTTTTTAATCCTTTTTGAAATCTGCCCGGCCGGGAAGGGTTGTTTTGATCAAAAAAAGGGGTGGAAATAACACTACCCAAATAAAATCTGTCGACGAAAAAGGGTGGGTATCGATTCCAAAAAGGAGTGAAAAAAGCATTTTCCGTTTTGAAGCCTTTTTAAATTCTGCCCGGGCGGGAAGGGATGTTTTGATCCAAAAAGGGGTGGAAATAACACCTACCCTAAGACAAAACCAACCCAGGGAGGCGCCAGCTGCAACCAATCAGGAGCCACCGACATTGCCGTCCAATGATTGACGTCAGGAAGACAGCAAGTTTATCGTTTAGCCGACATCGCCCTATACCGCCACATCGCCGGCGTACCGGCTGTGGCCGACAGGACCTGCCCGCGCCAGCCGCCCCCTTCGGCGGCCGCCAGTGCCGCACTAGTGCACTGCACTATAGCCGGTCAGTGAACCTGCCGGCCGCTTGGCGGTACTTCCCGACTCGCCGGCGATGTTCCGATATTCCCGCGGCTAGAGCTGGCTGGTCGGCGCCTCGGCTGACTTTCACATTTTCCAGGCCAGTGGTCTCGATCTCGCCCTCCCTCCCTCTCTCCCTCCCTCCCTCTGTCCGCCGCCATGGCCGCGGCTCTGCGCCTGCTCGCCTTCGCCTTCCTGCTCGCCGTCCCAGCGCTGCTCCCCTCCGTCCAAGCCGCCCCTCCCAAGCGCCACGTGGCGCGGTCCCAGCACTGGGTCGAGCACAGACGGCCCTCCAAGCACGCGCAGAAGAAGAGCGGAGAGGTGGATCCGAAGTTCACGCCCCCGCAGGGCGCGACTTACGGCGGTGGACCTGTAATGTCGAAACCGATCAACCTTTACGTGATCTGGTACGGGAACTGGACCTCTGAGACGGCCTCGCAGGAGTTGATCCGCGAGTTCCTGCTCTCCCTGGACTACAAGAACACGCTCAAGGGTGGACCCTCAGTGCGCGGATGGTTCAACATTCTCCGCCAATACTTCGACGACAACAACGACTACGTTACGAATGTCGTCACGCTGAAGAAGGAGGTGTATGATGCCTATTCCCAAGGGACGGAGTTTTTCAACGAGGCGGAATTCACCGTGTTTGAAAAAGCGGTCTCTTTAAAAGTACTTCCTTACGATAAAAACGGCATGTACATTATGTACCCAAGCGTCGACGTGCAAGTGATGATGTGTACAATAGGGGTATAGCCCCGAATAGTACACCGTACGGTCCTTAGCCGTTGTCGTAGGTCCTTAGGAGATTCGGTCCGGGCGTGGACCAACCGACAGTCTTTGTCCCCTAGTGGGAACACTTAGAACTAGTCCTTTGGCCACGTGGCGAGCAGCTATAGGCCGCGTCGACACTGGAGATATTTAGAGTCGTTAAGGATGTTATGACACGTGGCGCGCAGCGATAGGCTGCGCGCACGACCTAGGTTTGCTTATTGTTTCTTTGGGTCGACCGTACATTAGTCCGGTGCGTACGGACGAACGCTGGAGTGGCGCGCGCGTTGTCGAGGAAGCTTCTCGAAGGAAGGCAAGTCGGAGGAGGAGCTTTCTGTACGGACACTCCCCCTCCTGGCCATGGCGACCTAAGGAGGAATTACCGCGAGGAGAGAGGCGAGCGCCTGGAGACGTGGAGCGTCGCCAGCGACATGGAGGTGCGCGGTGGAACGCGGCGGCGTGCGGTGCAGCGCGGTGGCGAGACATGGCATGCATTAGAACGTGGAGGAGTAGTGCAACGCTTAGTACTTAAGTAGAGTTAGGCTTAGGTAATAGATATTCTAATACAGCCGCAGCTTAGCTCGTGTTGCTGAGTGCGGTTGCCTGGCTGTATGGGCAGCAGGGGGTCGGGAGTTAGTCAGAGCTGAAGTAGAAGCCTGAGGGCTGAAACTTGTGCTTGTAACTTCCTTTACTTTATTAAGGAGTTTTGAGGCCGGGTGCTTTCTCCTTACATTTCCTTACGGTGTTCTTTGCTCATTTGATTTCAGTTATCTTTCAGTGTGTGCACTTGAGAGCTTTCCTTGATTCAGATTGCAAACATGGCAGTGAGTGAAGTGAGTGAGACGGACCGGGCCTTAATTTACAACAAGTGAGTCCCTTGGGATTTAAGGGTTTTAAGGGTTTTAAGGGTCTGTAGAGGCTTAAGATTTTTCCCTCCCCGTGCCTTTTGGGGTCCTCGCCCTGCCTTCTTGAACAGCACGAGTTCCTTTTGCGTTCTTTTTCTCTTACCGTTTGCAGAAGATAGAAGCAGATTTAACCCCTGTATAGGCTTCTGACATGTGACTTTGACCTCCCTTATATGGAAAAACGCACGTGTCATGTGGGCCTTACCTTCTATCGCTCATTCTCTTATGTTGTGGTAGCGGTACATCGAATACTACGACGACTACGGTAACGGCTATGGCAGCTCTATTGATTGCGTATGCGCTTCCAGAAGGACTCGTCCCGAATTCGACATCAAGGTGCTTGTAGCCTGGAACAACTACAACCAGGACTGTGCCGATAGCTGCGAAGTTGTCGACCCTTCGGTCAACGGCAATCCCGGCGCCGATGACATGATTCTCAGCACGGGCTGGGGCATCAAACGTACGGTCATCGATCCGGAATACAACGGCTGGACACCCAACGGAAACTGTGACTACTTCCAAGTCCAGCAAAACCCGCCGAAAGGTTAGTACGGAAGCCCCATGGAACCTGTGTGCTGTTGGCAGCTGGTGGGGCCCGCCTCGGTCATTCATTG
>CM074818.1:631337-643581 GCA_037447605.1 Zygnema circumcarinatum
GGGAGGGGAGGGGGGATGGTGACAGGGAGGGAGGAAGAGTTGGGGGGGGAGGGGGGAGGGGAAAGAAGGAGGTGCGGAAGGGGGAAGGGAGAAGGGTGGGCAGGGAGGGAAGGGGGAAGGGAGGGAGGGAGGGGGGGTGGAGGGGCAAGAGTTTGAGGGAAAGTTGGAAGAGGGGAGGAGGAAGAAGCCGGGGAGCGGAGGAGGACAGGGAAAAGTGGAGTGGGTGAGGGAGGGAGGGAATGGGGAAGGGGGGGAGGGAGAAAGCGAGTGGGGTGGGGCATCAGGTTTGGTGAAGGGAGAGAGGAAGCGTGATAGAGGGAAGGAGAACGGGCAGGGAGGGATGACGGGAAAAAGGGAGAGAGGGAGAAAAGGGGAGGAGGGGAGGAGCGGGAGGGCAGAGATGGAGAGGAGAAAGGCAGGCAGGGGAGGAGAGGGTGAAGTGTGGAGGAGACAGTGGGGGAGAGGAGTGGCAACGAGTGAGAGAGCAAGCAGGAGAGGCATGGTAGATGGCAGACAGCACTTACAGCGACTCGAACTGCAGCTTTCCGTCCGCCTTTGGAAGTCGGCCGACAAGATTATTGTTACTCAAATCTCTGCATTTGAATTTATTTTGTAGCAAATGTGAGAATTTCTATGAGTGAAATTCATATCCATTTTTGGCATGCGTAGATTAATTTCAATCCCTCGTTTCTATACACATTTATTGAATCTATGCCAACGGAAGCATCAACTGAACATATGTAAGATAAGATATTGAGACTCTTTTGGTGCTCGTTTGAAACTCAGGAGACGATGTGAAGGGCGATCTATGGACGGCGGTCTATGTTTCAGTTTCAGTTCTATAAACCGTTTCAGTTACAGTTTCCGTTGAAGGAGTGGACTTACAAGTCGGTCACAGATTTGGGCCACTTAGAAATGACGCCGTCCAGATTGTTGTCTTGAAGCCACCTGTAGAAAAATTATCAAAAGTAATGGGATAAGGGAAAAAAAGGGAAAAATTAGAATTACAATCAGAATAAATAAAACTTAAAAATAATAATGAAATGATCGAGAAATTATAAGAAGGAAACCAAAAAAAAAAACTTACAATAGGGTAAGAGTGTCCGATTCTATGATGCTCGCAGGAATTGCTCCAACGAGATTGTTTCCTTGGAGCCGTCTGCACCGACCCTCGATAAAGTTAAATTAACTTTGACGTAACTTTATCATGTATGAATTGCCGAAGAACTAATGTCCCAACATTGTTAGGGTTGGAGGGCCAGGGAGGATTAGGGTTTGGGTCTAATTTGGTCATTAATGGGTATAATTGGGGTATAAATGGGCTTCAAGGTTTAGGGTTTTGTGCTTACAACTCATTGATGCTCGGCAGCTCGCCGATATCTGCCGGAATTTCGCCGGAAAATTCGTTTTCGCTTAAATCCCTGCGAAAAGAGTAAATTTGCAGTTAGAAAAGAAAACTTAGAGAGAGAGAAGCAGGGAGAGGATAGTAGAGAGTGAGGGAGCGAGATAGTAGAGGGCAGCAGAGAGGGTGGTAGAAGGGACAGATGAGAGAGAGGAAATAGTAGAGAGAGAGATAGAGAGAAAGGGAGGGAAGTAGTGGCAGAAAAAGGGTGGTAGAAGGGACAGATGAGAGAGAGGAAATAGTAGAGAGAGAGATAGAGAGAAAGGGAGGGAAGTAGTGGCAGAAAAAGGGTGAGGTAGCGAGGGAATGGGAGAGAGGGAGGGAAGGTAGTGAAGGAGAGAGAGAGAGAGAGAGAGGGAGAGAGAGAGAGAGAGAGAGAGAAAGACGGAGTCCTTACAAGAGTTGGAGGAACTCGAGAGCTTTGAGGTTTGATGGAATTTCTCCTTCCAATCCGTTTCCGGCGAGGTCCCTGAACCCTCCGATTGGGGCCTTGTCACCCTCTCCTTTCACAGAACCCTAACTTTAAAATCTCTTCTTTATGTGTTTGTAGGGTTTTTAGAGTTTGCTCAGAAAAGTGGGGAGAAAAACTTCTTTAATTCTCACTACTGTCACTGTTGGCTGAAAATCCTGAAGTGAAAATGGATTGAATTTGATTCCAAAAACAAAATAGTCGGAAAAAAATCCATTTTTTTCAATCCTTTTTTGGGAGTGTGGCTGCTTACAGGTAGATGAGATTCTCGAGCTTTGTAATTTCCGAGGAAAGGTTTCCCTGCAGACCGCAGCCTCTGCAGCTCCTGCCCAAAAAAATAAAGGGGGAATGGAAAAAATGAAAGTTTGAGTTTGGGTTTGGAGTTTGAGTTACAATGTCGATATTCATTATTGGTGTTTCTCTTCCTCTCCCTCGACCTCTCCTTCTACTTATTTTATCTATCTCTGTGCTCCTCTCTTCTCCCATATCCACGGGCAGAGTGAGAGAGAAGAGGGAGAATGAGCAGAAAAAAAAGACCGGAGAGAGGGAGAGGGAGGAGAGAGAGGGGAGAGAGGGCGAGCGAGAGAGGGAGAGGGAGACGGAGAGGAAGAGGTGGAGGAAGAGAGGGAGAGAGGGGAAGACAGAGCGAGAGTGAGGGGAGAGAGGAAGAGGGAGACAGGTCAGAGGGGGAGAAGGAGAAGGAGAGGGAGAAAGGGGAAGAGAAAGAGAGGGGGACGAGAGGAAAAGGGGGAGACAGAGGTCAGAGAGGGAGGAGTGAAGGAGAGATGGGAGGGGGGAGGGAGGGAGAGGGAGGGAGAGGGAGCGCACCACATCTGCAGCTCGGTGAGAGCTGTGATCGAGACCGGGAACTGTGCGCCGAACGCGTTCTCATCCATGTTCCTGCGCCACCAGGTGTGCCCCTAATGTTACAGGCTGGGGGGAGGGAGAATGAGGGAGAGAGAGAGATGGGGGAGGGAGAGAGAGAGGGCAAGCGAGAGGGAAGGAAAGAGAGTGGGAGGAGAGGGGGAGGGCTAGAGAGAGGGAGAGGGAGAGAGGGAGAGAGAGAGATGGCCAGAGAAATAGAGAGAGAGGGAGGGGGAGGGGATGGGGGAGGGGGAGGAGGGAGGAGAAAGTGAAGGGAGGAGAGATTTCTTCTGCGGGTTTTAGGGTTTGTGGAGTCCTTACAAGTTTCGGAGCTTCTTGAGTTGAGCGATGTTTTCAAGTCCGCCTGAAAACTTGTTCTGGCTTATGTCCCTTTTGCATGCAAAATAAAAAATACAGAAAATTATCAAAAAAAGAAACGTCGAATTTCGAAACACAAGAAATGGAACAGAAAGATAAACCGAATCAGTTATTTTTTTGAGGTGTAAAATTCGAGGTAGATAGAATAATAAACAGAATAATTAGAAAGAAATAAAAAATGGGTCTTACAGATCGGTGAGCTCTTCCAGATTCAAATTCGACGGAATCGTTCCGTTGAATTCATTCAGTTGCAGTTCTCTGCCGTTCAACGGAAAGCGGAACGGAATTCAGTTGACATGCAACATAGAACCACAAGCGTTTAGTCATCCAGTTGGCCAACATTCGTCAAAAACCCTAACCTTTAAATTGATTTCATCAAATATGTACATAAATTGTGTTTGACAGGCAGTCTATTGACTATTTCAAAAACCCTTTTGACCAAAATTTTGACTAATTTTTGGTAACAACAAGTTCTTACAGCATCAAGAGGCTCGAAAGGTTTCCGATGACTTTTGGGAACTCTCCAGTAAAGCGGTTGCCAGCTATGCTCCTGCAACGGGCACATAGAAACGCTCACAGTTTCAGTCGCAGTTACAGTTTTACAGTTAGAGAGAGGGGGACGGGAGGGCAAGGAAGAGAGAGTGTGAGGGAGAGGAAGGGAGGGGAAGAGGGCCAAGGACTGACCGAGAGCCTGTAGGATGTGAATGAGAGAGAGAGAGAGTGAGAGAAAAAGAGAGCGGCAAACAGACAAAGACAGAGAGGAGAGACCGACAGACAGAGGGAGAGAGACAGACAGACAGACAGAGTGGGGAAGAGACATAGACAGAGGAGAGTGGCAGCGTGAGAGAGAGAGAGAGACAGACAGAGACGGATAGGGGGAGAGAGACAGACAGAGGGGGGTTGAGAGCGTGAGGGAGAGAGAGAGCGGGGAGAGAGACAGAGAAGAGAGAGAGTGACAGAGAAAGAGACAGGGGGGTCGAGAGAGAGAAAGAGAGAGAGAGAGAGAGAGAGAGAGAGAGAGAGAGAGAAGAGAAGTTCTTACAAGGAAGTAATAACCTCCCAATTGATGAAGGTCTGAGACAGATCTCCGTCCAAATTGTTGTTACTCAAAATCCTGCCCTCCGCCCAAACCCTAAAAACCGTCAACCAGGGAAACAGTTTTCGGCATAAAACTTGCTCCCAAAGTTTTAGGTTAAAACTTTAATTTCCAACATTCAAATTGAAATGTTTGAGCTTAAATATTTGATATGTGAGGACTTGAAGTTCGAATTATTTGATTATTTGAATATTTAAAGATTCGAATATTTGATAGTTGAAAGATATTTGGGCTTACAAACTGTCGATTTTCGAGAGCTGAGAGAACTCTTCAGGAATGGAACCGCTCAAATTCAAGCTTCCAAGATTCCTGCATTCAAAAGTCAAATAAATAAATAAGCTCCAAAGATCTCTCTCTCCCTCACGCTCCCATTCTCCTCTGTCTGTCTCTCTCCCTCCGTCTCTCTCTCTCTCCTCCCTGTCTTTGTCTCTCTGCCGTTGTCTTTTTCTCTCACTCTCTCCCTCGATCTCTCATTCACGTCCTACATCCCCTCCCTTCGTCTCCCTGACTCTCTCTCTTCCTTCGTTTAGGGTTTAGGGTTTAGGGTTAAGGGTTATCGGTAAAAGCTGAGCAGCTCACAGATAAGTCAAAGCGGTGTAGTTTCCAAAGAAAGGAGGAATTGTCTCCTCGTCAAAAGGATTGGAATCCAAAGTCCTGAAAATAAATAAATAAAATGAAAGGGGGGAGGGGGCAGAATTGAAAGAGTGAGAAGAAAAAAGGGCCAAAAAAAAATTTCAATCAAATATTTTTTTTTCTGGCCTCTATTCGGGAGCATGAAAGTAAAGAACAAATTTTTAAAGCAAAAAGACTCACAAGTAGGCCAAGTTTGGGAAATCGCCCATGAAATCGCAAAATTTTCCCGAAAATTGGTTGTATCTAAGGCTCCTGGAAACGACAGTAAATTGGAAACAAAAGTAATATGTCAAAATCCCAAAAAATAAAAAATAAACAAACAAACAAACAAAATCTGTTCTTTTTTTTTAAAGAAATCAACGAAATTTAATCGAAACTAGACACTTACAAATATTTAAGGTTCGTCAGATTCTTTAATTGAGGGCTTCCCGTGAAGTTATTTTCGCTCAAATCTCTGCACCCCCTCACCGTCCAATCAAAATCAACCAAAAAGTAGAAAATTACAGAAGTTAAATTTGTCAGATAGATCAGTTTCCTCTATGCATTTATATTCCAATTAAGAAGAAAAATCTTTTTTTTTAAGGGCTAAAGTATGCATACAAGTATTCCAAGCTGGTCAACGCTTCCATGGAGACAGTTCCGTTGAAAGCGCTCTGCAGGACGTCGTCTTTGTCGAAATATTGGTTCGCTGCGAGGCTCCTGCGAACCGCCCGTTTTCAAACATAGGCATGAGAGAGCGGGGGGAGAGAGAGAGAGGAAGGGGAGAGAGAGCGGGGGGAGAGAGAGAGGAAGGGGAGAGAGAGAGACCGGGGGGGGAGAGAGCAGGGGGAGAGAGAAAGGGGAGAGAGAAGGGGGAGATAGAGAGGAGAGGCAGTGAGAGAGTGGGGGAGAGAGAGGGGAGGGGAAGAGGAAAGAGGGGGACAGAGAGAGCGAGGTGGAGAGAGGGAGCGGGGGGAGAAGGAAGAGGGAGATAGAGAGGAGGGGGAGTGAGAGACCGGGGGAGAGGAAAGAGGGGGAGAGAGAGAGCGGGGTGGAGAGAGAGAGCCGGGGAAGCGAGAGAGGAGGATTCATCGGCATGGGTGCATGCACATGCATGCACATGCACTTTTTCACTCTCCACTGCATTCAACTCCTACATCACCTGCACCGACTGCTTCACATGAATCACATGTATGCATGCGTATGCTTCACCTGCATCCATGCATGCAGATGCGCCATCTATCTTGCATGCATCCCCGGCATCATGTGGATGATCTGCATGCACATGCATCACCTGCGTCACATACATAGGCTCATACCCATGCCTACGCATACAGGACCCATGCTGCCATGCATATGCATCCCTTTTTTTTGGGCAAGAGAAATGGGCTCCAAGGGCTGAGCGGCGCACAGATAGGTCAGCCTTGTGAGCGAGGCAATGCTGGCGGGCAGCTCCCCAAAAAGTATGTTCCTGCTCAAGTCTCTGCAAGGAACGGCGAAAAAAAAAAAAGGGAGTCGCACAGTGAATCGCCGCACAGTTTCTTTGTAAAAGCAGAGAGTCCTTAGCTTTAGCTTCCAACCATATATATATATATTTGAGAGTAATGTTGTGTCTTACAGGAACTCGAGGTTTGTCAAGTTTCCGATGTCTCTTGGTATCCTCCCAGTGACAGTACTCCCTCTCAAGGCCCTGCAGCATTGATCAGAGCAGCCCATGAGTAGGAGAGGGGAGAGAGAGGGGAGCGAGGGAGAGGAAGAAAACGAGCGGGAGAGGGAGAGAGAGAAAGACGGGAAGGGGAGGGGGAGGGATAGTGAAATGGAGTGTTGAGAAGAGAAGGGGGAGAGAGGGCGAAGGGAGGAAGATAGAGAGGCGCGAGCAAGAGAGGGGGAGAGAGGGGCAAGAGCCATACATAGAGAGAGAGAGAGAGAGAGACAGGGAAAGAGACAGAGAGAGAGAGAGAGGGACAAGTGAGATTTACAATGTCGTCAAAGAAGTGAGCTTGGTGATTTCTTCCGAGAGCGTGCCGTTCAGAACGTTCCCATAGAAATCGCCTTTGTAAGCGCTCGCATCGATTGTGGGGTTCATCTCCGTTCCGTCCTCAAAAGGGATCGGCAAAGTGGTGAGGACCCTGCGTACAATGACCCACAAAGGAGAAAAAACACATATGGCATCAGTATGTAGTTGCATATGCTTACACCTTACTGTGCACACATTTTCCGTCCCCTTCTACTGTCTCATCGTTCCGTCTCTCTCCCCCATCTACCTTACCCTTTCATTTCGATTATATTCTCGAGCCTCTCTCCTTCTCTCCTTCCTTCCTCTCTCCCTTCTCTCCACTTTCCTTTCACCATTCGCCTATTTCCCAACTCACTTTATCCCTCCCCCTCTCCCCCTCCCTCCCGCCCACCCTTCTCAACCTCTCCTCTCCTCTCCCTACCCCCCCCCCCCACAAGCCCTTCCCCCTACTCCTCCCTCCCACTCCCTCCCTCACTCCCTTCTCACCCCCTCCCCACCTCTCCCTACTTCCTCACTCTCCTCCCCCTCCCCATACTCCTTCCCTCTCCCACTCTCTCCCTCCCTCACCGAACAAACCTAACGTTGTGTTCTTGTACGTAGCAGACACAAACAAGGGCCCACTCACATTCAAGCTATGTTCCAATGATCTCTAAGGAGGCCCATATCAAGCACTGCTTACAAGGAGACAACATTTCCCGCGTCATCGCACGTCACGCCGAGCCATTTGCCGCACTCGTTCGCGGGAAACCACGAAGCGAACAGCGAGTCGTCGATGGCTCCCAAACTCTCCTTCACATTTTGCAATACCTCTGCAAGCGAATCAAACGAACAAAAGTATATTTCTCATGATGTGGTATTTTGTTGGAGGGAGAGAGGGAGGGAGGGAGGGAGGAGGGGGGGTAGGAGAGGGAGAGGAGGGAGGGAGGTGGGGGGTGGGAGAGGAGAGGAGGGAGGTGGGGGGTGGGAGGTGGGAGAGGGAGAGGAGGGAGGGAGGTGGGGGGGTGGGAGAGGGAGAGGAGGGAGGGAGGTGGGGGAGTGGGAGAGGGAGAGGAGGGAGGGTGGGGGTGCGGGAGAGGGAGAGGAGGGAGGGAGGTGGGGGGTGAGGGGTTGGAGAGGGAGAGGAGGGAGGGAGGTGGGGGGTGGGAGAGGGAGAGGAGGGAGGGAGAGGAGGGAGGGAGGTGGGGGGGGTGGGGGGCTGGGAGAGGGAGATGAGGGAGGGAGGTGGGGGGGTGGGAGAGGGAGAGGAGGGAGGGAGGTGGGGGGGTGGGAGAGGGAGAGGAGGGAGGGAGGTGGGGGGGTGGGAGAGGGAGTGGAGGGAGAGAAGGGGGTGGTGGGAGGGGAGAGGGTGGGTAGTGGAGGTGTGGGGCGAATGAGAGGGGGTGATGGTCATTGCGTTGTTCACTATCTTGTTTATTGATTTCTATTTAAGTTCAGTCAATTTTCGGAAAGTTGATCATAATTCATTTTTCCATTGTTCAGTATAACTTGAATGTTATACTGAAGCAATTTCGAAGAGATAAAGTCATGGACGATTGCTCGCCTTGTTGGTCGACATTCACGGAGACGGCTTCGAGGGGTTCAGCGAAGCCCGAGATCAAACAGATGAACGCAATCCAAAATGCTGCAAAAAAGCTCGTCCTGATCAAGCGAAGGAAACCACGAAGATATACATCAGTATAGTTTAAGATAACAAAAGGAAAAATAGCCTGCCAAAGAGAGAGGAGGGAGTTGGGGGTTAGGAAGGGAGAGGGGAGAGGGAGAGGGAGAGGAGGGAGGGAGGAGGGAGGGAGGAGGGAGGGAGGAGGGAGGGAGGAGGGAGGAGGAGGAGGAGGAGGAGGAGGGAGGAGGGAGGTGGGGGAGTGGGAGAGGGAGAGGAGGGAGAGGGAGGGAGAGAGAGGGGGTGGCAGAGAGGGAGCGCAAGAGGGGGGGGGAAGGGGAAGGGGAGAGAGGGAGGGAGGCCGGGAGGAAGTGAAAGAGAGGGGGAGAGTGTATAATTTAAATAGCTAAAAATCCTATTTTGCACTAATTCAAAATCAAAAAAATAAATAAATAAATAAAAAGCACATTCGAATCGCATCATGTGAATGAGGGTATCCCATTGCGACCATGTTCGAACCTTGTCATTGGGAGTGAGCTTCTTAGTCTCGCTGAGGGGGCATCCATCGCTACCGCAAGAGAGGGACTGAATAGAGAGGGAGAGAGGGAGGTAGAGCGAGTGAGCGGGAGAGAGAGAGGGAGAGGGAGGAGGGAGGGCGAGAGAGAGAGGTAGAGAGAAGGGAGAGAGAGGAGGGACAGAGATCGAGGGAGGAGTGAGGTAGCGAGAGAGGGAGAGCGAGTGAGCGGGAGAAAGTGGGGGGAGAAGGGAGAGATAGGGAGGGAGAGAGGAGGGAGCAAGAGCGAGGGAGGAGTGAGAGAGGGAGGGAGAGAGTGAGAGGCGCAGTGGCAGTAACCGGCGGCGGAGGGCCGTCATAAGGGGCCGAGAGCGGCGCCGTTCCCACTTGCCTTGCGCGCCAGCCGGGCTGCGGTGTGCGCCGAACGGTCGGTGGAAAATTTTTCGGTGTTGCCCGCACCTGCGGGCAGGCGAAACTTCTGTCGCTTTCGCCAGGGAGCTGGGCCGTCCGAACGTTCAACCGTATGCATTCACTACGTTCGTACGAATTAATGTACGAATGAGTCGACTGGTCAACACTAACTGGACTATGACGTCAGCAGTCTTGTGGATATTACCGGCGCCAGGTATACCCGGTTGATAGGTTTATCTGTTTGTTTGACACGTGACATAATTTGATTGGTGAGAATAAATCAAACCGACAAATTTATCGGACAATTTGTCGGCAATTATTGTCCTTTCCAAGAGATCCACTCGGTATTTTAACTACACGACAAATTGTTGATTTTCAAGATTTCTCCTGTGCTTTGTCTTTTCTTATAAATTTTGTGTACGGATGTCGCTCTGAAATTCCAAATTTCAAACATTTTCGTGTTCACATGGGAAGTTGCTCTTCCTTAATTCCCGCGCCTGCCACGTGGCCACGTGTGTCCACGTGGACGAACTAAAAGCGGGTCCAGACACACGTGGCAGAGGAGCCCTGGTCGTTTCGCCAGCTGGCAAGCCCACCGACCAATGACACTTGCGGACGAGGTGCATATATTTTGAGACATTCACACTTTAAAACACAAAAACAACAAACAAGCTGAATTTGAACGGGCTCGACTGTTCCAACGGATGGTTGGACCATTTTGCGTTACCGTCGGTAACTCATACCGCATGTATATATGTATGTCATGTGTGTAGAGGGGCAACCATTGGACGCATCCCTCAACTGCCAACCATTGGCAATGGTCGGAACCAGTACCATCAGGCCGAACTATTACCCCCATGACACTTGCCTCCTAGAAGGTTTGACATGGCATGCTTGGAATCTACGCAAGAGACTAAGTGGTGCCTCTAGCCATTGCAATTCTGCAACATCCTACGTACATTGTCAACATTGTATGCGCACATTGGCATGAGCCAACATCCTCGAAGGGCTCTACGGGCTTTACGGGTCGAGGGTTGGCCTCTTTGTTCGCCGTTCTCCCCCTGGAGCCGTACGGTCCGCGGCCACACTGCGACGACCGTACAGTGCGATATCGACCAGCATAGCGCGATATATCTCTAAACAATATGATACGATACGTACATATTCTGAAGATACGATATAGTATGAATCTTGCAACGATACGTTACGATACAGAACCGAAGTCGGCGCTGAGTCCTGCGCGGTGTCGGCAGAAAGCGCAGGGACTGACAGACACCCAATGGGCACGTGCCACGTGGTATAGTGTACACGTGTCGCAATACCATTGGCTGATTCAAGAATAGTTCACAATGCAAAGGTCACTGGGGGCACAGCGCAGACTACGCACACTCCCCTTCTCCTTTCCCTCTCTCTCTCCGTTTCTGATCCTCCCACTCTGCATGTTCGCCCCTCCCTCTCTCCCTCCCTCTCCCTCTCCATCCCTTCTCCCTCTCTGTCTCTCCCACCCTATCCTCCACTCCCTCTGCCTCTCTCTCGCCCTCTCCCTCTCCCTCCCCCTCCCTCTCTCTCCCTCCATGTCGTCCCTCTTCCACCGCGCCAGACCCCCCACCGAAGGGAGGGAGGGCCTCTCCGGCGGCGCCATTCTCCGGCGAATAGCGCGCGGGAGGCTGGCGGGGAGCACATGGAAAGGGGTCCTCAGTTCCGTTGGACTGCTGCCCATTCTGAGAGCGACAGCTGTCCTCCTCGCCATCGCCGCCGTGCACGAATTGTACGCTGCCACGTGGCAGAAGGAGGCGAAGGAGACGGGGCCCCCGCCATGGCTTAGGGAGATTCTGGGGAATGTGACGAGGGAGGTGGGGGGGAGGGAGAGGTGTGAGTGCGGGGAGGGGAGGAGAGAGGTGGTAGTGTGTGGGAGGGAGGGAGGGGGGGGAGAGGGAGAGGGAGAGGGAGAGGAGGGCGAGAGGGGGGTGGTGGGAGGGGAGAAGGTGGGAGAGGGAGTTGTGGGAGAGGGAGAGGGAGAGGGAGTGGGAGCGGTGGGAGAGGGGAGGGAGGGCGGAGGGAGGGAGGAGGAGATCAGGTGGCGGAGGGAGGCGGAGAAAATTTACAAGGTGAGGGTTACAGGGTTTTGGGGTTTTGGGGAATTTTAGGGCTTGAATGTGGAGGGTATGAGGTGGAGGAATGCGCCAATGGGGAGTTGGTTTGGAGGGCGGGAGGCTGGGATGCATGGAGAGGGAGGGGAGAGGGAGGGAGGGGAGGGAGAGAATGTAGAGAGTGAGAGTGATAAAGGAAGAGAAAGGGGAGGAGAAGATCGCGAGAGGGAGTGGAGGGAAGGAAATGTTTAGTGATAAAGTGACAGATAGCAATGGGGGCAGAGGCAGGCGATAACTGTAAAGTAGTACTTGTCATAATTTTTGTAGTTATTAAAAGTGCTTATTTGTATATCCTATTTTTTCATACTAAAAATCCCTTCAAAGATATTTTCAATACAGTTTCAATCTTGGCGTCGTGATCTGTAAATCCTAAATCTTTATCTCTGCCTCTCTCGCTCTATCTCTATTTTCTCCCTCCATCTCTCCCTCTCCCTCTCTCTCCCTCCCCCCTCTCCCTCCCCCCCTCTCCCTCCCCCCCTCTCTCCCTCCTCCCCCTCTCTCCCTCTCCCGCTCTCTCCCTCCCCCCTCTCTCCCTCCCCCCCTTCTCTCCTCCCCTCTCTCCCTCCCCCCCTCTCTCCCTCCCCCTTCTCTTCCTCCCACCCTTTTCTCCCTCCCACCCTTCTCTCCCCCCCTCTCTCCCTCTCCGTCTTTCTCTCCCTCCCGCCCTCTCTTCCTCCCCCTTTTTTTCCCCCCCTTCTCTTCCCCCCCTCTCTCCCTCTCCTTCTCTCGCTCCC
>CM074818.1:643591-676898 GCA_037447605.1 Zygnema circumcarinatum
GTCCCTCCCCCCTTCCTCTCCCTCTCCCTCCCTCCTCTCCCTCCCCTCTCCCCTCCCCCCCCCTCCCCCCCCCCAGCGCAACCTATGGCGCCGCGCCACGTGGGTGGGCGATGCCAGCTGGATGGTACGGCAGCGCTTTTTGGAGTTCTACACGGCTGCCACGTATCCATGCTTCGGCGAGCGGCGCTTTGGGAACTGGACACTTGGCGGCCAGGCATTGGCTCCCCTCCAATGACTCGCCCGCAAAACGACACTCAAGTTGTTGTTGTTGTTGTTCATGTTGTTGTTGTTGTTCATGTTGTGCTCATAAAGTTCTCTAAGGACTTACTTTCCATCAAGTGTGAAGCATGGATTTACGGAGCAAGATATGGGGGCTTACTTTGTATTTGTTTTTGGGTGCAATTAATGGCAGTGGCTGTGTCGGTCGAATACATTGAACAGAGAATCTGTCGTATACAGGTACGAATTCTAACTTTAAATTTATATATATGTATATATATAGCTGGCTGTCTTTTTATTATTTTATGATAATGAACAGGACAAGGAGCGAATTTCAGATATCATTAACCCTTCAAGTATTTTGAAAGCCCTGAAACCCTAAAAATCTGAAACCCTAAAATTTGGGGTGATGGCTCCTCTCCAGCATTGGCGAATCCATGGACGATTCTTTTATTCATGATATTTACAAAAGCAAAGGGGTACAAATACACGTTGTCTCCCCCCGGGTCCCGCGCATGAGCGAGGCTTTTTTTTACCATCGAGTCAAAACCAGACTTTCGCCAGACTTGACATCGGCCGACTTTGTCTCGGAAGCCCTCAACCGCACAATGCAAACTTTTGCTCGAGCCAAAAGTGTGCGAGACAAGTTGGGCCACGAATGGATCGATTTGGCGACGGTAAACTGCGGAGGAGTGTGCCATGGAGCCTCCTTGAGAAGCTTCCTGGAAGCTTCCAAGGGGAGGGAGGGAGTGAGGGTGGGGCAAGTGCTACTTCACTTGAGAGGGTGAGAGAGATACTTTTCCTCTCCCTTCTTCACGCTCTCCCTCTCTCGTTTCTCCCCCTTTCTCTCTCTCTTCCCTTCCCCACTCTCCCTTCCCGTTTCCCCCTTTCTCAGACTTACCCTCTCTCCCGCCCTTCACGCACTCCCTTCCCCTCCTTTCTTTCTCTTCCAGAGCCTTTTTCTTCTGTTTCCGGTTTGTTAAAAACTTTCCATTTTGTTCAACTTCTTCATCCGAGAGAGAGAGAGAGAGAGAGGGGGGGGAAAGGGAGGGAGGAAGAGGGAGAGGGTGAGAGAAAGGGAGAGGGAGGTGGAGAGAGAAGGAAAAGAGGAGAGTGGGGGAGAGGGGGAGAGGGGGAGAGGCGAGGGGCGAGGGGCGAGGGGCAGGGGGAGAGGGAGAGAGAGAGGAGGGGCAGAGGGAGAGACTCATTAGAGTCAGTCCAGTTAATTACAATATGGGCAAATGAAGAAAAATAGCCATAGTAACCCTAACCCCTCCTCTCACTCCCTTGCAGAATCCCCAGCGGAGACTTTGCATTTGAAGTCCTTGAAGCCATGGAGCAGCTTGGGTATCGCTTGTTCCATGCGGAGAAGAACTTTTACTATGCCAAGTCCATCCTAGTGAGCTACATCCATGAGACCCTTGTCATGCCGGACATGGCTCCCATGTAATTGCCATATATACATACATGTGCCTGCATGTGTGCATGTATGTATGCATGTCGTATGTACAGGGTTTCTGTACGTTGGTGTGGATGTATGTGTGTGATTTATGGCTCCTCCCCCCTGGTGCTTGTTATACATTCGCCCAAAAACACGCTTTATTTACAAGTGAAATTTATTCAAAAGCCTAGCAGCACTATTCGTTTCAGGCGCATGAAAAAAAACAAAAAACAAAAAATAAAAAAATAAAAAAATAAAAAAAAACATTTATTTCACTTTTGTGTGCCAAGAAATGCGGTTCACTATGCGTTGACATTCCGTTGACCATGCGTTGACCACCTCAGTGACACACCATAAAATAAAGGACAATAGTCAACCCATTGAGCATGAATGGCATCATGCCCATACGCAACTCTTTGCTCTGTCCATGGCTGGAAAACTGAACACTTTGTGGGCTGACCGAGCGGCTGACCCAAAGGGGGAGGAAGGGGGGCGTTGTTCCGCGAAAGAAAAGTAGGGAGAGCGAGAGGAAGAGAGCGAGAGGGAAAGAGACACGCCCCAAAACCATAAAAGCATCCAAGCCATTTTTATACAAAAAAACCCAAAGTTTTCACCATTTCAGAGAGATCAGGGCTCCAATTATTTTTTGCGTTAAACCGACAAAGACACTTTATTTCAACCGAGCGACGAACCGCCAGTTGGATTTATTGGTTCAACAAATACTCTCCGGATCCACTTCTGCTTCCTAGTGTACAGGTGTGGTTCAGAGGGAGGGAGGGAGGGAGAGAGGGGCAATGGGAGGGTGAGGCGAAGAGAGGGAAGGGAGAAGGGGGGGAACGGAAGGGCTCGACAACTTTTCCTAAACCCTAAACCCTAAACCCTTAAACTTAAAGAACTTAAGAAATCAACCAACCCTAAACTTGGCAAGTTCCCAAAAAATCGTCCAATGGCTGTCGCCCAAATAGAGGGCCTCACCGGATCCTCGCTTCTTTTTCTCCCTCCTTCTTTCGTTCCTAGACGCAAGTGCTCTCTCTCTCTCTCGCTCTCTCTCTCTCTCGCTCCCTCTCTCTTTATCTCTCTCTAATCATCACAATCATAAATTGCATTAAGGAGACCTCGCAAAGCTTAAATTAAACTCTTCTAATGTACAAAGCTCACACTCGACACAGCCTCTCCCTCCTCTCCCTCCTCTCGCCCTCCTCCCCCACCCCTCCCACCTGTCCCTCCTCTCCCTCCTCTCCCTCCTCGCCCCCTTCCCCCTCCTCCCCCACCTCTCCCACCGCTCCCACCTCTCCCACCTCTCCCTCCTCTCCCTCAGCTGCTCCAGTCCGCACTATGGAAGGTAGGTCTGGGAGGTCTCGCCGCATTGTTCCCCTCCGGAGGGAAGGCGAGAGAGGGCCCCCCTCGCTGCTCGCCGGAGTAGAAGAGAGGGTCCTCGGGACCCTCCCAAGGGCTCTCTGCGTAGCGGGGGAGACCCCACTGCTCGCTCCTGCACTCACACCTCAGGGATTAGGGTTTAGGGTTTAGGGTTTAAGGATTAGGGTTTAGGGTTTAGGGTTTAAGGATTAGGGTTTAGGGTTTAGGGTTTAGGGTTTAGGGTTTAAGGTTTAAGGATTAGGGTTTTGGGCATTTTAGGGTTTTTAGGTTCTGTGGGTCTTGAGGGATTTCGACCTAAAGGGCTTCATTCAATTGGACATTGGAGGAGGATCACACGTGTCAGAAAATTTTAATTTTTTTGAAGGGGTTTAGGAGCAGTATGAAATTACTTATCTGTTTATGTACTCATTCATTTGCTTTTTCATTCATTTATTTTCCTTATTTTATGCATTATAAAGTTTACATATTCATTTTTATTTGTGGAAGTTTTGCCCTTTTCTACCTTCCGGTATTTGATGGCTCTCCCCAGGCTCGAGCCCCCATCGGGAATCCACCGGACTGCACGTCATAAGAGAAAAAACAAAGGGGTGGGGGTCAGACCAAACCAAACTCTACTACCTCAAGGGAGTTGTAGAGGAGGACAATTAGAGAGGGAGAGGAAGAGAGAGAGAGAGGGCGAGAGGGCGAGAGGGAGAGAGGGAAGGAGGAGAGAGGGCGAGAGGGAGAGAGTGAGGGGGAGAGAGGGCGAGAGGGAGAGAGTGAGGGGGAGAGAGGGCGATAGGGCAAGAGGGAGAGACGGAGAGAGGGAGAGAGGGAGAGAAGGAGAGAGAGGGCGAGAAGGAGGGTCAGAGAGGGGGAGAGGGAGAGGATGAGTGGCGAGAGGAACGAAGTGAGAGAGACGAGAAACGAATGTGAGGTACGTGCATGACTTGTCACGGGTGCAGAAAAGGACAGCTGGAGAGGGGAGAAAGTTGGAGCGCGAGACCGCGGGAGAGAGAGGGAGCGAGGGAGGGAGACAGGTCTCACCATTGAGGTCCCATAGTGGTGCTGCATTCTCCTCTGATCCATATCAGGAGTGAAGCTCAAAGCCGAAGAGGGACTATGCGCTCCCACCGAGAAAGCTCCACTGTCACAAAGAGAGTGAGGGAGAGAGAGAGGGGAAGAGAAACGAGTAGAAAAGACCAATTCATCGGTCAGTACAGTTTTAAACGGCTCGAAAAACATAAAAAATTGAACATCTAAAGGAAACCCCTCCACCCTCCCCCCTCCCTCCCTCCCTCCCTCCCTCCCTCCCCTCCCCCTCCCTCCCTCCCTCCCTCCCTCCCTCCCTCCCTCCCCTCCCCTCCCCTCCCCTCCCTCCCTCCCTCCCCTCCCCCTCCCTCCCCTCCCCTCCCCCTCCCCCTCCCCCTCCCCCCTCCCCCTCCCACCTGTAGTCCATGTTGGCGGGCCTTTGTCGGAGCAATGAGGGCATTTTTGCCCTCTCCTCCGCCGACATGTTGGGGAGGTGTACGGCCGCCTCCTCGGGCAGAGCCATGTCGCGGGAGAAGTCGCTCGACTGCTCCCACCTGCGGGAGAGGAGGGGAAGGGAGGGAGGGAGGGAGGGAGGGGAGTTAGAGAGGGAGGGAGGACAATGTGAAGTAGGGTTTCGGAAAGAAAAGACGACCCTCTCTCCCTCTCTCTCCCTCTCTGTCTCCCTCTCTCAATTTTCCACTTTTTCTTTCTGTCTTCCTCCCAGAGTTTCCAACCGACACTTCTGCCTTGTATATATATATATATATATATATATTTTTTTTTTTTTTTTTAGTATTTTTGCACTCACACGCTGCTGCTCCTGTTGTCGCCCGAATCGCTGTCCCCATAGACCAACATGAGGGCCTGCGAAAGGGAAAAAAGCAGTCAGAGGTCTTCAAGGTGAAGGGAGGGAGGGAGGAAGGGAAGGATGGAGGAAGGGAGGGAGAGGGGAGGGGGAAGAGAGAGGAAGGGGCGAGGAGGGAAAGAGAAAGGGACGGGAGAGGAGGGAAAGAGGAAGGGAGGGGAGGAAGGAGGCAGGCAGGGAGGGAGGGAGGGAGGAGGGGAGGAAGAGAGGTAGGGAGGGAGGAAGGGAGAGGAGAAGGGAAAGGGCAGGGAGGGAGGAGGGAGGGAGAGAGGGAGGGAAGGGACGGGAGGAGGAAGATTCATGAGGAATAGAGACGTTTGATAGTAAGAGAGGAATGGAGGGAGAAGAGAAGGCACGAGGCCGGGTGGGAGGCAAGGATGGAGGGCGGGAGGTAGGAGAAGGAGGGAGGGAGGGAGGGAGGGAGAAAGACACCTACCCTCACTACCTCTCCCATGAAAGGCCGGTGGTGGATTTCCGGCTGCACACAGGAGCTTGCAATCGCCGCCACTCTCGTTATGCTCTCTATGGGCACTCCCTCCTCCCTCAGGGAGGGGTCTATCACAGCGTTCAGCCCATCCAGCCTGTGAAGAAAAAAAAAGGGCGGGGGGGAAAAGAACTAAATTGCTGAAACTTCTTCAAACCGACTTCAATTTTGCAGGATCAAATACATAAATTAAGAAAAAAAAACACTTTTTTGGAATGGAGTCAAATGAAGGAGGCTCTCTCTCTCCCCTATCTTTCTCTCTCTCTCTCTCGCTTTCTTTCTCTCTCTCTCTCCTCTCTCTCTCTATCTCTCTCTCTCTCCCCCCTCTCTCTCTCTCTTCCTCCCACCTGCTGAGGAGAGGCCGAGCCCAGTTGGCGAGACTCTGCTCTTCAGGAGGGAGAGAGGGGTCTATGGGCTCCCTCCCCGTGAGCAGTTCCAACATCACCACTCCGTAACTGTACACATCACTCTTCACCATAAGGTGGCCCGTCATCGCATACTCCGGCGCAACATAACTGGAAAAAAAAAAAAAAAAAAGATGAAACAGAGGGGGGTGCGGTGGGGGGAGGATAAAGGGAGCAAGTTAGTGCATTGCAGAGAGAGCTCGTCTTTCCTTTCTCTCTCTCTCTCCCGCGCTTCCTTCCCTCCTCCTCTCCCTCCCTCCCTCCCTCCCTCACTACCTGCCTAGCTATCTAACTGGCTCCTCCTCCCTCTCTCCCTTGTCCACTCCCTCGCTTCCATGGCCCCAAGGGTGGATTTCATGTAAAACGTCACCCCCACAAGTAGTAATCTTAATAATATTAACTACTAATCCAAAAAGCTCTCCATACAACCCCCCACCCTCGGGTCATACACCACAACCCAAACATCTTTAAACACATACATAACAAAAAACCTTGACTGAAACTTCAACTTCATTCCTCCCATACATACATACATACATACATACATACATACATACATACATACATACATACCCGAAAGTTCCGACCACTTGTGAAGTCTGATCGCTGCTGTTTTTGTATCCGCTCGTTCGAGCGAGTCCAAGGTCCGACACTTTGGGCGTAAAGTCATCTTCCAAGAGAATGTTCGCCGCCTTAAAGTCACGATGGATGATGCTCGGGTTCGAGTCCTCGTGCAGGTACGCGAGGCCGCGGGCGGACCCCAGAGCGATCTTCATGCGGGTCTCCCAACTCAGGGGACCCTTCACTTTGTCGGGGCCTGCGTGAGGGAGAGGGAGAGGGAGAGGGAGAGGGATGATGGGTTTAGGTTAAGTTTAGGAGTTGCAGAGGAGGAGGAGGAGGAGGAGGAGGAGGAGAATGAGTTTAGGGTTAATTATAGGAGTTGCAGAGCAGGAGGAGGAGGAGAATGAGTTTAGGGTTAAGTTTAGGAGTTGCAGAGGAGGAGGAGGAGGAGAAGGAGGAGGAGGAGGAGGAGGAGAATGAGTAGGGTTAATTATAGGAGTTGCAGAGCAGGAGGAGGAGGAGAATGAGTTTAGGGTTAATTATAGGAGTTGCAGAGCAGGAGGAGGAGAATGAGATTAGAGTTAACTTTCGGAGTTGCAGAGCAGGAGGAGCAGAAGGTGAGGATAATGAGTATAAGGTTAACTTTAGGGCTTTCAACAGCCATTGATCTCGTTTACTTTGTCAAGAGTGGGAGACAGAGATTCTGACAGGCTACAAAGAGCTGAAATAACGACAAAGTGCATAAAAGCCCTATTATTTCTGTATAACGCAATGAATTCTGGGCCATAGAACGCACCATGGAGCCGTGATTGCAGGTTTCCGTTGGGAACGAGCTCATATACCAAACAACGGACCCCCTGTTCTATGCAGATTCCGAGAAGCTTGACAAGATTCCTATGATGTAAGCAGCTCAAAACCTCCGCCTCTCCCAAAAACTCTCCCATCCCTTGTTGGTCCGTTCTCCTCAAAAGCTTCACAGCTATGCGAGTCCCATCATCCAGTATCCCTCCGTACACAGATGCAAACCCTCCCTCGCCTATGATATTCTGAGGACTGAAATTTTGAGTAGCTTTTTCCAACTGTGGGAGAGAGAACATGTGTGTGCCGGCCGGGAATTGAGAAGGATTTGCTTCTGCAATAGCAAAAATTTGGCTCGGAGTTGAATCTGAAGCAGATCCTGCTACAAATTCCACTCCACCCCCACCCCCTCCTCCTGCTCCTCCTCTCCCTGCCATTCCAAGAAAGAGGCAAAAGGCATAGCTTTAGGCTTTTGGGTTGCCTTTTTTGTGAGCATTAGGATTAGGGTTAGGGTTAGGATTGGGTTAGGTTTAGGTGAGGTTAGGGTTAAGGTTCAGGTTAGGGTTAGGATTCAGGTTAGGGTTACGGTTCAAGTTAGGATTAGGGTTAGGGTTAAGTTTGGGTCCAGGTTAGGGTTAGGGTTCAGGTTAGGGTGAGGGTTAGGCTTAGGGTTAGGGTTAGAATTCGGGTGATTCAGGATAAGAATTCAGGGTTAGGTTTAGGTTAGGATTAGGGTTAAGGATAGGGTTAGGGTTAAGGTTAGCGTGAGGGTTAGGATTAGGGTTAGGCTTAGGATTAGAATTCAGGTGATTCAGGATAAGAATTCAGGGTTAGGTTTAGGTTAGGATTAGGGTTAAGGATAAGGTTAGGGTTAAGGTTCAGATTAGGATTAGGGTTAGGCTTAAGTTTGGGTTCGGGTTAGGGTTAGGGTTCAGGTTAGCGTGAGGATTAGGATTAGGGTTAGGATTAGAATTCAGGTGATTCAGGATAAGAATTCAGGGTTAGGTTTAGGTTAGGATTAGGCTTAAGGATAGGGTTAGGGTTAAGGTTCGGATTAGGGTTCAGCTTAGAGTTAAAGCTAGGGTTTCGAAGTAAGCAAAATTTACCTCCAGATGAGGTTGATCTGGACCCTTGATTTGCCCCGGGGACCATATCTGGTCTCCAGGGCTCCCTCAGAGAAGCAGAGAATTGGGCTTGTCTCCTCCTCCTCGCTATTCCAAACCAGAGGCAACAACAACCTATTATGAGAGCTGCTATAGGGAGGGAAATAGAGAGAGCGATAGTGATAGCGGTAGAGGAATTGGAGCCTGAATTAGAGGAGTCAGACCCCCCATTGGACCCTCCAGGAGCTAACAAGCCTCCATCGCCTGAAGAGAGGGGAGGGGGAGGAGAGAGGTTTTCTCCTGCAAGGGAGGGAGGGAGAAGGGGAGGGAGGGAGAGAAAGGGAGAGAGAGAGAGAGGGTGGGAAGGTGTCAGTTTAGGATGAGCTTGACCTACGCAAAGAAAACGACGAATCCAACAATTTCCGTTGGTAAGAACACATATTTTCACTTTTTTTTTCTCTCTCCCTCGCTCTCTCTCTCTCTGTCACACACACAAAATAGACAATTGCTCGTACCTGGATTCTGGATAAGAAGCACTGTAACATTTCCGAAATATCTGAAATCGAAAGGTAGAGTTCCGTTGGTTTTGTTGGGAATGAGCGATAGTCGAACCCGAGAAATTTCCGTATCGTTTAGTTGAATTCCAGCCAGTGGGATAATATTTGTGGTTACTCCGACTAAAGATTCTCTGAGGGTGATTACCTGACCCAACTGAAGAAATTTCACAATGGAAAAGCAAACAATATGTAAGACAATCGAATAGTACATTAATAACCTATAAGCTTACAAGCATGACACCCATGTTTGTGTGTGAGAGAGTGACAGGGAGAGATAGATTGAGAGTGAGAGAGCGAGAAAGAGAGAAAGAGAAAGAGAGAGAAAGAGAAAGAGAGAGAGAGAAAGAGAGAGAGAGGGAGAGAAGGAGTGAAAGAGAGAGGAAGAGAAAGAGAGGTGGCGGAGAGGAGGGAGAGCACTCTCACCAACAACTGCAAGACATTGACCTTCACAATGCCCGCAAGCTCATCAAGGAACAGATTGATTCTCGGAGCAAAGGAGATAATATCGCTCTGAACTCCAAAAATCACAATCATGGGAAGTGTGCATCGGCACGATAGATCGGCATCGCTTGTTTGGGGAGGGAGCAGATAGCCCGCAGCGCAGGGAGGGCAGGCTGAGAGAGGTGACACATAGAAGGAGAGAGAAAATTAGAGTCTCTCCCTTGTCTACTGACTATCCCTCTCCCTCTCCTTTTCTCTCGTTCTCCCTCAGTCCCTCTCCCCCCCTCTCCCCCCCTCTCCCCCTCTCTCTTCCATCCGCATAAAATTGTCTCTTGCTCACGAGCTTGACCCACCCTCCTCCCTCACCTTCACTCCTCCCCGTCCCCACCCACTCCCTCTTCATCTACCTCTCCCTCTACCCTTTATCCTATTTCTCCCTTCTCCTAAATGGTTGGATGCTTGGCAGTGAGTTTGACTTACATCGGGAGTCAGGCGGAGGAGGGGGGAGGGCGAGTATAGGGGGAGCGAAGGTAGGGGGGGGGGGAGGGGGAGAGGGAGAGAGAGGAGAAGGAACTCCTGGAATTGTAAAACCAGGGGGAGAGAAGATAGGGCCAGGTATTGGAGGAGCGATGGGTCCCGAAGGAGGAGCGGGAGGAGTGGGAGGAGTGGGAGGAGACGATGACTGTGGGGGAGTGGGAGAGGAAGAGGGAGAGGGACGAGGAGAAGGAGGGCTCTCTTCAGGGTTGGTTCCATCAGGGGGAGAGGGAGAGGTATTTGATTGAGGGGGAAAAGGTGGAGCAGGGAAAAAAGAGGGAGAGGGCTCTCCTGAAGGGGAAGATGGTTGATTTGGGGAGTTTCCAGGAGTACTTGGGCTTGAGGGCGGTTCACTATTGGAGGAGGGAGAGGGGGTAGAGGGAGAAGTGGGAGTGGTAGAGGGAGATCCTGGTGAGGTAGGAGAAGGAGGTGAAGGAGGAGAGGAAGGAGAAGGAGAGGAAGGAGACGAGGGAGAGGAAGGAGAAGGAGGTGAGGAAGGTGAAGGAGGTGAAGAAGGAGAGGAAGGAGAAGAAGGCGAGGAAGGAGAAGAGGGAGAGGAAGGAGAAGGAGGTGAGGAAGGTGAAGGAGGTGAAGGAGGAGAGGAAGGAGAAGAAGGAGAGGAAGGAGAAGAAGGAGAGGAAGGAGAAGAGGGAGAGGAAGGAGAAGGAGACGAAGGAGAAGAGGGAGAGGAAGGAAAAGGAGACGAAGGAGAAAAAGGAGAAGAAGGAGAGGAAGGAGAAGAGGGAGTGGAAGGAGAAGGAGAGGAAGGAGAAGTAGGAGAGGAAGGAGAAGACGGAGAGGAAGGAGGAGAAGGAGAAGAAGGAGAAGAAGGAGAAGAAGGTGGAGTTGCTCCAACGGGAGAGGGAGGAGAGTCATCTGTGGGAGAGCTGGGCGGGAGAGTCGGAGACGAGGACGAAGGAGGCAGAAATGGAAATATGGGAGTGGTAGGAACACTTGGAGGTACAGCCGGCTCGCTGGGTGGGAGGAGTGGAGGAGAGAAAGGGCCCGGAGCGGGAGGGCCATCTGTGGGAGGGGCAGAAGGAGAGTTAGGGCCAGGACGAGATGGTGGGAGAGGAAATAGGGGTGGAGTGTACGGAGAGACTTCAGGAGAGGGGTTGGTAGGTGAAGGAGTGGAAGAGGTGGTGGGAGGTTTGGTGGGAGGAGTGGTGGGAGAGGTGGGAGAGGTGGGAGAGGTGGTGGGAGGAGTGGTGGGAGGAGTGGTGGGAAAGGTGGTGGGAGGAGTGGTGGGAGAGGTGGTGGGAGGAGTGGTGGGAGAGGTGGTGGGAGTGGTGGGAGGAGTGGTGGGAGAGGTGGTGGTGGGAGAGGTGGAGGTGGTGGGAGGGGTGGTGGGAGGAGTGGTGGGGGAGGTGGTGGTGGGAGGGGTGGTGGGAGGAGTGGTGGGAGATGTGGTGGGAGGAGTGGTGGGAGGAGTGGTGGGAGAAGTGGTGGGCGGAGTGGTGGGAGAGCTGGTGGGAGGAGTGGTGGGAGAGAGGTGGTGGGAGGGGTGGTGGGAGGAGTGGTGGGAGAGGTGGTGGGAGGAGTGGTGGGAGAGGTGGTGGGGGTGGTGGTGGAGGAGGTGGTGGGAGGGGTGGTGGGTGGTGGGAGGAGTGGTGGGAGAGGTGGTGGGAGGAGTGGTGGGAGAGGTGGTGGGAGAGGTGGTGGGAGAGGTGGTGGGAGAGGTGGTGGGAGGGGTGGTGGGAGGGGTGGTGGGAGGAGTGGTGGGAGAGGTGGTGGGATAAGTTGTGGGAGTGGTGGGAGAGGCGGGGGGGACTGAGGATGGTGGAGAGAAAAAGGGTTTCGGAGGGGCTGGTTCTGCGATGAAGTGATAAAATTATGAGCAAGCACAAAAGTAAAGAGTAGCTCAAAATCAGCGATTTTTGGTTCTCAAAATTGAAGGGCTTATTATCGTCAGCTCGTCTCCCTCTTTGATTTAATCTCATATTTAGTGTGACGGAAAATTCGTCAACCGGCGGGGTTTCTATGGGATGATTTGAATAATTTTCCAACTTCGTATTGGTCAAGAGATATAAAGAGCAATATTGGAATGTGTATGTGTATTAATAAGTTAGTAATAATAGAAAACAATTGCACAAGAGGTAGGCTTTGCTTCGCAATCTTTTTCAAACTGTAAAATTTCGTAGCTGGCCCTTTGACCTACAAATCACATGCAGTTTTCATCCACAAAAAGGTAATCTACCAAAAAATGGCACACAGAGAAAGAGAGAGAGAGAGAGAGAGATTATTTATAAAGAGCGAGAGAGAGGGGGAGAGAGAGAGAGAGAGGGGGAGCGAGAGAGTGGGAGCGGGATAGAGCGGGAGAGACTGAGAGAGGAGGAGAGGAGAAGCCTTTACCTGGTGGGAGGTTCGGGGAGGCAGGCGGTAGAGGAAACTGCACAACACAAAACACTTCCTTAGGTCAGTTCCGTTACCGCCACACTCTGCAAATTTTCATTTTAATACCCAAAGAAACATGAGGAGGTTTCTCTGCATCCATCCTTTGAATAATATTGAAACACACACTATATGCTAGAACTTCAGTCAAGAAAAAAGGTCTGAATCAACTGATTAATGACTAAGCATCACTAGAATAATTGAATTGACTCCGCGGAGTGATGCAATGATAGATAGATTTCGGAGGATATGTTCCCTCTACTCTCTCCCTTCTCCCACACCCTCTCCCTCACCTGCCTTTTTTCTTGCTCAGTTTTGGAGAACCAAACATACTGTAAACTGGAAAATCCTGAAGAAATTATATTGGAACTTTCAATCATTCTGCGAGTTATGTATGTACATATACATATATCAGGTGATTAAAAATGTAAGTTGATATAAATATTAAAACCACAGTAAGAAAACCTCAAACTATTACCCCTACCTCAAAAATGCACATGCTTTTCATGGGATTACCAGAAGGGATGTTCCTTAGTTGAATAGATTTTTGACAAAAATATGTACCAAACCAACCAATATGTAACGAATTTTGATTTCTGGAAGCTTTAAAAATATGAGGAAAACAAAAAATAACCAGAGGGTTTCTACATAATGATGTTTAAGACTGAGGCAGACGATTCAGAGTTAAACATAATAGTGTAGCCAATAGGGGATGTCAGTCAAGGGATGTGAGGAGAGGGAGGGGGAGTTGAGGGAAAATGGAGGGAGGAGAGAGAAGAAGAGGAGAGGAGAAAGAGAGGGGAGATAGGAGAGAGGAACGAGGAGAGAGGAGAGGCGAGAGGAGAGACGACAGACGAGACGAGAGGAGAGGAAGGGCGAGAGGAGAGAAAAGAGAAGAGAGAAGAGAGGAAAGAAGAGAGGAGAGAGGAGAGAGGAGAGGGGAGAGGAGAGAGGAGAGAGGAGAGAGGCGAGAGGAGAGGAGCGAGGAGAAAGGAGAGCGGAGAGAGGAGAGCGGAGAGAGGAGAGGAGAGGGGGAGAATGGCGAGGGTCCCGAAGGAGGGCGGATATGAGAGGACAAAGGACTAATGAGGAGACTCATACTTCAGAGTCTTGCTTACATCAGGTGGAGGCTGAAAATGTGAAGGAGTAGGGGGGAAAAGGCTGTGGTATGGTGAAGGTGTGATTGTAGGAGAGGGAGGTGTGATGGTGGGAGAGGGAGGTCTAATGGTGGGAGAGAGAGGTGTGATGGTGGGAGTGGGTATTATGGTGGGAGAGGGAGGTTTAATTGTGGGAGAGGGAGGTGTAATGGTGGAAGAGGGTGTGATGGTAGGAGAGGGAGGTCTAATCGTGGGGAAGGGAGGCGTGATGGTAGGAGAGGGTGTGATGGTGGGTGAGGAGGGAGAGGATGTTCTTCCATGACGTGAAGGTTGGGAAGCCCTTGTGAAGGAGGGAGAGCTCCTTTGAGGAAAGAGATGGGGAGAAGATTCGCTGGGAGATAGTGGTGCAAACATGGGAGAAAGGGGCGAGGGAGAGGGAGAGGGAGGGAGAGTTCTGCCATGTAAGGGAGGGAGGGAGCTTGTGTATGCGGGAGAGGACGTTCTCCCACTCGAAGGGAGAGGGGGATGAAGTTGTAAATGTGGAGATCTTGTTATGGGGGGTGGAGGTCGGGGGAAAGGAGAGGTCCTGCTTAAGGAAGGAGAGGATGGAGGAGAAAGGAAGGAGGAGCTGCCTACAGGTAGAGGGGGAATGCCAGAAAAAAGGGAGGGTGATGTTTTGGGGGTGCCCCTATGAGGGAGTGAAGGCGAGGAAAAGAGGGAGTGCTTGTGCGAGGGAGGTGAGAAGTGTGAAGGAGAGTGGGAGAACTCTCCTAAGGGATAAGACGGGGAAATGGGAGGGGGAGGCTTTTGATACTGTATGGAGGGAGTGCTCCTAGTAGGGGGTGGATCTGGGGGAGGGAGAGAGTGAGGGAGAGAGTGCTTATCGAAGGGAGGTGAAGGGAGGGGTGAAGGCTGGGAAAAGACTCCTGAAATAGGAGGCAGGGACAAGGAAGTCGTAATGGGAGAAGATGGTTCTAAGCTTCGAATGAAGGGTGGAGAGTTCGTAAGGGAGGGAAAGAGTTTAGTAGGGGGAGTGAGAGAGTGTTTGTAATAAGGAGAAGAGGGAGAGGGAGGGGGAGAAGGCATTTTTGAGAGATGAGGAGGATAATTGTAGGGAGCGGTAGGTGGTTGGGTGTAATACAGGAAGGAAGGCGACCCTTCACCTCGGAGTGCGAGGGTGGGAGGGAGATGTTTATAAGGGATAGTTGAAGATGGTGGGGGGAGTAAAGTGCTGGCTAAGGGTGAGAGAGGGGTCGGAGGAGCAGATGTCTCTCTGCGGGAGGGAGAATGGTGGGAATACGGAAGCGGAGATTGATCTATTGTTTGAGGAAAGAATCGGGGAGAATTTGGTGATGATTCTCTCCCAGAAGGAGGTGAAAATTTCTGAGAAATAAGAGTAGGAGTTCTTCCGTGCGAGGGAGAGCTCCGATAAGGAGGAGGAGGAGAAGGAGGAGGTTGTTCCTTAAGGGAGGGAGAGGAAGGAGGTGAAGGTGGAGGAATATAGGGGCCTCTGGGAGGGAGGACGGAATCAGAGGAGCGAGAGGGTGGACTCACCTGTGAGAGAGGTGGGGCTTTCGAAGGGAATGCTAGAGGGGTCCGAAAAGGAAAGGGTGGAGTTGGGGTGGAAGAAGGAGGGAGAGGATCAGAGAGAGGGAGAAGAGGAAGGGAGGGTGATGATGGGCTATGGAGGAGCGATGGTGAAAGTCTGCGAGGTGGGGTTGGACGGGGGGATGCAAGTGTGCTTGGTAAAGGCGGGCGATGTGTGGGAGAGGGGGAGGGAGAGGGAGGGAGATCTGCTTTATAAGGAGGAGGTGGAGGGAGAGATGATGTAGGAGGCGCCATACCATACGTGGGTGAGGGCTCCGATCTCAGGGGTGGAGGGAGGGAGGAAGGAGTGGCTGTGGGTGGAAATGGAGGGAGAGATACAGTTGTAGGTGAGGGTGTAGAGGGAGGCGAGGAGAGGGAAGGAGAGATGAGAAAAGGAGATAAAATGGGGGAGGCTGAAATTCCAGGTGTAGAAGGTGAACCTAAAGGTGCAGTCTTACGAGGCGAAGGGGGTTGAAAGGGAAGGGTTTTAACAGGAGGTGAAATCAGGGGGGGCGATGGGAGAGAGAGAGACGACGGGAGAGAATTAGTGGGGGAGAGAGGGGGAGAGATATCAATGCCAGGTGGAGTGGCTGTGGGTGGAAATGGAGGGAGAGATACAGCTGTACGAGAGGGTGTAGAGGAAGGCGAGGAGAGGGAGGGAGAGATGAGAAAAGGAGATAGATTGGGGGAGGCTGAAATTCCAGGTGTAGAAGGTGAACCTAAAGGTGCAGTCTTACGAGGCGAAGGGGGTTGAAAGGGAAGGGTTTTAACAGGAGGTGAAATCAGGGGGGGCGATGGGAGAGAGAGAGGCGACGGGAGAGAATTAGTGGGGGAGAGAGGGGGAGAGATATCAATGCCAGGTGGAGTGGCTGTGGGTGGAAATGGAGGGAGAGATACAGCTGTAGGAGAGGGTGTAGAGGAAGGCGAGGAGAGGGAGGGAGAGATGGGAAAAGGAGATAGAATGGGGGAGGCTGAAATTCCAGGTGTAGAAGGTGAACCTAAAGGTGCAGTTTTACGAGGCGAAGGGGGTTGAAAGGGAAGGGTTTTAGCAGGAGGTGAAATCAGGGGGGGCGATGGGAGAGAGAGAGACGACGGGAGAGAATTAGTGGGGGAGAGAGGGGGAGAGATATCAATGCCAGGTGGAGTGGCTGTGGGTGGAAATGGAGGGAGAGATACAGCTGTAGGAGAGGGTGTAGAGGAAGGCGAGGAGAGGGAGGGAGAGATGGGAAAAGGAGATAGAATGGGGGAGGCTGAAATTCCAGGTGTAGAAGGTGAACCTAAAGGTGCAGTCTTACGAGGCGAAGGGGGTTGAAAGGGAAGGGTTTTAACAGGAGGTGAAATCAGGGGGGGCGATGGGAGAGAGAGAGACGATGGGAGAGAATTAGTGGGGGAGAGCGGGGGAGAGATATCAATGCCAGGTGGAGGAGTGGAGCTAGGTCTTCGAACAATGGGTGGGAGAGGTTGACGGGGTAAAGCAGAGTTAGATGGAGGGGGACGAGAATTAGAGGAAGGGAAAGGAAGTGTGGGAGAGATATTAATTCCAGGTGAAGGAGGGGTAGAGATAGGGATTCCACTGAAAGGTGAGAGAAGTGGAGGGAATAAAGCGGAGTTAGATGACGGAGGAGGATCAGAGTTAGTGAGAGAGGAAGGAGGAGGAACTACCCTAATACCAGGTGAAGGCGGCGCAAAGCTAGTGCTTTTAGCACTAGGTGGGGTAGGTGGAGGAAATGCATTAGAGGCAGATGAAGGGAAAGGATTAGAGGGAGAGGGAGAGGGAGATGGAAATACATTTGTACCAGGTGAAGCTGGAGACGCAATCATACCAGGTGGAGGTGGAGCGAAGTGGGGAGTTTTAGGAGCGGAAGGGAGCGGAGTGGTAGGAGAGGTGGGTGATGCACTGAAGGGAGGGAGAGGGATGGCATAAGGTGGGGATGGGGGTGGGAACTTGAAAGGAATGGGAGACGGAGGGCTTTCAAGGGAGGGAGCAGATGGTTCTGAGGGGCGAGTAGATGGAGGTGGAGGAGAGAGAAGCAAGAGGGAGGAAGGCGGGGGACTGTGGAGAGGGGGAGAGGGTGTCTGTGAATGGGAAACAGATGGAGGGAGAGTATGAAGGGGGGAGGGTGATGGAGGCGAAGATTGGGCTAGTGGAGGTGAAACCTGGAGTGGGGGCTCCTGGGGAGGAGGTTCCTTGCCTTGAATTGGCGGTGAGGGAAAGGGCAGGGGAGAGGGCCTGGGAGAGAGGGAGGGAGATAGCGCGGGAGAGGGCGGGGGAGAGAGGGCGGGGGAGAGAGCAGAGGGAGAGAGAGGGCGAGAGGGGAGGGGGAGAGAGCGGGGAAGAGAGAGAGGGAGCGGGCAGGGGAGAGTGCGGGAGAGGGAGCGAGGGGGAGGGCGGGGGAGAGTGCGAGGGAGAGAGCGAGGGAGAGGGCGGGGGAGAGTGCAAGGGAGAGAGAGGGAGAGAGGGGAGGGGAGAGAGCGGGGGAGAGAGCGGGGAAGAGAGAGAGGGAGAGGGCAGGGGAGAGTGCGGGAGAGGGAGCGAAGGGGAGGGCGGGGGAGAGTGCGGGGGAGAGAGCGAGGGAAAGAGCGAGGGAGAGAGCGAGGGAGAGGGCGGGGAGAGTGCAAGGGAGAGAGGGCGAGAGGGGAGGGGAGAGGGCGGGGAGAGTGCGAGGGAGAGAGCGAGGGAGAGGGCGGGGGAGAGTGCGAGGGAGAGAGAGAGGGAGAGGGCGGGGGAGAGGGCGGGGAGCGGGGGAGAGAGCGGGGGAGAGAGAGAGGGAGAGGGCAGGGGAGAGTGCGGGAGAGGGAGCGAAGGGGAGGGCGGGGGAGAGTGCGAGGGAGAGAATGAGGGAGAGGGCAGGGGAGAGTGCGGGAGAGGGAGCGAGGGGGAGGGCGGGGGAGAGTGCGAGGGAGAGAGCGAGGGAGAGCGCGTGGGAGAGAGCGAGGGAGAGAGTGAGGGAGAGGGCGGGGGAGAGTGCAAGGGAGAGAGAGGGCGAGAGGGGAGGGGAGAGGGCGGGGGGGAGAGAGAGGGAGAGGGCAGGGGAGAGTGCGGGAGAGGGAGCGAGGGGGAGGGCGGGGGAGAGTGCGAGGGAGAGAGCGAGGGAGAGAGCGTAGGAGAAGGGGGGGGAGTGTGCGAGGGAGAGACCGAGGGAGATGGGTGGGGTACATTCGGAGACGGTGAGAGAGGGAGAGGGGGTGGCGGCGGTGAGAGTGGCGGACTTACATCAGGCGGAATTGAAGGCTGTTGGAGAGGGCCTGGTGCTGCAAAGGGAGGAGGGAGAACCTGAGAGAAGAAAGAGTTTAACAAACCAAAGTGAGAGGGGTTTGCAGTAGTCCTCACGCAAATTTATCTATGAATAAACTGGTGTAATCAGCAGATTCGAGATCTTTATTATTCAGACTATTGTTTTGCCCTGGATAACAAGTAGCCACGTAATTGAGTAGAAAAAAAAATCAGCGGGGCCAGCTCAAAGAGTATGTTTTCGTGCAATTTTACAGAATCGACATATGGATAGACAACGTCCCAACGTCTATCTCCCTTGCCTTAATTTTGAGAATTCGCAGTCAGAGTTACCAAAGAATTGCAAGGTCTAGAGGAAAACAAGAAACCTAACAACACGCATCATCATTCTCATAGCCCAATAAGATCGAAAGGATCCTCCTTGTCACAAGAGCCCATGGAATGATAGTGATGATAGATATCATGATATTGATAGATACGAATGGCCTCTGAAAAAAGATGATGATGATGATGTAACAAGTAAAAGATTCAAATGGTACACGAGAGGATAGACCCATGAACGTGCAAAAGAATGAGCCGAGATGATGTGACAGAGATCGGACTCATAAGTTGTTTCAAAAGACAGACAACATGGCAACGCCAAAGTTTAAGCCCAAATGGTTCGACTGCAGGTGACAATGATTGCAGTTACATCAATACATGCAGAATGTGCACTTACTCTTCAATACATTGTGTGGATCATAACATGACATGAATGGATGTATGCATGTCCTTACATACACGGTTTCAAGAATTTGCACATTTAAAAAAAAAGAAAAAAAAAAATTTGGACAAAAAGAATCGTGGGACAATAAACGAGCCTAATTAAAGTTCTTGAAACCACAGTCAGAATGCCTTAAGGTTCGTAACGAAAACGTCAAGTTTCAAATTCAACGGGTAAAGAACAAGCATGAACAGCAAAGTAACTGACAACACAAAGAAAGACAAATACCTGCTGGGGCGGTTCCTTAGGGGGGGGGGCCAACAGTGGTATGAATGGAGGGGAAGGAGATGGAGAGAGTGATAATGGAGGTGACAATGGAGGTGATAATGGAGGTGTGGATGGGAGAGGTTTATCAACATGCAGTGGTGGAGGATTGAAATCGACAGGTGTGCCCATGTTTGGGGTGGGGAAAGGAGAGGAGTTGGGAGGAGAGATTGATTGAAGTGGAGGAGAAGGCGGTGACAATGGAGGTAGTTCGATGGATGGAATTGAAATTGGAGGTGGTTTGATGGATGGAATTGAAATTGGAGGTAGTTTGATGGATGGAATTGAAATTGGAGGTGGGGAGATGGATGGAATTGAAATTGGAGGTGGGGAGATGGATGGAATTGCAATTGGAGGTGGGGAGATGGATGGAATTGAAATTGGAGGTGGGGAGATGGATGGAATTGCAATTGGAGGTGGTTTGATGGATGGAATTGAAATTGGAGGTAGTTTGATGGATGGAATTGAAATTGGAGGTGGGGAGATGGATGGAATTGAAATTGGAGGTGGGGAGATGGATGGAATTGCAATTGGAGGTGGGGAGATGGATGGAATTGAAATTGGAGGTGGGGAGATGGATGGAATTGCAATTGGAGGTGGGGAGATGGATGGAATTGAAATTGGAGGTGGGGAGATGGATGGACCTGAAGGACTTGGGATCCTTGATGGTGGTAGTGGGGACTCAGGCGTGTGTGGGAGGGGAGGTGGGCTTAGTGGGAAAGGAGAAGGCGCTAGTGAAGGAGGTAGGGGTAGTGGTAGTGGAAGCTGAGGCGAATGAGGAGGTGGACTTACTTGGCGCGGAGCAGGTGGAGGTAGTGATGAACCAGGAGACGGTGATGGGCTGGTATGTGGACCAGATGGAGGATGGAATGGCGGAGAAAGGAGTGGGAGTGGGTGTGGGAGTGAAGGTGAAGGTGAAGGTGAAAGTGAAGGTGAAGGTGAAGGTGAAGATGGAGCGGGTGGAGGTAGGTGAGGTGGGAGTGAATTGTGGGGTGGTGATGGGCGTATGAAAGATGGAGGGGGGACTTCAATGGGTGGGAGAAAACGCGGAGGAGGATTACCAGAAGGGGGGGGTGAAATTGATGCAGGTATGGGGGCGGAGGGCGGAGGGAGTAGGTGTGGTAGTGGACTTACATTAGGAGCGGGAGGAGGGCGAACCCGCGGAAGTGGAGGTGGGGTCGGTATTGAAGGAACAGCCGGAGGAGGCCCAACTCCTTGTTGAGGAGGAGGAGCAGAATTAGGGGACGGAGAGGGAGGAGGGGCTGTGGGACGGACATAAGGGGGGGAAGAGAGAGGGCTATTTTTGGTTGGTGGTGGTATGTGGGTGAATGAAGGAGGAATAAATGGGGGAGAAATCGGTGGGAGAACGGAAATTGGAGGTGGAGCCACTTGAACAGGTGGAGAGCGTAGGAGAGGGGAGGGTGGAGAAGGAAATATCGAGCTAGGAGATGGTGCAGGGGAGGACAGTGGAGGAGAGAGTGGGGGCGACAAGGGAGGACTTGAAGACAGCGGAACGGGGAAGGGTGGAGAGAGAGAGGGTAGCGGCGGAGAGAGTGGGGGAGATGGGGAAATGGGGGAAGGAGAGAGAGGGGGTGGAAAGTTTGAAGGTGTAGGAATTATTGGTGGAGGCCTGAATTCTGAAGGTAAAGGAGGAGGTAGGAAGGGCAAAAACGGTGGGAGCATTGAAGGTGAAGGGGACTCCCCAGGTGGGGGAGAGGGAGGAGCTTCAGCCGGAGAGGGAGATGGTGCTACTGCTGGAGGTGAAGGTCTAATCAAAGGAGGAGGAAAAGAAAATGGAGTGGGAGAGGATGAGGGTCCTGGAATGGGCTGCGTAGATTGAGGAGGGGGAGGAGGGAGAGAGGGATTTGGACCTCCAGCAGGAGAGGGAGCTTCAGAACCTGATGGAGGTGGAAAGCTGGAAGGGGAATCAGCGGGAGAGAGAGGAGGAAGCTGTGTTGGTGAGGCGGGAGGTAGAGGAGGGGATAAGGGACTTTCTGATGGGTAGGACGCAGGAGGGAGAGAGACAGGAGGGCTTGCTTCAATATTGGGAGGGGGAGCTGTTGGGCCTTCACTAGGCCGAGAAGATGGAGGGAGAGGGAACGGAGGACTGGCTTCCACTGGGGGAGGTGCTCCTTTAGGGCTATCAGCAGGAGTGGGAGCTGGGGGCAGTGCGGGAGGAGTCAATTCAGGAGGTGGAGTAGGAGGGGCAAATGAGGGAGAGGGAGTGGAATGTGGGGGTTGTGAAAAAGGGGGACTTGCTTCCATCGGAGGTGCTGCTACAGGGCCTTCTGATGGGCCAGATGAGGGAGGTATGGAAAAAGGAGGACTTGCTTGAATAGGTGGAGGGAGAGTGGGAGAGAGAGCTGGAGGGAGGGATGTGGGACTTTCAGTGGGCTTAGGAGCTGGAGGGAGGGAGAACGGAGGGCTTGCACTTATAGGAGGAGCTGCAGAGGGGTTCCCTGAGGGCTGTGGGGCCCCAGATGAGGGAGGTGGGGCAGATGGAGGTAGAGGGGCAGGTAGAGGGGAGGGAGTGACAGTGGGAGGAGAAGTGGGAGGGACGGCGGGAGGGGAGGCGGGAGGGGGAGCGGGAGGGGAGTAGGGAGGAGAGGCGGGAGGGAAGGCGGGAGGGGAGGCGGGAGGGGGAGCGGGAGGGGAGTAGGGAGGGGAGGCGGGAGGGGAGTCAGGAGGGGAGGAGGGAGGAGAGTCGGGAGGGGAGGCGGGAGAAGAGTCGGGAGGGGGGGCGGGAGGGGAGTAGGGAGGGGAGGCGGGAGGGGAGTCAGGTGAGGACGCAGGAGGGGAGACGGGAGGGGAGGAGGGAGAAGAGTCGGGAGAGGAGGCGGGAGGGGAGGCGGGAGGGGAGGGAAGGCGGGAGGGGAATCGGGAGGGGAGGTGGGAGCGGAGGTGGGAGGGGAGGCGGGAGGGGAGGCGGGAGGGGAGGCGGGAGGGAAGGCGGGAGGGGAATCGGGAGGGGAGGTGGGAGGGGAGGTGGGAGGGGAGGCGGGAGGGGGAGCGGGAGGGGAGGCGGGAGGGGAGGCGGGAGGGGAGTAGGGAGGGGAGGCGGGAGGGGAGTCGATGAGGGGAGGAGGGAGGAGAGTCGGAGGGGAGGTGGGAGGGGAGGCGGGAGGGGAGGAGGGGAGGTGGGAGGGGAGGTGGGAGGGGAGGTGGGAGGGGAGGTGGGAGGGGAGGCGGGAGGGGAGGCGGGAGGGGAGGCGGGAGGGGAGGTGGGAGGGGAGGTGGGAGGGGAGGTGGGAGGGGAGGGGAGGCGGGAGGGGAGCGGGAGGGGAGGCGGGAGGGGAGGGGAGGTGGGAGGGGAGGTGGGAGGGGAGGAGGAGGGGAGGCGGGAGGGGAGGCGGGAGGGAAGGCGGGAGGGGAATCGGGAGGGGAGGTGGGAGGGGAGGTGGGAGGGGAGGTGGGAGGGGAGGTGGGAGGGGAGGCGGGAGGGGAGGCGGGAGGGGAGGCGGGAGGCGGGAGGGGAGGCGGGAGGGGAGGTGGGAGGGGAGGTGGGAGGGGAGGTGGGAGGGGAGGCGGGAGGGGAGGTGGGAGGGGAGGTGGGAGGGGAGCGGGAGGGGAGGCGGGAGGGAAGGCGGGAGGGGAATCGGGAGGGGAGGTGGGAGGGGAGGTGGGAGGGGAGGGGAGGTGGGAGGGGAGGTGGGAGGGGAGGTGGGGAGCGGGAGGGAGGCGGGAGGGAAGGCGGGAGGGGAATCGGGAGGGGAGGTGGGAGGGGAGGTGGGAGGTGGGAGGGGAGGTGGGAGGGGAGGTGGGAGGGGGGGGGAGGGGGAGGGGAGAGTGGGAGGGGAGGCGGGAGTCGGGAGGGGAGGCGGGAGGGGAGGAGGGAAGGCGGGAGGGGGAGCGGGAGGGGAGGTGGGAGGGGAGGTGGGAGGGGAGGCGGGAGGGGGGAGCGGGAGGGGAGGCGGAAGGGGAGGCGGGAGGGGGAGCGGGAGGGGAGGTGGGAGGAGGGGAGGTGGGAGGGGGGGTGGGAGGGGAGGCGGGAGGGAGTCGGGGGGAGGCGGGAGGGGAGGCGGGAGGGGAATCGGGAGGGGAGGTGGGAGGGGAGGTGGGAGGGGAGGTGGGAGGGGAGGGGAGGCGGGAGGGGAGGGAGGGGAGGTGGGAGGGGAGGCAGGAGGGGGAGCGGGAGGGGAGGTCGGGAGGGGAGGCGGGAGGGGAAGCGGGAGGGGAGGTGGGAGGGGAGGGGAGGTGGGAGGGGAGGCAGGAGGGGGAGCGGGAGGGGAGGCGGGAGGGGAGGCGGGAGGGGGAGCGGGAGGGGAGGTGGGAGGGGAGGTGGGAGGGGAGGCAGGAGGGGGAGCGGGAGGGGAGGCGGGAGGGGAGGCGGGAGGGGGAGGGGGAGGGGAGGTGGGAGGGGAGGCGGGAGGGGGAGCGGGAGGAGGAGGGGAATCGGGAGGGGAGGTGGGAGGGGAGGTGGGCGGGGAGGCAGGAGGGGGAGCGGGAGGGGAGGCGGGAGGGGAGGGGGGAGGAGTGCTTGGAGGTTCGGACGGAGGAACAGGAGCTTCAGGAGGGGGAGGAGGAGCTGAGGGAAAAGGAGGAGAGGTAGGCAGAAAAGTTGGCGCACTTGGAGGCTTAAAGGGCAATGGGGGAGGAGAGTGGGGAAAGGGACTGGGAGGGAAAGCAGCAGGAGAGTCTGATGGTGGGGGTTGAGCATCTGCAGGGGAACGAGAAGGAGGAGGTGGAGCACTTGGGGGCTCCAAGGGAGGAGAGGGAGAGGTGAAGGGAGTGGGAGGACTTAGAAGGGGCGTATTGGGAGAGTCCGGTGGAGGAGGGGATTGAATTTCTGCTGGAGAGGGGAAAAGAGGAGCACTTGGATCAGACGGAGGGTTCAAGGGAGTGGTAGGGGGACTCTTTAAATATGGCGAAGTTGGTGGTGGAGAGAGAGAGTCAGGTGGAGGGAGAGGAGGAGGAGGAGCATTAGGACTGTCTTCAGGTGGTGGAGGAACGACGAGGAATGGTGGGAGGGTTTCAGGAATAGGAGGGGGTTGAGCGAGAGGAGGGGTGCTTGGAGTAGGAGTAGGAGGAGGTGCAGTAGGAGGAATTGGTGCTTCAGGAGGAGGAAGTGAAGGTTCTGGTGGTAACTGTGGTGGTAGAGAGGGAGGGGAGGTAGGAGGAGAAGCCTGGGGGGTATCAGGAGAAGCGTTTGGAGTAAGATTATTTGTTGGAGTGGGAGGGAGAGGTGTTGCAGGGTAGGTAGGAGGAGGGGGAGGGAGAGTCGGCAATCCAGTTGGAGGAATTGAGGTAGGAACAATCTGCTTATGAGGGGGTGGAGGGGAATCAGGGGCGAGGAGAGGCGGAGGAAGAGAAGAGGGAGGAGGAGACGAGAGAGGAGGAGAAGAGGGAGGAGGAGCCTGGGGGGTATCAGGAGGAGGGGTTGGAGTAAGATTATCTGCTGGAGTGGGAGAGAGAGGTGTAGAAGGGGAGGTAGGAGGAGGGGAAGGGAGTGTCGGCTCTCCAGTTGGAGGAATTGAGGTAGGAACAATCTGCTTATGAGGGGGTGGAGGGGAATCAGGGGCGAGGAGAGGCGGAGGAAGAGAAGAGGGAGGAGGAGGAGAGGGAGGAGGAGAAGAGGGAGGAGGAGCCTGGGGGGTATCAGGAGGAGGGGTTGGAGTAAGATTATCTGCTGGAGTGGGAGAGAGAGGTGTAGAAGGGGAGGTAGGAGGAGGGGAAGGGAGTGTCGGCTCTCCAGTTGGAGGAATTGAGGTAGGAACAATCTGCTTATCAGGGGGTGGAGGGGAATCAGGGGCGATGAGAGGCGGAGGAGGAGAAGAGGGAGGAGGAGACGAGAGAGGAGGAGAAGAGGGAGGAGGAGCCTGGGGGGTATCAGGAGGAGGGGTTGGAGTAAGATTATCTGCTGGAGTGGGAGAGAGAGGTGTAGAAGGGGAGGTAGGAGGGGGAGGGAGAATCGGCTCTCCAGATGGAGGAATTGAGGTAGGAACAATCTGCTTATCAGGGGGTGGAGGGGAATCAGGGGCGATGAGAGGCTGAGGAGGAGAAGAGGGAGGAGGAGGAGCGAGAGGGGAAGAGATGGGAGAGAGAGATTCTCGAATAACAGATTCTGTTGATAGACTGGAAAAGAGATCGCCTGAGACAAAGTTCAAATCCTGCATTGCAATTCAAAAAGTTGTCATTTTGGAGCAGGCCCACACGCTCCTGCAAGTGTCGCAATCTGCAACAATTTGAGATGCACTCGCTCTCCCTCTCCACCTCTTTCTCTCTTTCTGCCTCATCCCTTCTCCTTCTCCTGTCCCTAATTTGGTCCCTTTCCTTCTCTTTGATGTACATTGCGGGTCATTGGTAACGGCATAACTGACCCAAAAAATCACTACCAAATAGCAAACTGGTCCTACAATCGCACTGTCTTCCACACACATTCAAAAAGGCGGAAGAAAAAGGAGAGGGAAGAGTGTGAGGGAGAGAGAGAAAACACCTCTATCAGAACCCTTGGTGAGTCTGACGGCCTAAGCACGTCAGCCGCCTGCTCCATAGCTTCCAGAAGCCCCACTCTCTCAGTACGACTCCCACCTCTCTTACTCCAAAAATCCCCTCCCACCCCACTACCATCCTCCCTCCTTGTTCTCCCTTCAGAAAACAAGTGCTCCAGCAGCAGGATCGTCGATATTGAGTCCGTAATTTTTCGCAAAACCGAATGGCTCACATCATCTCCTGTGACAATGGGCGAAGGAAATATGCCCTCCAACCTGCAGCAAGTATTTTTCTCCATCAAATACTACCTCTCCATCTCTCTCCTCTCCCTTTCCCTCCCCTTTCCCCTGCCCCTGCCTCAATCTCTCCCTCTATCTCTCACTCTCTTCCGCCCTCCCACCTTGCTCCACCCTCCTCGCCTTCCCTCCCTCTCTCCACCACTCTCTATGTTATCCTTTCCTTTCATCCATTGTTTTAAATTTTAACGGGAGAAGGGGCTCTCCCCTCATATATACCCACCATCATCGACATTTAGATTTTTTTGTCTTCACTTCACACTCTCAGAACTTTCATGCCTGATTAATCCTAAAAAAAAAACCTCAAGTATAATTAGTTTCTTACCAGCAGCTTGAGGCATCTGTTAGAGGCTGACAGCTGCCATCTCCACAGACAAGTCTGCACCCCAATTGCATAGGACATCCAGGTGAAATCACCAAATAGAGAGACTAACTCTCACAATTCTCACATGCAAAGTATGCCTTCTCTACAGGCAAAGACAAACTCCTCTCCTTACAGATCATCTCCCACTTCCTCCTCCTCTCCTTCCTCCATTGGCTCTCCCTCTCCGTCTCCCTCTCCCCCTTACCTGAGTGATTTGAGCCTCGAAATCTCCAAATTCACATCCTCAAGTTCAAGGCTCCCATCCTGAAGAAAGAGTTCGGGTCTCCTCAAGGTCCACTTGATTCCTGAGTCTCTCCCTCCTTCATCGAAAAAGCATCTCAAGCTTGAGCACCATCTCAACCCTCCCTTAGTCCTCCTGCTCTCAATTATCTTCTCCAATAATCCCTCCCTGCACTCCTCCTTCTCCACTACCAAACCTACATCTGACCTACTTGAGGGCCTATCAAAGTCTCCCCCACCTCTGTGGTGGAGGTGGAGGTCCTCCCTACTTTCAAGACCTCTATTCTCTTCACTTCCACTCTCATCTGCTTGCAGGAGAGTTAATTCTTGCCAGTCAAAAAAACAGAGCCCTTCCTTCTGAGGCCTCCCAAAGTGACCGAATCCAAACTGTGCATCGCCTCTAGCAATGTCCTCCTCACAGCTCCATGTGCCGTTCTCCGTGCTGTACAACGGTTCCATTTAACAGAGAGCCCATAACCCAATCCGTTCCGTTGAGAAAGCGGTCACGTGTTTATTGAAAGCAAAAAGAAAAAAGGTGGAATTCGCACAGCTACAATACAACAAAATGGACATGACGGAATTGAGGGTTCCGGCGATTTCTCGAGTTCTCCAACGCTTTCCCTCTCCCTCTCCCTCTCCCACTTGCTTACTTGCTTGACCTCTCCTACGACCAAACTCCTCTCACTATCTCCGAATAACCCGACACAGTGAAAGATTAAGGTATAATTTATTTCAAGCACTTTTGTCCCCTCCCATTCCCCTCTCACTCCGGCCTGTCCTCACTCCTACTCCCACCCGCTCTCGCTTTCCCACTCCCTACCTCTCTCTCGTCAATTCCCTCTCCATCTACAGTCCTGCGGGGCAATTCTCACCCTCCCTCTCGTCCCTCTCTCTCGCCGTCCCTATCTCCCTCCCTAAACTCTCCCTCTCTCTCTCTTTCCAGCTCTCGCCCTGTCTGCAATCTTTCCACCCATCCAGAAAGGAAGAATGAACCCTAACTGAACCCTAACTGAACCCTAAACCGACCCACCTAACTGAAGGAGCACCCACCAGGTTACATGCAGCACCGTTCCGTCGAGACGCACAGTTTTCGCCAACGACTCGCACAGCAAGAGCTCATCCGAAGTCTCCACGCACCACGAAATTCCTACAACATAGAACCGTCCAAACTGCCGTAAAAACGGGAGAAATCCAGGTTACATAGATCCTTCTAAATGATGAGCTCGTGCTTCTTAACGAGAGCCTCACGGGAAGGGGGAGGGGAGGAGGGGAGGGGAGGAGGAGGGGAGGGGAGGAGGGGAGGGGAGGAGGAGGGGAGGGGAGGGGAGGGGGAGAAGGAGGCGGAGGGGGAAGGGGAGGGGGAGGGGAGGGGAGGGGGAGGGGAGGGGGAGGGGAGGAGGGGAGGGGAGGAGGAGGGGAGGGGAGGGGAGGGGGAGGGGAGGAGGGGAGGGGAGGGGAGGAGGAGGGGAGGGGGAGGGAGGGAGGAGGGGAGGGGGAGGGGAGGGGAGGGGGAGGGGAGGGGAGGAGGAGGGGGAGGGGAGGGAGGGGAGGGGAGGGGAGGGGAGGGGGACGGGGAGGGGGATGGAGAGGGGGAGGGGGAGGGGCGTCAAAGGAGTGATGAAGGACACTTATTTCTCTCCCCACCTCTCCTCTCCTCTCCCCTTCCGGCCTCTCCCCTGCCCACCCCTTCTCCCTCCTTCGTTCTCCCACTTCTCCCTCACTACCCCCACTCTCCTCTCCCTTTTTCACTCCTTCCCTCCTTCCTGTATCTTTCTCTCGCCTATCTCTTCATTGCCCCCCCCACCTTCTCTATCCCATTTGGTCACTATATCTCACTCTCTCGCTAACTCTTTCTCTCCCCCTTCCCCTTCTCCCTCCTCTCCCTCTCCCCCTCTCCCTCTCCCCCTCTCCCTCGCTCCCTCTCCCCCTCTCCCTCGCTCCCTCTCCCTCTCTCCCTCTCGCACTCTCCCCTCTCCCTCTCCCTCTCCCCTCTCTCTCTCCCACTCTCCAACTCTCCCTCTCCGTCCCATCCTCAACTCCCCCTTCTCTCCCTCTCCCTCTCTCCCTCTCCATCTCCCCCACTCCCTCGCTCCCTCTCACTCCCCCTCTCTCCCTCTCCCTCTCCCCTCCCTCCTGCCTCTCTCCCTCTCCATCTCCCTCTTCCTCTCTCTCTCTCCTTTCCATCTCCCCCAATCCCTCGCTCCCTCTCCCTCTCTCCCTCCCTCTCCCTCTCCCTCCCTCTCTCTCTCCCTCTCCCTCTCCCTCTCCTCTCTCCCTCTCCCTCCCCCCTCCCTCGCTCCCTCTCCCTCTCCTCTCCCTCTCCCTCTCCCTCTCCCTCTCTCCCTCCTCCCTCTTTCCCTCTCCCTCCCTCCTCCTCTCTCCCTCTCCCTCCCTCCTCCCTCCTTCCCTCTCCTCTCCTCTCCTCTCCCTCTCCTCTCCCTCTCCCTCTCCCTCTCCCTCTCCCTCTCTCCCTCTCCCTCTCCCTCTCCCTCTCCCTCTCCCTCTCCCTCTCCTCCTCCCTTTCTCTCTCTCCCTTACACAGAATCCAGTCCAGTTTGCAGATTCCATCATGGGAACGGACAACAATTTTTCCACTTCCTTCCTTCCACTTCCCTCCCCACCTCCAAACTCAATTTTTCTTTTCTCAATGACTCTAGTTTTGAACTGTTTTCATGCGCTCAAAACAATATGCAGCCAGCTTGCTCTCTCCCTCCCTACCGCTCCGCCAAATTTAGGGTTTCTTGATACACCAAAATGACAACCCTAAAACCGTCATTACCCTAATCCTAACCCTAACCCTTAACTGAACAAGCCTGGATCCACTCTCAGATAACCCTAAACTCCAGAGCTTTTTGATACCCCAAAAGTTAACCCTAACCCGTTAACCCTACAAAGGTTGATCCGCTCACTTTTAGGGGTGGAATCTCCCTCCGAAAAAAGCTCAGAGGAGCTGCTGCAGAAGCTTCCGGGAAGCATCCCCGCCGCCGCCATGAAGATGAGGAGGAAGAGGGGGGCCACGTGGCGTCCCCCTCCGGTCGCCATCTGGCGCCTGCTGCCGCTGCCACGTGGCGGCGCCGCCATTTTCAGGATCTGCAGAAGCTAGGGTTCAAGACAGACCGCATATTTCAAAAACGGTGCAGGAACTCAAAAAATTCCTGCAATGGCCCTAAACCCTAAAACTGGGATTCTGAACCGAAGAGGGAGAGAGAGAGAGAAAGAGAGAGAGGGAGAGTGGAAAAGGGAAAGTGGGGACCGAGAAAGAACTGGGGGTTTGTCGTGCAGTGCTACTGACCGTACGAAGTATGTACGAATCAGTACGGACAAAGGACTGATGATGGACACGTGTCGTCTTGCGGGAAGGGCGGCGGAGCGACCGAGGATCCTCGGGTTTATGTCGGTGGCGGATCTGGGGACGGGCAGAAAATATTTCTTTTCTTGTCGACCCGGCCTTTCGGGGCAAGCAAGAAGTCAGACTTTTTGAGCTAAGAACGAGTAGTAACCCCACACGTGGCTGTCAAAGGCAAGACTTCGGTCTATGAAGTTGAGAAAAAAAACCTTTTTTTTTCTTAGCTGGCAGTTAAGCTCGATATTTTTTTTCTTTTTTTTCTAGTTTGAGAGTCGGGTTCTGCCATCTGGCGGGGCATACGAACAATCGTACGAATGGAGGTACGAACGGGCGGGTCCAGGTCTGGCAGCCAATGGGAGCGGGTCCCGCCAGCGAGCGGATTTTCCATTTTCCCAAAATTCGAATTTTGGAAAAAATTTGTTCGTTTGGTCGAGCTGGAGCGGCCCAGCGGTCGCATTTTGCAAATCTGGAAAGTGCCACGTGGTTCCCGGTTAACCTGCCACGTGGCGTTCTTTGGCCCACTAGTCTGACACCTGGCAGCATTTGAGAAAGTTGGCCCTCTCCAAGCAGAGGACCACCAATAGAATTTTGCCACGTGTAATTCAGTATACACGTGGCGCCCATGGATTGGCGAAAGCTCAACTGGCCCTGAGTGCACCGACAATCTTTGGAAAGTCCTGAAAGGCACCGACATCGCGTCCGCAAGACGACAGAAAATACCGACAGTGGCGTGGCGCGGCCAGCTATCGGTTCTTTCGACATATTGCCAAGTTTGCTGACACGCGGCATGCGCCAATTGGTCGTCCAGCGCCATCTGACAGAACGCCGTTCTGTGTACCGATTTTTATGCTGCTGTGGAGCGTGATTCTAAACAGTCTCTCCCATGTGAAAGGCATCTTGCCCACCTATGTCAGAAAAAAAAACAGTTTGCAGAAGTTTCACACATGGATCTCAGTAAAAGTTCTCAAACTGAACTGGAAGGCGCAAGTATGCGAGCATAGAACGTGCACATGTAGGTAGCTTCCTTATCTGTTGTTAAACTTGACAAGTCGTCAAAAGAAATGGGAAGTGGTATTGATCTAACAAAAATCTTCGAATTGCGCCGTTTGGATGCCGGTCGCTCTCGCCGCTTTCCGTTGGCGTAATTTTATCGGCGACATGGAACGCGACAGTCGTACCCAATTCCGCTAGGCGGACTGGCACGAAAGAGCACCATGTTGAAGATTTGCATGTTTGCAAGAGTCGCTAGAGACAGCGATCTTGGGACAACAACAACATGAAAACGACCACGAGGGCAGAACTCTCCCCTCTAGAACGAGGCACAACAACAACAGCAACTTCACGCGCAACATTGTACTTTGGCACCACCATTTCACTCTCATTCACCAAATCAAGCTTCGCAATCGCACAAGATTCACCGAATCAGGCGACTCCAATGACAGAAGTTGGCACATTGTTAAGCTTGTGGAAATGCAACAAATGCAAAACGCAACATCGCCAGCCAACACATCTTGAAGTGCCTCAACCCTTACAAAGGAAACCGAAAAAAAGCAAATTTTTTTCTTAGGAGGGCACAGTTACTTGGCCCCGCCCACAACTGCACGAGCACCATAGGACCAGAGCTGTGCCCTTAGCGGCAGAGCAGCGCGCTGATTGGCTGACGGAGGAGGAAGGCGGTCGGGGCACACCCCACAGCTCAAACATGGCGTTTCCATCCTTCTAGACTTGTTGTTTCGACAGTCAGTGAGCTGGCTAGTCTGGGCCCAATTAGAGGCCGCCAGCGACTAGGAAGGGGGCGAGAGGGAGAGAGAGAGAGAGAGAGCGAGAGAGAGAGAGGGCGCGGGAGCGCTGCGAGCTGGAGGGGGGGGGTCCTTGCAAGGACGATCCGCCATCGCTTGGAGGGGGGGGGGGGGGAGGAGGGAAAGGGGTCTCTTCTGCAGGGAAGGAAGGCGAGCCGAGAGAAAGAGAGAGAGTGAGAGGGAGAGAGAGAGAGAGAGAGAGAGAGGGATAGAGATTAGGATAGAGGAGGCTGAAGCTGAGGTCCTCCATCCCTCCCTCCCTGGAACTTTTGCCTGTGCGCACAGCGGGTCTCCGCACCCCCCACGCTCTCCTCTCCTCTCTTCTCTTTCTTCAAACCCTAAAATCCCTAAGTACCCGAAAAGCCCTCAAACCCCTAACCCTAAAACCCTGAAAAGTGATGTCCTGCACAACAATCTGTCTCAAGTCACAACACTTCCTCTCTATGGACATGATTCAACGTCGGCACTCTCATGACAAGAAATGAAGAGCACATACACTGCTTATTTGAAAGCAGTACTCCCCCGTCCGCTGCTCTCGTTCATACGACGGAGAACAGGTACTGATTTCGAATGGGGACCTCTGCATTGATTTGTGAAGCGATTCAGATACTTTGCAGTAAGATTTCCGCCGATGCTGTCAGCACCACTCAAGCAGAAAAGACAAACCAGTGACTTAACCAGCTGGTTAAAGGCTGGTTAAAAAAGTTGATTGAAGGCTGGTTAAAGGATGGTTAAACAGCTGGTTAGAAGTTGGTTTAATACTGACCAAAGCTGGTTTAAAATCTGGTCAAAAGCTGGTCAACAAGTTGGTTAACAGTTGGACTCAACCCTTCTCGCTTTTTTTCCATCTTTTTCTCGATGAGGGAAATAGGGTACTAGCAATATAGGGTTCGCTATTCGAAATCAGTACCTGTTCTCAGCCATATGAACGAAAGAAGCGGACGGCGGAGTACTGCTTTCAAAAAAAACGTCCGAGGCGAAGCCCGTAACGTAATGTTCAAGATGGACAAGTGTGGACCTGATTGCCGTACAGTGCTGACGTTGACAGAACATCATGGGTGACGTCATAACAGCCCTAGTCGGCCAAACTGGACAGCCTAAGCATATGCTGCCACGTGGACCAATCAGAGGTGATAATTGCGCTGAAAATTTGTCATAAGAAAAAAAAAAAATGCTTCAAGAATGACTGCATGCACTTCAAAAGGCGCACTTTCGGATTCCCTGGCAAAAGGAATTGACAAAATAAAAAAATTGGCTGATGTACATAAATAGAAGCATGGAAAAAACATCAACCCTTCGAAAAAAAAAAGATCATCAAAAGCTCAAAATGGCGAGTGCGCACTCCGTCTGCAACCAAAAAAAAGAAGCGAAAAAAAGTCAACTCGTCGGCCCTGGCCCTGAACCCTCCCACCACTCTCAAGCAGGAGAAAAAAAAACGGATACAAAAATGAAGAAAGAAGCGAGAGGCTGAACCCCACATAAGTCTGCACGAGCTGCACAATTAGGGTTCAGGGAATGCACAGACTCCAGGAAACAAAAAAGGGAAAGGCTTACGTTTCAAAAAAAAAGTATATATATATACACAATTTGGAGATTAAGGCGAAGTGAAACCACTCACAGCTGGAAAATTGGGTCAAAAGTGAAGAGGCGGAGTTGATGCTTCTCGCGCTCAACTCCGCTCCTCCACTAAGGCCGCGGCGCGGA
>CM074818.1:676908-688833 GCA_037447605.1 Zygnema circumcarinatum
GGGGGGAAGGGAAAGGGGTGGGGCGATGTGAGAGGGGAGGGGGAGTGGGGAGTGGGGAGGGGTGGAAAGTAGGGCAGGTCAGGTCAAGTCAGGGAAACGGAGGGAGGGAAGGAGAGGGAGGGAGGAATTGTGACGTAACAGAGGGGAGTGAGAGACATCAGCCGAAGAGGGCTTACCTGATGCTTCCAGTCGGTGAGAGCTGTGAGCACTCCCATCACAATAATCTGAATCAATACTCCGATCATGAGCCCCCACCAAAGGCCCTGCCAAACACACCCTCCAAGAGTAAAAATAAGTACAAAGGAAAAAAAAACTATACCAAAACTTAGGTAAGTGGACATATCTTCATTTAATTCCACTTTCCCTTTCCTCCTCCGCCTCTCTCTCTCTCTCTGCCCCTCTCTCTTCTTCCTGGAAAATGCTTCTCGCTTGGTGTAGAAATACCTGCACTCCGAAGTGGAAGGGGCTGAAAGAGAGCATTGCTGCGGCTGGCAGGGCGAGCGCATAGAACGCCGTTCCGTTAATCACGGAGCCAATCAGCTGCTGCCCTGATCCACGGAGGACACCTGTCCTCTCCCATATCACCCAGATAAGCCCTTTCACTGAGAGGGAGGAGGGAGATAAAGGGCGAGGAGGGAGGCGAAAGGGCTGTTGGTGGGAGGCCAGAGGGGGGTAGAGAGAGAGTGAGAGAGAGAGTGCTGCATTGATGACCCGCCAACTTCTCTCTCCCCTTCTCTCTCTCTCTCTCTCTCTCTCTCTCTCTCTCTCTCTCTCTCTCTCTCTCTCTCTCTCTCTCTCTCTCTCTCTCTCTCTCTCTCTCTCTCTCTCTCTCTCTCTCTCTCTCTCTCTCTCTCTCCCCCTATAAAACCATCAAAAGAGAGTGTTGCATTGATGACTCGCCAACTTCTCTCTCTCTCTCTCTCTCTCTCTCTCTCTCTCTCTCTCTCTCTCTCTGCCCCTCTCTCTCTATGAAACCACCAAAACCCCACGAGTACAACGCCTAAAACCCTAAAAAATCTCCCCCTCCCCCTCCCCCCCACCTGCCAGCACGGCGATGAGCCCTATCCCAAACTGCGACACCACGAGGCTCGGCATGAGCTGTGTCACTAGCTCCACTACGCCGCGCTCTGATTGGTCGGCAAAGAGCAGCGGCCAATAGCCGCGCAGCACCACCAGCAGCGCTGCCAGCGCGGCGCCCGCCGCCAATGCCGCGCACAGCGCCACGTGGACTGCGCGCCGCGCCGCGCCCGGACGGCCCGCGCCCAGCTCGTTGCTTACGCGCACACTGCATGGGCATGGGCATGGGCATGGGCATGGGCATGGGCATGGGCATGGGCATGGGCACGGACATGGGCATGGGCATGGGCATGATAAGCATGGGCATGGGCATGGGCATGGGCATGGGCATGATAAGCATGGGCATGGGCACGGACATGGGCATGGGCATGGGCATGATAAGCATGGGCATGGGCATGGGCATGGGCATGGGCATGGGCATGGGCACGGACATGGGCATGGGCATGGGCATGGGCATGGGCATGGGCATGGGCATGGGCACGGACATGGGCATGGGCATGGGCATGGGCATGGGCACGGACATGGGCATGGGCATGGGCATGATAAGCATGGGCAAGCATGGGCATGGGCATGGGCATGGGCATGGGCATGGGCACGGACATGGGCATGGGCATGGGCATGGGCATGGGCATGGGCACGGACATGGGCATGGGCATGGGCATGATAAGCATGGGCATGGGCATGAGCATGGGCATGGGCACGGACATGGGCATGGGCATGGGCATGATAAGCATGGGCATGGGCATGGGCATGGGCATGGGCATGGGCACGGACATGGGCATGGGCATGGGCATGATACGCATGGGCATGGGCATGGGCATAGGCATGGGCATGGGCATGGGCATGGGCATGGGCATGGGCATGGGCATGGGCATGGGCATGGGCATGGGCATGGGCATGGGCATGGGCATGGGCATAGGCATGGGCATGGGACAAAATTGGCATCGCAATAGTAACTATGTACGGTCGCATATGATAGACGGATGTGGGTGCTTCATGTGTATATGAATGGATAGACGGATGAACGAGTGACTGGATGAATGTATGGACAAATACATATATATATATAGGCGTATTCATGTGCATGTACAGCAACGTGTTGATATGAGGTGTTGTGTGCAGAATGCATAAAGAATGGAAGAGTTTGGTTCTCGGCAAAAGTTTTGAGAGTTTCTGGGAATCTAAGGGTTTAGAAAAGGAAGATTCAGCAAAAGTAGGAGATGGCCGGAGGCAAGCTTGAACAGGACGAGGGAGGGAGGGATGGGAGAGGGGAGACCGCGAGAGAGAGAGAGAGAGAGGGAGAGAGGTGGGAGGGGAGAGATGGGGAGAGGGAGAGGGGGGGGGGAGAGAGAGAGAGGGGTGTTTACCTGACAGCAGTCCCTAGGCCAAGAGGGAGCATATAGCACACACCAACCGTCTGAAAACTGTTTCCCCAGTTTTGATGGAAACCCAAAAATAACGTTCAGAAGAGCCAAAACAACAGATCAAAACTTTGATTGAGCTGCTGATGACCATCAAACTATACAGTCGGCATTTCTGTCTATTAAATCAGAGCAGGAAAAACAGAGACTGATACATGAAAAAAAAATGGAAATACTACATTGTTTTCATCATGCGATTACCATTCGAGTCCCCTCTCCCTCCATCTCTCTCCCTGCCATCTCTCTCTCTCTCTCTCTCTCTCTCTCCCTTCGCCCCATTCTCTCTCTCTCCTTTTTCCATTTGCTTACCAGATAGTCATAGCCCCAACGCTGACCTCCGGATTCGGCAGCCATCCTGACATAACAGTGATGATTTCAAAAAACCACCATTCTAAACTGCCTCCCTCTTTCCCACCACCCCACATCCGCATTCACCACACAAACAATTAAACCCTAAATTGCTGAAATTTTGCATCGCAGAGAAGCACTGGTAGGGTTTCTGCATGTAGAAAAGCAAGAAACAATCACATGTCAAAGTGAAGCCAAGACCCCACAAAAAATGGCAAACAAACAGCCAAAACAAGGCAGAAATCTTCACTTTTAGGGCTAAGAAAGAGAGCTTAACTCACCAAGTCATTGCTGCCGCCGGCAAAGCAAGAGAGAAGTAACTCGGCCACTCCTTCAAAGCTGCTGAGAGAGACCATCCCGGCCATGTTCTTTCCAAAATTCCGGTCTTATCCACAAACTTCAAATGCAGAACCATCAACCCTAATTCCAAAAAGTCCGTCGCACTGAATACGAGCGCTGCTCCTCTGAAGCCTAATTGCAGAAAGTAAACTACAATCCAGTTTGCTGCAATGTGGAAGATGAGAGCTATTCCTGCTATGACTGCGAGCGGCACCATCGCTCCTTGAGCTTGCATGAACTTTGCGAGAGGGAGGAAGAAAGCAGCTCCAACAAGACCCGGCATTAAGCAGATGGCATACTGTTGGGCGAGACTGGCAATAGCTTTTTCCTGCAGAAAGGAAACGAGAAAGGAGAAGAGAAAGGGGAACATGATTCGGGATGAAGGAGTCCTCTCTCTCTCTCGCGCTCTCTCTCTCTCTCTCTCTCTCTCTCTCTCTCTCTCTCTCTCTCTCTCTCTCTCTCTCTCTCTCTCTCTCTCTCTCTCTCTCTCTCTCTCTCTGCGACTCATTCTCACCAATTCCACCTCGCTCTGTCGCTCTCTCCAGATCATGTCTCGCTAAATCCTCTCAATGCCTCTGCCTCTCCCATTGCCCCTTCCTCCCCCACTCCCGTTTCCTCCGCCACCTCTACCACCCTTCCCTTTACCCCTTCCCTCCCTCTCTCCCCCTCTCCCTCCTTTGAAGTGTCGAGAATTCCTCACTCCCTCCCCGCCTTCCCTCCTTTCCTCCCTCCCCCCTCTCTCTCCCTGCCTCCCTCCCTCCCTCCCTCCCCGCTTTCCCCCCCTCCCCTCCCTTCCCTCCCTCCCTTCCTCCCCGCCTTCCCTCCCCCACTCCCTCTCCCTGCCTCCCTCCCTCTCTCCCCGCTTTCCCCCCCTCCGCTCCCTCCCCTCCCTCCCTTCCTCCCCACCTTCCCTCCTTCCCTTCCCCTCTCCTTCTACCTGCCTCCCTCCCATCCTCCCCGCTTTCCCTCCCTCCCTCCCCTGCTTTCCCCCTCCCTCCCTCCCTCCCCTGCTTTCCCCCTCCCTCCCTCCCTCCCCTGCTTTCCCCCTCCCTCCCTCCCCTGCTTTCTCCCTCCCTCCCCGCTTTCCCCCCCTCCCCTCCCTCCCCTCCCTCCCTCCCTTTTCCCTCCCTCCTCCTCCCTACCCCCCTCCCTCCCCCCATTCGAGCCTCAATCCCAGCGACTGCCTGACCTGTCCCACTAGCAGCAGCAGCCTCTCCGCCTGCAGCCACAGTCCCGCTATGGGCACACAGCAGGCCGCGAGGAGCAGCTGCACGCGCTGCAGCACAGTTCCCATGTGCGCGTACCGCTCCGCGCCAGCCGCCTGCCCGCACACCGTCTCCATGGCACTCGCCAGACCCTCCTGCAAAAAGGAACGGGAGGCAGGCTGGCAGGCTGAAGTGAGGGACAATAGTCATTGGTGTGCTCTCTCTCTCTCTCTCTCTCTCTCTCTCTCTCTCTCTCTCTCTCTCTCTCTCTCTCTCTCTCTCTCTCTTCTCTCTCTCTCTCTCTCTCTCTCTCTCTCTCTCTCTCTCTCTCTCTCTCTCTCTCTCTCTCTCTCTCTCTCTCTCTCTCTCTCTCTCTCTCTCTCTCTCTCTCTCTCTCTCTCTCTCTCTCTCTCTCTCTCTCTCTCTCTCTCTCTCTCTCTCTCTCTCTCTCTCTCTCTCTCTCTCTCTCTCTCTCTCTCTCTCTCTCTCTCTCGCTCTCCCTCTCTCTCTTTCTCTCTTCACACAAGCATAGGTGCGCAGATGCGCTCTGTGGCTCCCTCCTTCCTATATCTTTCTTTCGCCTATCTCTCCATTGCCCCCCCATCTTCTCTATCCCTTTTGGTCACTCTCTCTCTGTCGCTAGCGCTTTCTCTCCCCCTCCCCCTTCTTCCTCCCCTCCCTGTCCCTCTCTCCCTCCTTCACTCTTTCTCTAGTCTCACCCACTCTCTTGCTCTCCTCACTCTCCTTCCTCTCCGTTCTCCTTCTCTCCCCCTCCTTTCTGCTTTACCCTCTCCCAACCCCCCCACCCCGATAAAAACTATGACCCTCCCTTACCAGCACAGCGAAGCCGGTGACATTAGCGAGAGTGGCAGCCATGGCTGCTCCCGCCAGTGGGAGAGCTCCGAGGTGCCCCACAAACATAATGGAGACGAGCTGCATCAAAAAGTTGAGTATGTTCATGCCGGCCACGGGCAGCCCCAACATCACCTGCCGGCGAGCCTCTCGCAGCGCAACACGTGGCGCTGGGAAGCCCGAGAGGCTGGCATCGTCTTCTTCTGCATCATTTTGAGAGTGATGTAGGAGTGGCACGCGGAGCTCCGACATCACGTGATGTGGGGGGGTGACACCGTCTTCCAGGGATTTGCTTGCATCAATAGGGCACATTTTTCGACAGCTTCGGGAAGCAAAATCAATAAGAGGAGATGCTGTAGATAGAGGAAGGGGTGTCAATTATAGGGGATGAGAGAGAAGGATGAGAAGGTAGAAAGGAGTAGGAGAGGAAGGAGGAGAGGGAGGAGGAGAGGGAGGAGGAGAGGGAGGAGTAGGCAAGAGGGTGGGGGAGTAAGCAGCTCTAATGACATGTAATGGACCTGACTTTCTCCTCCATTGGATAAAATAAATAAGTTAGGAGTGAAGTCAGTATTCTATGAATGACGATGACGCCGCCAATAATGTTGCAGACGTTGACGATGATCTCAAGATGACGTAAAGATGTAGATGGTGTCAAGATTAGGTCAAGATGATGTCAAGATGGTGTCAAGATGGTGATGATGACAATTCTAATGTGGCGCATGTAATGATGCATCATTCGGCGATGCCTTCCCTTCCTGCGGGCCAAAAGCGTCGGATGAAAAGAAGAAATAAAAAACATCATAATGAAGGAGACATAAATTTAAAAATTAAAAAAGAAAATGATAATGATTTCGACACAAATTGCATTTGAGAAATCTTACTGTTTTTCAAGACTCCAATGAGGACCCAGCTCTTAAAAAAGGATGCTTTCTGCAGAATTATGGTGTACGACCGCTCTCTCTCCGTCCCTCACCCTCCCTGCCCTCCCTCCATCTCCCTCCCTCCTTCCTCCCACCCCCTCCCTCCCCCCTCCCCTCTCCCTTCCTCACAAACCCTCACTCCCTCCCCCTCTCCCTCCCCCTCCCCTCCTTTGCCTCCTTTCCTCTCCCTCCCTCCCTCCCTCCCTCCCCCTCCACCTCCTTCCCTCTCCCTCCCTACCTCCTCCTCCCTCCCGTTCCCTCTTTCCCCCTACCTCCTCCTCCCTCCCCTCCCCTCTCCTTCCCTCCCCCCTCCCTCCCTCCCTCCCTCTCTCCCTCCCTCTCTCCCCCACTCTCTCCCTCCACCCCCTCCAGCCATCCATACCTCATCCACAGCCCTCCCCCCCTCCCCCCTCCTCCCGCCACGTGTCCTCCCCCGCCATGGCCAGCTGCCGCCCTCTCAGAGCGACCCCCTCCGCCCTCCCCAGCCCAACGCAAGGCGTCGAAAGGACCGTACGGATGACTCGGATGCTGATTGGCGTCTGCACTCTGCTGTGGTCGACACGTGGAAGTGTACGGATGCCAGGCGCTGGCAGATTCAATGCATCCGGATAGGATGGGGAACCTGAAACATGCATGGAACAGGCCAGTAGCGTTACAGTTTAACGGGAGGGCGGAACTGGACAGCTGACCGTTCCACTGCTTGCTGTTAAATTTGGGCTTAACCTAATATTGTAGCTCTGTGTGCGAATTAGGGCAGAGTAACTGGAACTGGTTTGAGCGTGCGGGAACTGGACCCAATGATGTATGGCATTGGAACGCATGCCATGCCATGTGGATGGATGTCGTTAACGAGCCCATGCGATGATCCATGTAGTACAATGGTGCATGTCAATGATGTCATCCATGCGCTCGTACAATGATGGTACATGTCCTTCATGTGTCCATACAAGTGTGCACGTCGTTCATGTGCCCATACCATGATACATGACGTCTAGGAGCACATGCAATGTCCATGTTTTTCTTGTGCATGAATCCAATGATTTCTCCTTCACATAGTTCCCTTGGACCACGCTCGTTTGGCAAAGCGAGAAGAGTTTGGCAAACAGGATGTGCAGCCTTTACATAGGTTCGCTCGATAAAGTTAACTTCAATAAAGTCATGGGAACTCTACCACAGTCTTTTCTGCCACCTTGCAATCGCCAACTTGTAGTTTTAACAACACGCTTCAACGGAATTATGGCACATGGAGCGAAATGCAAATGAATTCGAAATTCAAATTCCCTTAAACTGAGATTCGAGTCCTAAACCTTTTGCAGTTTCAAGCCTCGGTTGGAGTTTGGCACAAAAATGGAATGAGATTCGCAGAACATTCCGTCTTTATTATGACGAGCGAAAAAATTCCACGAAAAGGGAGGGAGAGAGGGAGGGAGGGAGGCAGTCAAGGGGCGACATAGAGAGAAAGAGAAAGAGCGTGAGAGTTGCCAGAGAGAGAATACGACGGGACATGCGATGACACTGTTAGCGTAGCACTCATGAGTGGCATCTCCAACAACTCCCTTGCTAGCACCCCTTCGTAGTCTCTAGCTTTTTGTGCAACTCTTTGACGACCATGCCGCATGGTCCCCTCTCGTGTACTAATCGGACCGTTCACGTGCGGACGGGCACAAATTGTCCCCATTCCTTTCCACAGTTTGTGCCGACATCGCCACCGACCTACATACGGAACCGGCGCCGCTTTACCGACACGCACCGACCTATGTAAGGACCGCCGAAGTCGCGCGTTCGATCCCTCGCTTCGACGCGCAGCAGGTCTCGGGCTACCACAGGCAATGGTTGGTTTGGTCCGACGTCGATGGTTGGCAACCATTGGTCACAGCCAATGATGAATCCAATGGTTGGCACCATCGCCATTAGCAATGGGTCGCTCAGTCACCAACCAGTGGTTGCCAACCAACCATTCCATTGTAGCAAGTGCTACAGCCACCACGGTGCTCCGCGCACCATGAAGATCTTCGTACGGTCCTAACTTACTGATCGTTCGTACAGTCCAGGGTACTGGTGGTACGGACTGGCAGACACTTCGCGGCAACGCTTGTCGCGCTCGCGCGTCGGACGTGCGCCGCACGGCTACGCGGCCCCCGGATGCGGCGGACCCGCTGATTACGCATAGCACTGACAAGGTCAACAGATTGGCCAAGTGACACTTCGCCAGTGGCTAGCTAGTTTTTGGTCACTGCAGTAAATCCCCCTAATAGGGGGTGTCAGACTTAAAAAATTTCAGTACGCGTGTTCGTAAGTTTGACATCAGAACGAGTACTCCAGTATAATCGCGATCCTCCTGCGGCGGAGTACTTTCGTAACCTTTTTTTTCGTAACGCTTTTCGTAAGATTTTGTTAAGTCTGACACCCCCTAATATTGTCGGGAGAACTATATACCCCCCCCTTTTGGTTATCCCGCCCCTGTTTTTTTTGAAATTCCACTCTCCCATTTTGGCTATTCCGCCCCCTCCCATTTTGGCTACCCTCCCCCCATTTTGGATATTTCGGGAGGAGATTCTGCTCATTTCTCTCTCGCTCCTTTGCTCTCTCCTCTGCTCTCCTCTAGTCTCTCCCCTCGGCTCTCACTCTGCTCTCTCTCTCTCTCTCTCTCTCTCCCACCCTTCTCTGCTCTGCTCTCTCTTTGCGAATGTCTTTACGGACGTTGCGCTGACGTGTGAGAAGGTGAAACAAGGGGGGAATGTCCAAAATAGGGGGCGGGATATCCCAAAATGGGAGGGGGCGGAATAGGCAAAATATGAGAGTGGGATTTCAAAAAAACAGGGGCGGGATAACCAAAAAAAGGGGGGGGGGGAATATATAGTTCTCCTATTTTTGCCATTGTCGAAACCATGGCGAAAATAATTGGGGGAGGGTACTGTGCTTATTGTGGCAAATAGTCCGTACACGGATTAAAAACAAAATGCTTTTTCACGCCTTTCTGGAATCGAAGCAAACCTTTTTCCGTTGGGCAGATTTCACACCTGGTTTTTTGCGTTGCCGTAGGCAAAAGCTTTGCGGTCGTTTTGATCCGTACGACGGGTTCGATTATGTTGTCAAAGATTAATTTAATGAAAATGGGGTATAGTTGCCGCGAGTCTGACTTTGCCACGTTGCGCGTCCTTACTGGTTGTGCTTTTCGTTGGATCGAATGCGCCGAAAATGGGGTAGATCGCGTACTTATTCTGTCATTGCCACGTGTCACTTTGTACGTACGACGGCGTGTTTTATGTGGCGTACGGATTCGGTTAGGTTGTGAACGATGAATTTAATGAAAATGGGGTATAATTTCCGCGAGTCTGACGTTGCCACGTCGCGCGTGCTGATTGGTTGTGCGTTTCGTTGGATCGAATGCGCAGAAAATGGGGTATATTGCGTTCCCATTCTGTCATTGCCACGTGTCGATACTTCGTGCGACGGCGTTCGATTTTGATGTTTTATGTGGTGTACGGATTCGGTTAGGTTGTGAATGATGAATTTAATGAAAATGGGGTATAGTTGCCGCGAGTCTGACGTTGCCACGTCGCGCGTCCTGATTGGTGGTGCGTTTCGTTGGATCGAATGCGCAGAAAATGGGGTATATTGCGTTCCCATTCTGTCATTGCCACGTGTCGATACTTCGTGCGACGGCGTTCGATTTTGATGTTTTATGTGGTGTACGGATTCGGTTAGGTTGTGAATGATGAATTTAATGAAAATGGGGTATAGTTTCCGCGAGTCTGACGTTGCCACGTCGCGCGTCATGATTGGTTGTGTGTTTCGTCGGATTTAATGCGTAGAAAATGTGGTATATCTCGTACCGATTCTGTGATTGCCACGTGTCGTTTTCTATGTACGACAGTTTGTGGTTATGATGTTTTACGGGACGTATTGTTGGAAATAGGGTATTTAAAGGGTAGCGTAGCGTGTTTAAAGTGGCCACGTGGTGCATTCCTATTGGTTAGCACGAACGGAATTAGTTATACTTCTTATCCAGTCAGAAATTGCCACGTTGGTTCTGTAGTGTGTTTTTGGATGTTTGTTATCCAATCAGGTGTGGCCACGTAGCCCTAAAATGGGAAAAAAACCAAAAAAAAACCACACACAAACTGCTACGACAGAATGTGGCCACATTCTGTTTTCGCAGTTTGTGTGTGGTTTTAAAAAAAAAACAATCTAAATATTACAACATTTGGCCTTATGTTGTAATATTGATGTTAGTGTATGATAGTTAGCATGTTTTGTTGGAACATTAGTTTTGTGTGTTTGTGTTGTGTGTTTCCTTGGCGGCGGTGCGCGCCTAAGTTAGTAGGCGGCGGTACGGACATTTGGTCGGTGGAAGAGGCGCGGCGCGGCGGAGTCAGAAGTGACGAGGCGCGACGCGCGATCCAGAAGCACGGCGTGGGCGGGCAGGCGGCAACTGAAGGTCGGCACGACGCGCGATTCAGAAGTGACGGCGGCGTGGGGCTTAGGATGAACGAGTCAAACTGACGCAATCCCGCAATTTCAAATGAGCGCACGGTCAGTCATGTACAAAGCGGCGTCAGATGTGGGTCAGCATGCGACGCACGGTGACACGTCATCAATCTTGAAGGCGGGTCGGGTCCTCCGCGAGCGTGGATTAGGGCTGACGATCGGATCTGACGGAGAAGCGTCGGGTCCATATAGCCGGCGAGGATACGACGCGCAGATAAATCAAATGGGGCCCTAGCGGCCGCTCACCGGTATTTGTGAGCTTCGTTGTATGGTAGTGTCACGGATGTTGTGACATCGTATATAGTGTGTTGTTTTGTTTGGTTGTTAATCTTTTGCTTTGTAGATCTACAACGTCACTGTGTGACTGGAAGCTTGATGCTCGTATTCTAAAGCACCTCTTATGTCATGCGAGTAGTGGGCTTTTAAGTTTATTCAGGGCTATTGAGAGGGGTCTCTCATTTTGTGTTGATAAGATTATTATTAAGGAGTTTTAGAGCCGAGAGCTTTCTCCTATCCTTTTCTCTCTGTTATTCCGCTGTGCATATTCTGAGAGGTTCACTCTGTGAGTAAAATGGGCTATGAGTGAATGTGAGAGTTTGGGAAATGTCATCATCGATTGGAACGCGAACTCCGATGGAAGGTGATGCGAGTGGAGAAGCCGGCAGCAGTGGAGGAGTCCCTCCACCAACAAGTGGTATCAGAGCTCATGGTGACGCGGAGGACCACGTCAAGTTCAGTATACCGGCGTTTGATGGGCAGGATTACAAGGCATGGAGATGGAGGTTGGTGCCTTTGCTTGTGGGCAAAGGGTTGCTTGGGTATGTTGATGGCAGCATCAAGGCGCCGGAGTTACCGGTTGGAGCCTCAGCGGAGCAGCAGTCGGAGCACGACGTGGCGCTCGCACGATGGAAGGCCAAGGACAACAAAGCCCTGACGCAGATTGTTATGAGCGTAAGAGGAAGTCCATCCTCTATGCTGTATGATCTGAAAACCTCTCATGCTATGTGGAAGTGTCTAGAGGAGATGTATGATGTGAAAGACAATGTGACTATAGTCAGTCTTTACACTCAGCTAGGCAAGATGAAGATGACTTCAGAGGAGAAACTAGAAGCTTATATGGTCAGATTTGATGCATTGATGGAGAGGTTCATAGCCTTAGGGAAACCGTTAGATGCAGACCATAAGATAAGCCAGTTTCTAGGGGGTTTGCCCGGGAGATTCGAAGTTTCAGTGGCAGCCTTGAGGACAGTTCTGACCAATACCTCTATGACG
>CM074818.1:695033-718985 GCA_037447605.1 Zygnema circumcarinatum
TGGAGCCGGCTTGGGTGGGACACGTGGGACAGAGCCCGGCTGCTGATCGAACGGTGATCTGCCATGGTGCGATCTGCGTGAATATCGACGGCGGAAAATTATTGCACGTGTGAAGGACGGCCACCCGCGAACGATCTCGTGGCGGACGGATCTTCCGCTCCGAGCGGATTCGGGCAGGCAGATAAGGAGTAAAATCTGCCCGACAGAAAAAGGTCTCACGGCGCTCGGCCGCTCAGCACTAGTAGCGTGTATCGATTCCAAAAAGATGTGAAAAAAAAGGTGAAAAAAAAAAGGTGTGAAAGGTGTGTTCCTTTTTTGTCTATTTTAAAATCTGCCCAGCGAAAAGAGGTCTGTGCGTAGACAAAAAAGGTGTGAGAATAGAATTTTCCTTTTTTGTAGGGTAGTGATATTTCCACCCCTTTTTTGGATCCAAACACCCCTTCCCGGCCGGGCAGATTTCAAAAAGGATTAAAAACGGAAAATGCTTTTTTCACACCTTTTTGGAATCGATACCCACCCTCCATCGGCAAATTTTATTTCTGCGAAACAAGGAAAATGATAACCCGTCACCCCATTTTGAATATCCCGCCTACCTGAATTTTTTTTCACGCGTGCGGTCATCGCAGCCGTCGATTCCCTCGCAGATCGCAACACGGCAGATCCCTATTTGATCTGCAGCCGGGCTCGGTCACAGCGAATGGCACGTGCCCACGTATCCCGCCAAAGTCGTCTCAAAAGTTTGTCCGTACAAATGTCGTACGGACGCAACTTAAGGAACCCAGAATTTCGTACATTAGGGGGTGTCAGACTTAACAAAATCTTACGAAAAGCGTTACGAAAAAAAAGGTTACGAAAGTACTCCGCCGCAGAAGGATCGCAATTATACTGGAGTACTCGTTCTGATGTCAAACTTACGAACACGCGTACTGAAATTTTTTAAGTCTGACACCCCCTATTGAGAGCTTGGACCAATCAAAATTTTCCACGTCAAAAAATGAAACACGTGGCAGAGTTTTATTGGCTTGGAACTAACAATGACGAGATCTCGGGCCGAGGGACGCGCGCACTCGTACGTGCGATCCGGCTTTGACGGGACTCGTGGGCGCTTTCCATTCGCTAAGATCGAGCCCGGCTGCAGATCGAACGGTGACCTGCAGTGGTGCGATCTGCGAGGGAATCGACAGCTGCGATTGACACACACGTGTGAAGGACGGACATCCGCGAGCGATCTCGTGGCGGACGGATCTTCCGCTTCGAGCGGATTCGGGCAGGCAGATATTTCATTCCCTCAAAAAAAAATTCAGGGAGGCGGGATACAGTATTCAAAATGCAGTGACGGGGTATCATTTTCCTTGGTTAGCAAAAATAAAATCATCCGACGGAAGAAGGTGGGTATCGATTCCAAAAAGGTGTGAAAAAAGCATTTTCCCTTTTTAATCCCTTTTGAAATCTGCCCGGCCGGGAAGGGGTGTTTGGATCCAAAAAAGGGGTGGAAATATCACTACCCTTTTTGTAGCGTTCTGATGCTTCAATTTGAGCTTTTGACCGCATCCGCAAAGTAACTTTTATGGGGTACCAACCTAGGAAGCCACGAAATATGTGTCGTATATAACCATCTTCCTTCTTTTCTGTCGTATTTAACCAGCCTCTTTTGTCCTCAGAGCAGGTTTCCGCACACTTGATCCTAATTCAACTTTTGTCGTTTTGGGGCAGTAATCTTCACTAACGGCCTCATTTGTTGTCACCTTCCAACCATCGGATCAGCGTTCGTACGGCAGTGGACAAACTTGTACGAAAGTGTGCATGCTGCTTTACAGTAAGGGGGTCCTCATATTTTCCACCCTGGTTCCGGGCAATATGAGGCGAAAATATTAAATTTGCATATATAAGGTTCGTGTTACGAATAGACGGGCGGTATTATGTTAGAGTTCATGTTGGACCGTACGTATCGTACCGTACCATATCGTACCGTATCGTATTGTATCATTTAGCATCATATCGTATCGTGACATATCGTGACGCATATACTGTCGTATTGACCGTATCGTATCGCATCGTGTCGTATCGAAGTCAAGAAGACGGGGAGAAGAGCGAGCGCCTCTTACGGCGGCACGAGCGGGGAGATTAGGTGCGTTTTGCGTAAGCCCGTAACGGCTAGTACAGATAGTACGGTCAGTACGGTCAGTACGGTCAGTACGAACAGTACGGCTAACACAAGTTACCGTACAAAAAAGTGGTTTCTGCAAAATTGGGGCGAAAATATTGAGGACGCACTCCTTGGGGTGGTAAATACGAGGACCCCCCACTGTACTGAAATGTAGGAACGCGTTGTACGGCACAGATTGTGGATGTCGGTGCATTTGTCTCCATCGAATATCTCAAAAAATATTTGTTCGTTTGCGCAAATCCTTTTCCAATTTCGCAATCCAAATCTTAAAGTTCCCAAATTCAGATACGCGCCAGCTGTCTCGATTCCCATAATCAGATTTTGACTATTTATGGGTCGCAATATGTCCTTACCCAGTGAATCCCTTCGTCAAAAGCGAAACAATAATGCTGACTCTTTGTCGTATTACCCTCTCTGTCGACCTTTTTTTGTCGTCACTGGCTTTCACAAGTCCTAAAACGACAAAATAAACACCCTGCAACAAGAGCAGTATGTCGTATGTGCAAGCGTAAAATTCAGAAGACGACAAAATATACCGCCCTGCTCGCGGCCGCCTGGCGCGTCGTTTTTCGCAGCGGAGCGAGCCCTGCGGCGCCTCCGCCTTTTGTCGCTTGCGGCGGCACCGCCCTCCAGGGAGCGGCTGCCGCACAAAGGGAGTGAGCGTGAGTGCAAGGGCGAGAGAGGGAGGGAGAGGGAGGGAGGGGGAGAGAGGAAGGGAGGGAGAGGGAGGGAGAAGGAGAAAGAGGGAGAGAAGAGAGAGTGAGGGGGAAGGGAAGGAGAAAGAGGGAAGGAGAGAGGGAGAGAGAGAGGGAGAGTGGGGGAGAGGGAGAGAGAGAGGGAGAGGGAGCCATGGCTACTCTATGGCTGGCCATGGCCTTCCTCGCCGCCACCATGCCCCCATGCCTCGCCGCGCCCGCCATGGCTACCGACGTTTTCCAAAGCCCCTGCCCCCTCCTCCTCAAGCAAGGTACTCCATCCGTACACCCATATCCCTCCGTATTGTACTTCCCCTGCCACGTGTTTCCCCTCTGATTGCCCCCCCCCTGCTCACACGTGCAGCGACGTTCCAGAATTGGAGCGATGTGAACACGTGGCCGGGCGGCGTCGTCCCCGGGGTCGGAACCGGGTTGGGTGTGAACGCGACCATTCCGTGCGGGAAGGCGGTCCTGCTTGACCTCCCGGAAGTGACCGTCGGCCTCCTGCGCGTGCAGGGGCTGCTCAAGTAAGGAGGGAGGGAGGACGGGGGGAGAGAGGGAGGGAGGGAGGGAGAAGAGAGAGAGAGAGGAGAGAGAGAGAGAGGAGAGAGAGAGAGAGGGAGAGAGAGAGAGAGAAGAGAGAGGAGAGAGAGAGAGAGAGAGAGAAGAGAGAGAGAGAGAGAGAGAGAGAGGGGCGGGAGGAGGAGGGTGAGAGAGGAGGCAAGAGAGAAGGAAGGAACGGGAAATGATGGGAGGAAGCGAGACGAAAGGTCACTCCTCTCTCTCTCTCTCTCTCTCTCTCTCTCTCTCTCTCTCTCTCTCTCTCTCTCTCTCTCTCTCTCTCTCTCTCTCTCTCTCTCTCTCTCTCTCTCTCTCTCTCTCTCTCTCTCTCTCTCTCTCTCTCTCTCTCTCTCTCTCTCTCTCTCTGCTCTCTCTCTCTCTCTCTCTCTCTCTCTCTCTCTCTCTCTCTCTCTCTCTCTCTCTCTCTCTCTCTCTCTCTCTCTCTCTCTCTCTCTCTCTCTCTCTCTCTCTCTCTCTCTCTCTCTCTCTCTCTCTCTCTCTCTCTCTCTCTCTCTCTCTCTCTCTCTCTCTCTCTCTCTCTCTCTCTCTCTCTCTCACTCCCTTCCTTTCCCTTCAGGTTCGTGGACAGCTCTAGCCTCCCCCGCATACGTGTAAAGGCCAACTTCGTGCTCGTAGAGGGCCAGCTCACTATCGGCACCGCCTCGAAGCCCTTCCGGCAGCGCGCCATATTCGAGCTCACTCCCAACACGCGCAACCAAAGGGCGCCGCTTCTCTACAACGATGTCGCTCCCGCCGACGCCTCCCACCCTCGCTCTCTCGGTCACAAGGCCTTTGTTGTGGTAGGTTGCTTTCATGCCTTATGTTGTGCTCTGTCATGGAATGTTGGTATGCGAGCATATGCTTTGTTTTGCTTTTGCCATGTCTTATTTCTTCGTGATATGCTATGTCATGTGATGGCATGTCCATGCCATGTCATGACGTATCATGTTGTGTTATGCTATGGCATGTTATGTCATGTCATGTTGGGTTGTACTATGTCATGGTTTGATGGGATGAGGCCATGCATGCCCATGCATGCAGGTGGGCGGCCAAGTGCGGCTGTACGGCATGCCCGGCGGCGCGGACACGCCCTCGTGGACGCGGCTAACCGCGACCGCGACCGCGGGCGACCGCCAGGTCGCGGTGGAGGCCGCCCAGGCCGCCGATTGGCCCGTGGGGGCGCAGGTCGCCATTGCGCCCACGGATTACAACTTCAGGGAGGCGGAAAAGCGCACCATCGTCAGCGGTAATCTCTTCACACCTGTTTCAATCTCAGAAAACTCAGAATCTTCCAGTGATTTTCTGTGTGATTTTCTTTGAGCAGCTAAATGTAACAATGAAGAAATGTCGCAGAATTTTTTAATTTGGGGTGAGGAGTTGGGGATTGAAATCTGTGCAGTGCTCGCGTCTAAGGGAGGGGCGATTCTGAGCTTGGACCGGCCCCTGAATTGGACGCACTATGGGGAGAGGTTCGGTCTGGGCGATGGCTTCGGAGGGTTTGTGGACGAGCGCGCCGAAGTGGCGCTGCTGTCAAGGAACATTCTCATTACGGGCACTGACGAAGATGGGGACCATGCTCTGGAAGGTGGGAGGGAGAAAGAGAGAGAGAGAGAGAGGGAGGGAGGGAGGGATGGAGGGAGGGAGGGAGGGAGGAGGGGGAGAGAGAGAGAGAGGGAGGGAGGGATGGATGGAGGGAGGGAGGGAGGAGGGGAAGAGAGAGAGAGGGAGAGAGGGAGGGATGGATAGAGGGAAGAAGGAAGGGAGGAGGGGAAGAGAGAGAGAGAGGGAGGGAGGGATGGATGGAGGGAGGAGGGGGAGAAAGAGAGAGAGAGAGGGGCAGTTGGGGAGCGTGCTTAGAGGGAGAGGAAGAGGGTGGAGAGAGGGAGGGGAAGATTGGGGCGTGATTCAAAGGGAGAGGGAGAGGGGGAGCAAGAGAGAGGGGGTGAAGGGGAGGGAGGATGGGAGGGAGGAGAGTGAGGGGAGGGAGAGAGAGAGAGGGAGGAACGGCGGCTTTAGAAATGACTGCAAAATGTGTTGCTTGCATGACTTACAGGCGGCCATTTCATGGTCTTCATGACCAAAGTTCCGCAGCACATAGAGGGGGTGGAGTTCTACAAGATGGGGCAGCAGGGCCTGCTCGGGCGGTACAGCATTCACTTTCACGCCATTGGGCAGAACCCGGACACTGTGTGCCGCAAAAACGCAATTCACGACAGTAAGCAGGTGAGAGGGGGGGCTCACATGGACCGGAATTTAGGGTTTGTGGGAGGCGGATGTTGATCGACAATTGTCACTGCCTCTAAGCGAGCACTTGCTCACACCCCCTCTCTCGCTCTCTTTCTCTCTCTTTCTCTCTCTTTCTATCTCTCTCTCGATCTCTCTTTTTCTCGCCCTCTCTTTCTCTCTCTCCCTCTCTTTCTCTCTCTCTCTCTCTCTCTCTCTCTCTCTGTCTCCCCCTCTCTCTCTTCCCCTTTCTCACTCTCGCTCTCTCTGTCGCTCTCTCTCTCTCTCTCCCTCCCTCTCCCATCAGCGCGGCATCGTGGTCCACGCCACCCACTCCATGACCATTGAAGACAACGTGGCTTACAATGTGAGCGGTCACTGCTTCATGGTGGAGGAGGGAGGAGAGACCAACAACACCTTCAAAAGGAACCTCGGAATATATACAAGAGGAGGTCTGCAGCCTCTCACACTCAATACTGGGACAGAACATTCATTCGCAAAATAATAATGATAATAACAATAAGAATAATAAGTTCTCACTATGATTACATAGTTATTTTCTTACGCCTTCTGAGAAATTTCACTCGCCAAATTAGTGTTTGAGTTACAGAATCCTTAAACCCCATGTTTTCAAAAATGAAAATCTGCACTTTTGTATCTTCCTGAACCCTGTCCCTTCGTGAATTCGCAGTGTCGGTTATGATCCAATTCGGTGAAAGCGATCGCTCTCCTTCAACTTTTTGGATCAGCAACCCTCAAAACCACTTCATTGATAATGTCGGAGCAGGCTCAGCCAACTCTGGGTAAGCAAACAGATGAAAAATATCTCAATTTTTTTCATTTTTTTTTACCTTTTTTGTGTTTTTGAAATCATATTCTCGATGAATCCGAATCTGAATCATTAACATCTCTATTTTTTAAGCGTTTCTGGCCTTAGACTGCTTTGAGTCATACCTTCACTGAGCATCATATCTTCCCTCTCTCCAGGTTTTGGTTTCAGCTGAACAAAACTGTGAGGGGAATGTCTCTGAACATTCCGGAGCTTGCCAGAATCATTCCATTTCGAACTAATTTAGGAATATTTAAAGGAAATGTCGCGCATTCGAACCATGGAACAGGCATTCAAACCTATCCGGGGGGATGGAGGCCCCCTGTTCCTGAAGGAGGGGTGAGTTCTATCTATTGTTCTGCATAAGCCTCATTGAATCAGAGAGGTTTTGAAGCAGAATATCGGTGGTATGAAAAGGATGGCAAAAAATTGGCATGTTTGAAGTTTAATTTGTATCAAAAGTTCAGAATGATCTCTTTAGATTTTCACAGTTTTTTTTTTCTTTCTGAGGGTGATTTATATATCTTCTCGGAGGGGGGGTGCAGCCCTATGGGGTTGGGAATGTGATGGAGGATCTTACCATCTACAAAAACGCAGACATTGGGTACGAGCCTCAGATAAGGCCTTAAGTGATACAAAAGAGAGAGAGAGAGTGCGAGAGAGAGAGGGAGAAAGTGAGAGAGTGCGAGAGAGAGAGAGAGAGACAGAGAGAGAGAGGAGCAAGAGAGAGAGAGGTGGGAGGGGAAGAGAGATAGAGAGAGAGGGAGAGTGCGAGGGAGAGAGAGAGAGAGGGGAGCGAGAGAGGAGCGCAGCTCACATTGCATGAACATGTGCATACACATGCATCCTTTTTTTCTTATGTATACAAAGTTCGAATGAATCTGCAGTGAAAAGTTGAGCTTGAGATGGAATTTTTTCACTCACATATCCTCTTCTTGTTCCGCAGAATTTTCGTTCATTTTACGGACTTCCTCACCATCCGGAACACCACATTTGCTGACAATCCGTACGGCCTCTCCATGGACATGGTCCACGCCGTTACAGTTACGGACTCGAGGTTCATCGGTTTAACTGAAAACTACGGAAATCCGTTCAACTGCGGCCTCCGTTACAAGTCCTCCTTGAGCTGCGTCCCCCTCTCTGGGTGCAGGTACAAACCAGTTCATGTTAAACCTTTTTTCGATTCAACCCACATTGAAATATTTTGCATAGGAAACTGAGTGCTGGAACGAGGATTCAAAACAGGTCGAACTTAAAAAAAAAAAAAGGAAAATGTGGGGTTAAGTTGAAATTGGCGATAAGATGCTTTTTTTTTTCTCTCTCCCTCCCCTCCTTCTCCCTCCCCCCACTCTCTCTCTCGCTCGCTCTGCCTCTCTCTCACCCTCTCCCCAGTCTCCCTCTCCCCTCTTTCTCTGTCTCCCTCTCCCCCTCTCTCTCCCTCCCTACACTCTCCCTTCCCCTCTCTCTCTCTCTCTCTTTCCCACTCTCTCGCCCCCCCCCCACTCTCCCTCTCCCCACTTTCTCTGTCTCCCTCTGCCCCTCTCTCTCCCTCCCCACACTCTCCCTTCCCCTCTCTCTCTCTCGCTTTTCCTCTCTCTCGCCCTCCCCCACTCTCCCTCCCCCCCTCTTCTCTGTCTCCCTCTCCCTCGCTCTCGCCCTCTCCCAACTCTCCCTCCCTCTCTCTCTCTCTCGCTTTCCCTCTCTCTCGCCCTCCCCCCACTCTCCCTCTCCCCTCTTTCTCTGTCTCCCTCTCCCCCTCTCTCTCCCTCCCCACACTCTCCCTTCCCCCTCTCTCTCTCTTTCCCTCTCTCTCGCCCTCCCCCCACTCTCCCTTCCCCTCTCTCTCTCTCTCGCTTTCCCTCTCTCTCGCCCTCCCCCCACTCTCCCTTCCACCTCACTAATCTCCCTCTCCCTCTCTCTCTCCCTCCCCCATTCTCCCTCCCCCTCTCTCTCTCGCTCTGCCTCTCTCTCACCCTCTCCCCAGTCTCCCTCTCCCCTCTTTCTCTGTCTCCCTCTCCCCCTCTCTCTCCCTCCCTACACTCTCCCTTCCCCTCTCTCTCTCTCTCTCTTTCCCACTCTCTCGCCCCCCCCCCACTCTCCCTCTCCCCACTTTCTCTGTCTCCCTCTGCCCCTCTCTCTCCCTCCCCACACTCTCCCTTCCCCTCTCTCTCTCTCGCTTTTCCTCTCTCTCGCCCTCCCCCACTCTCCCTTCCCCCCCTTTACTCTGTCTCTCTCTCCCTCTCTCTCGCCCTCTCCCACCCCCCCCCCCCTCTCTCTCTCTCTCGCTTTCCCTCTCTCTCGCCCTCCCCCCACTCTCCCTCTCCCCTCTTTCTCTGTCTCCCTCTCCCCCTCTCTCTCCCTCCCCACACTCTCCCTTCCCCCTCTCTCTCTCTTTCCCTCTCTCTCGCCCTCCCCCCACTCTCCCTTCCCCTCTCTCTCTCTCTCGCTTTCCCTCTCTCTCGCCCTCCCCCCACTCTCCCTTCCACCTCACTAATCTCCCTCTCCCTCTCTCTCTCCCTCCCCCATTCTCCCTCCCCCCTCTCTCTCTCTCGCTCTTTCCCTCTCGCCCCCCCCCCACTCTCCCTTCCCCCTCTCTCTGTCTCTCTGTCTCTCCCTCTCTCTCCCTCTCTCCATCCCCCCCAAACAGTAAGTAATTAGTGAGCTACAAAACAAGTACATTGATTGATGTGAGAAATTCAAATTCAAACCCTAATTTTTGCCTCCGAGATGCCCTTTGAATTCAGGATGCCTTTGCTTCCCGGAGTTCAAGCGCGGTCCTCTCCGGGAAGGTTCCTCACAGATCCAATTTTTGGAGCAGTGATCAACACGGATCAAATCAACGAAAGAGGCAGTTATCCGAACCGAATAGTTAACTCAAGGTGGGTTTTTCCTTCCCAATAATATACTTAAAACGAATGATTAATCAACACTAAAAATATATTTTAAAAAAAAATGCTTTTTCTATATCTATCTCTCCCTAATTTGGTGGTTTTCACATGCAGGTTTTCAAACTTTGATCCAAGTTGCGGCATCACTTCGTTCTCAGCGGGAATTGGCCTCATTGGGAGAGAGCATATGGTCGGGGCCTTCTGGAACTCAGGCCACAATGTGCAGGTTTGCTGCGAAAAACCCTAAATACCCTAAAACCCTAAAGAACAGATCTGACAATGCGATGGAATGCAGATAATCTTTTTGCATCAATGTTAAATTTTCAAGAATGAGAGGGGTTGGACCTTCTAAAAACTAGAAGCTATTTTTGAGTTACGGACTGCTAGGGCGTCCTTTTTCCATGGAGGCAAGTACGCATAGGTCGGACCGTTGGACCAACCATTGCACTAGTTGCCAACCATTGGATCGCGGGTCAGCCAACCATTGTCCGAACAGCTTTGTTGGCTATATTTATATTCTTTATTTTGTGGTACTAGTAACTCGTAATTTTTGCCCTATAATGATTGAAATTTGTTTTGCCATAGTCTACGGGTCAAGAGTTCGAACCCGCCGACAGGCGGAAAATTCGTTTTCTTTAAACGGTAATGGTTCCAACCGTTGCGATGGTTACCAACCATTGGTTGAGTCCATTGGGTATGCGAGCTAGCCAACCGTAGCCAATGAATGGTTCTGAAGCCTTGGATTGGCAACCGCTGGATGGCATACTCAAACGCAGGATTATGATATATCGATTTTACCTTTTTTTATTTATTCCTCTCTCTCTCTCTCTCTCGTTCTTCTCTCTCTCTCTCGCTCGCTCTCTGTCCCACTCTCTCTCTTTCCCTCTCCCTCTTCCTCTCACTCTCTCTCTCTTTCCCTCTCCCTCTTCCTCTCACTCTCTCTCCCTCTCGTTTGGTCATTCACAGGGCTTGCAGTTCGCACCAAACACAAACCGCGTGTGGGCAGCACAGAGGACGGCGAACTATGACGTGAGTGAAAAAAAAATAAAAAACATATGACATCGAATAAAATAGTTCCTGCTCAATTCCTTACTTCAAAAAGAGGAGCTTTTCAGATAAAAGCTTTTGTTAAATTCAGCAACGACTGAATTTCTTTACAGTTTCAAAACCAAATTTTGCAATTCCATATCCTTAACCTAAATACCCAAAAACCTAAAGCCTGCCTCCCACCTTCCCCCCTCCCCCCCACCCCCCACTCAAAAGAAACCCAAAAAATCTTAACATTCTAACAATATAAAAACTAAAAATACATAAAATATTAAATACCCTCCAATATGCTGCACACATGCTCTGAGTTTTTCCAACCCTAATTGCAATTTTTGCTCCAATTTTCAGTCACGAAATCGAACCTCGGATGTTGGTGAAACCTCTCTCTTCATCAACTTATGGGACAGAGACGGAAGCATTATTGGCTCCCCCGGATACTTAGTTTCTGCAAACGATCCAAAAGTGGGCCCCCCAAGCTTACAAAAAAAATGCTCTTTCTTTCCGCTGGGAAATTTGTACGGCTGCTCACGAGTCTGCTATAGAACCGTCGCCATTTTCTACGACGAAATTGGGTTTGAAAACGGAGATGTTTACAAAAATCAACCTGGAGACTTCAGGTAATCCCTCTTCACCTCTAAAATTTTGAAAGCCCCAAAACTAAAGAAGCAAAACCTAAATGTAGTTTTAAAGAAATTTAAAGTCTATGAAGATTTTCTGATGGGTTTTCTAGTGGGGTCTTTTAATGGGTTTTTCAAATTGCAGCTACATTGAAGTGAAACGTTTAAGTGATGGGAGCACTCTCCGTTTGTTCGGAAACCTCAATGATGAGCAGAGCGGAGCCAATAATGTCAGAATTTTTCCTATGAACCTTCTCGCGGAGGAAACCTATCAAGTGAGATTTATCGCTGGAAAAAATAAAAATTTCTTTCCAAATGGAGTCGGAGTGCAGTACAGAGATCGGCAGAATGGCTGCGGACGAGGATTGAAGCTGCTCTTTGAAACGAGAAAAAATCGAGCTTGGGCAGCCAACCCCTCCGATCAAGTTTTTTATAAGTAAGTAAATTACATTGCCAAAAGCAATGCAAAACATTTACTTTTTGGGACCGAAATGAAATTATTTTGTCAAACATTTTTGGGTTTTTAAATCTTCGTTTGACTAGTGAATGATCAATAGCTGGGTTCAATCAGTGAGCATAGAAAACGTTCTGATGAGTCTGCAAACCCTAAAAGAGTCTCGAAATGAGTATTCTTCAGTCATTCTATTTGCTGCAATGCAATGCACTGCTTCATAACTTGACCCCAACAGGTTCTAATCTTAACGGGAAAATGTTTACATAGGAAGCAGGCAAGTATCCAGCATCCCTTGCAATGCTCATTCTGCAAATTTAAAGCTGATTTAAAGATTTGGCACTCATCATGTGGAGTGCATGCCTGCATGCATGCAGACAGTGTCCAGGTACATCCCCCCTTTTAGCAAACCAGGTGGAGACGGACACTGCCACCTGCGTGAACGGAGTTTCGTGGTTTCAGCTCACTCTCCCTCCCATCCTCACTTCCCCTCTCAGCATCTCTCAGACCTCCTCCTCCACAACCTGCAACACTCTCAAGTACGACAAAATCTCAACTGGATTCATTCCGTGCTTTTCCGGTTAAATATTGCTGCTGAAGAGTCACTTATATCAACTTTATGGGTTTTTATTAACAGCTGATTTATGTTAAACATAACTTCATTTCATACCCCACATCGTGACATATCACTCACATACTTTCACATTCACATTCTCATTCAAACTGTTTTACTTTGGTGTGATCCCATGCATATGGAGAATTTTTTTGAGTGTTCATATGCTAATATTTTTTCCCTTTTTTTGTGCTGCTTTTGCAGTGAATGCAGCGTGATTTGGAGCGGGGAGCAGTGGCTATTTGATGTTTCCGGAATCGATTTAAGACCTCAATTTTATGAGCGTGAAACGGATACCGGAAATTGGAGGGCGGGAATTGCACCTCTCGGGTACAACTGGAGAAGTATGTAAAAAAAAACATACTTTGAGGTTTTTTTATGAGGAAGAGAGGGGGGGGGGGGAAGAGGAGAGGGAATAGCAAGACAGGCAGGAAAGGGGGGAAAGAGAGAGGGAGAGAGCAAAGGAGGGAACGAGGGAGAGAGATGAGCTAGTGAAAGAGGGAAGAGAGAAATGAAGGAGAAGAGAGGAGTGGAGGGCTCGAGAAAGTGGGGGGGGGGAGAGAGAGAAGGAGAGAGAGGATGGGAGGAAAAGGAAAGGGGGGAGAAGTGAAGGGGGATAAGGCGGAGAAGGGAAGATGTGCAGGGGGAGAGAGGAAGAGAGGGAGAGAGGGGAGCGAGAGAGAAGGAAATTGGCGACGGAGGGAGAAAAAAAGACGGGTGGAGGAAAAGACAATGAGGAAGTGAGCAGAGGGGAGAAGGGGCCATGGAGAAAGGGAGGGAGAAGAGAGATAGACTAGAGGAAGAGAGGGGGAAAAGAGAGGAAAGGGAGGGGAGAGAGGAGGGGAAAATTGCAAGTGAAAAATGCAGCAAAAGGATAGACTGAGAATTGTTCAAAAGTTGAAGAACGTTTACTGAAACCCTCTCCTTCCTCCTCGGACTGTTTTTTTTCTTTTTTCTTTTTTCTTTTTTCAGGGAATCGCTTTGTGAAGACGGTCCTTCCGAGCCCTTCCAAAAGTCTCATCACTTACTTTTTTCGGAGAGATTTCCGGCTGAGCTACACTTGGTGTTATTCCTCGCTTTTTATTCACATATTGCTTCAAGATGGGTCGGTTGTGTACCTAAATGAACGCGAGATTCTAAGGTTGAACCTTCCTCAGAGCGACCCCATAACTAACGGAACACTGGTAGGTTTTTTACTTTATTTCAGCAAATTTGAGTTTTTTCTTGCAGGTTTAAAGTTTGCTTTTGAAGAAATAACACCGTTTGCCAGTAGTTTTTTTTTTTTTTTTTAAATTCAAATGACCTGTACTGGATGGATTTCCTCGGCTGAGTGAAGGTTGGGTGGTTTTTTTTTTTTTTCTTTTCTTTTTTTTGGGGTGGGGGTGAGCAGGCTTTGCAGAAGCAGCCATTTCTATCATGGCAAGTATTGGAGGTCCCCCTAAATTCAAAAGATTTTCCTATAATTTTTGATGGTCTGAACACCATCGCAGTGGAGCAGCATGTTTCCAGTGAACGATCTCAGCAGATGCTGTTCGATCTCAGACTCGCCGCTGTCGAAAAGTAAGTCTTCTTTTCTCCCACTCATCAAACGTGAAGAGAGGGAGAGAGGGAGAGAGGGAGAGAGGGAGAGAGGGAGAGAGGGAGAGAGGGAGAGAGGGAGAGAGAGGGAGGGAGAGGGAGAGGGAGAGGGAGAGAGAGGGAGAGAGGGAGAGAGGGAGAGAGGGAGAGAGGGCATGCTCCATACTCTATACTCAATAGTTTTTTATTACGTGGGTATATATGTTGGATACATTATAGTTATTAATTTGATTCATTTTGTATTGTCCCTATTTCAGGCCAAGCTGCACCTCTCAAGATCTTCCCCCCAATCCCCCCTACTCCCCTGTGCCCCTATCGCCTGCCCCCTCTCCCACACCTGCCCCCCAACCCTCCTTTCAAGCTCCTCTCCCATCTCTCCCTCCCTCCTCTCCCCCCCCTCCCGCAGCCCCCCCCCTCCAACCATCTCCCTCTCTCCTCCCACCTCTACCTCCCCCTTCTCTCCCACCACCCTCTAATGTAATACAGCCTGCACCCCAGCCTTTAGCTTCACCTCCTCCTCCTCTACTACCACTACCAGCTGTATCTCCACCACCTCTCCCACCCCCTCCTGCATTGGAACCACCACCTCTATCACCTCTCCCTGCATCCGAGCCACTACTGCCACCACCTCTACCACCACCTCCCGCGTTGGAGCTACTCCCACCACCTTCTGACTCGGAATCTCTACCACTACCTCCCCCATTGGAGCTACTACCACCTCCTCCCACATCTGAACCTCTACCACTACCACCCCCATTGGAGTTACTATCACCTCCTCCTGCATCAGAATCTGTACCACTACCCCCCACACCTGAAACTCTACCACTACCTCCCCCATTGGAGTTACTATCACCTCCTCCCACATCTGAACCTCTACCACTACCTCCCCCATTGGAGTTACTATCACCTCCTCCCACATCTGAACCTCTACCACTACCTCCCCCATTGGAGTTACTATCACCTCCTCCTGCATCTGAACCTGTACCACTACCTCCCACATCTGAATCTCTACCATTACCCCCCCCATTGGACGCACTCCCACCACCTTCACCTGCATTCGAACCAGTACTACCACCCCCTCTATCAGAATCTCTATCCCCACCTCCTCCTCCTCCTCCTCCTCCTCCTCCTCCTCCTCCTCCTCCTCCTGCACCTTCTCCCTCACCCTCACCTCTATCAGAGCCATTTCCCTCTCCTCTCCCCCCTCTACCAGCACCACCTGCATTGCCCCCACCGCTATGGGCACAGCCGCCATGGGTAGCCGCACAGGGCCCCACATTGGAACCAGCTCCTGCTCCGGCGGTGGGCCCCACATCGCCATCTTTAGTTTGAGTTTGAGCTTCTGAGCTTTTGAGTATAGGGGAGGAGGGGGAGGAGCTGAGGGAGGAAGGAGGTGGGCAGGGGAGGGGAGGGGAGGAGGTTTGAAATATTATATATTTTTGGAGATAAGATTTAGTTAAAGTAAATAGTTTTATTTGTTATATAAAGGCTGATTTGACAGAAGCAGAAGAATATCATTTAATTATTTAAAGTACATTCATTTTTTTTTTTTTTTTTTCAAATGCAAAATTTTGCAGCAGGTAGCATGTGAGGTAGAGAGGCAGGCATTCGTTCGATTTTAGCATAGAGTTTAGAGGCTATTATTGTACCATACTATCATCAATTGTACCCCTTTTAATTATATATTCAATTGATGACTTGGCACAATCGTCTCCGAACCATGAACCCTGAAATAGGGGATTTGCTGGAATCGAACCAGAGACCTTTTCTTGAAGAAAGAATCAAACCCGCCAACAGCATGAATCGAAGTTCCTAGAGCATGAATTCTTCATCTTGTACAACATTTTGGACTTCCATTGCAATGGTTATCAACCATTGAGCGTCCAACCATTGCCGTCCAACGGTTGGCCAATGTTTCCGACCTGTGAAACCCTAAAACCCTCAAACCCTAAAAAGTCCCGAGTTCCGACCTAACCCGTTCCATGTCGACCGCTCCGTGACGGCTTGCAGCCATGTACGCAGTTCCGTGCGCCCCGTCGCCAGGAACTGCGAACTGCAGCTCCCTGTCATTGCGCTGTGCGCCCACTGAACTGTGCCGTGCGCAAGCGCTCTGAAATGTGATCTTAACCAATTCAACTAAAACCATAGCGGCACATCTTCCGTACGGTACAAACAGTACAGTACAGTACACATGACCGTACTGTCCCGCCCTTTTCTTTCTAAATTGCCTCGCTTTCCCTCCGCCTCTTCTCTCCCACTCGGCCTCTCTCCCTCTCTCTCTCTCTTTCCTTCCCTCCCTTCCCCGTTCTCTCCCTCTCCTTGCCTCCCTCTCTCCCCCTCTCTCTCTCCCTCCTTCCCTCCCCTCCCCGCTCTCCCCCCTCTCTCCCTCTCCTTGCCTCCCTCTCTCTCCTCTCTCTCTCCCTCTCCTTGCCTCTCTGTTCCTCTCTCTATCTCTCCTTCCCTCCCTTCCCCGCTCTCTCCCTCCCTCTCTCCCCCCCCCTCTCTCTCCCTCCCTCCTGTCCCTTCCCTCCCTCCTCCGCCATGTCCTTCTCTTTCTCCACTCCTGCCCCCTCCTTCCCTCCTCCCTCCTCCCGCTATGGCGGCCCCCCTCCCTCTGCCTCTCCCACCCTCTCTCCCTCCCCCATGGAGGAGGAGGAGGAGGACGCCATCTCCCCCTCTCCGCCCGCCACGTGTCCCGCTCCCTCTGTCGCCCTCCTCCCCCCTCCCTCCCCCTCTCCCGCCCCCAAACGCCTCCACGTCAGCTGGGGCGTCGGCAACGAAGTCCACGTGGCACCTCTCGGTCCGCTTGACGACGCGAGATCCGCAGATGACGCCACGTGGCAGGCGCAGAGCGTGACGTGGCGCATAGGAGGGCCGAAAGCGCGACAGTTGGCAGCCACGTCAGCGCGGCTTTTTTCGGAGCGCATTTTTGCTGGAGAAGCGCAGCCCGCGGGAGAGGAGTGAGACTTTTTATTTATTTACTTTTAATTTAGGGAGAAATGTCAAGTGCTGGAAACCCTATTTTTTTTTTTACTGGAGCCACAGGAACATAAATGCAATAAGTTCAATAAAAAGAGTTAATTCTATTCATTTTTTTACTTTAAGATTTGAAATGACGATAGGGACCTAAGAAGGTGGAGCTCGTTCTTTTGCTTTTAGAAAAGTAGAGAATGAAAAATGTACTGTATTAAAAAAGGAGCGGAAAATTTGAAAAGAGTTTATATTGATGATTTTATGCTTCCGAACACCTTATTTGAAAGCCCTAATTGAGCGAGAATTTTTAAATTCTTAGAATTTTAATGTCCATTTTTCTTGCATTTTATTTTCAGACGAGAACGAGTACTTCGCTGGAGTCGGAGCATGAGCTCTGTTTTGGCGGAGCTTGCTGATGCACCTGCTGACGTCACCCCCCTGACGTCATCATCTCCGCCCAATAGCGATGCTGAGGTAAGCCCACATTCCTTAAAGGAACATTTCCTCTCTTCGTGAATAAATGATTTCAATATTCCTCTAAAAAAAAAGGAGTCACACAGAAGGAATTTAAGAAATTTAAGCATCAAAACCCAAAACGAAAAAAAAAAAACTTATTTCATTCATGTCTCCCCCCCCCTCCCCCCTCCCCCCCTCTCTCTCCAGTGATCCATTCCAATTTTTGAAGCGCTTCCTCCTGCTTAGGTTCCAACTTCTTTTTTTGTCGTTTTGTGCCCTTTGAGAGGCAGCAGGAGCAGCGGTTGAGAGCGGTCCGCGCCGTTTGGGACTTAACCGAAATTTTGTATCTCCGCGAGGGAGAGGAAGGGGAGTCGCCGGGGGAGGTTTTTGCCACCTGGCTGCAGGTGACGTGACGTGACGTGACGTGACTTGACTGACTTGAGTTGACTTGAGTTGACTTGAATTGACCTGGGTTGACTTGGGTTGACTTGGCTTGAACTGACTGGACTTGACTTGACTTGACTTGGGTCGACTTGGCTTGAACTCGACTTGACTTGACCTGACCTGTCTTGAGTTGACCTGGGTTGAGTACACTTGACTTTGACCTGACTTGGTTTCCTCTTGGCACTCATTAGCTTGGCTTGTTTTTGACTTCACTCGAACTGACTTGACTTAAATTGACTCGACTTCAGCTGGCTCGATTTTGCTGGACTTGGTTTGTCGTGACTTGGGACTTCAATAGACTTGAACTGGGACTTTACTTGACTTGAGACTTGCCTTGCCTTGCCTTGCCTTGACTTGACTTGACTTGACTTGACTTGACTTGGGGCGTATCACTTTGCATCATACATGCACCGATTGGAGGATGCGTTTCAAGGTTTCAAAGTTTCTACAACATTTTGTTGTTTAGTTTTTAAAGGGTTTTTGCCGCCGCTACTTTTGCATTCAAATTTAACTCCAAATAGAGATGATGCTTTCTGTCCGTACGGCGTTACATGCTCCGACATCTTCATGCTTGCACAGTGCCTGTGTCTATGCTTAACTGAAACGGAACGGTGAACGGATTTTCAGACGCATGAAGCGGCAGTTGCGCCCAACGGCGAAAGCATCTCCCATCGAGCGAAGACTCTCATCGAGAAATTTTCGACCATAGAAGTGAGCTCTGCAGGCGCCCTAAAACCGCATTGAAAAAAAGTAGAGAAGGGGGAAATGATAGGGGAATCTATGTTTTAGTATATTGTCTCGTGCTCTCTCCCTCTCTCTCCCTTTCTCACTCTCTCCTCCACTCTGTTTCTCTCCCTTTCTCTCCTTCTCCCTCCCTCTCTCTCCTCTCTCTCTCTTTCTTCTCTTCTCTCTCTTTCTCCCTCTCTCCCATTCTCTTTCTCCCTTTCTCTCTCTCCCTCTCTCTCTCCCTCTCTCTCACTTCCCTCTTTCTTCTCTTCACTCTCTCTCTCCCTTTTTCTCTCTCTCCCTCCCACTCCCTCTCTTCCTTTCTCACTCTCTCCCCCCCTCTCTCTCCCTTTCTCTTTCTCTCCCTCTCTCTCTCTCTCTCTCTCTCTCTCTCTCTCTCTCTCTCTCTCTCCCCCCCACTCTCTCGTCTAAGGTTGCCGCTATGGTGGGGTCCAACAGCGGCCGGAGGACGAGCCGGAATATTTCGAAGCGATAACTGCAACTGCAAGTGTTGGCCAACTCTCTGAAGCAGTGCGGCACTTTAAACCCTAATCTGAATATTATCTTTTTATAAATAGTTTTTTTTTGGTAGGGGTGGATTTTATGCAATTGAGGGGTCTTTAGGGTTTTAAGACTGAATCGCTGCTCCAGATAAGAAGGGGATGTATGATGACCCTTGTGACTATTCAATTCTCCGTTCATACCTACAAACCCAACATGAGATGCTTTGAAACTTCATTTTTCCATATATATATATATATATATATATATATATATATTTTTTTTTTTTTTTTAATCTTCTGATTCGTTTATGGATTCAGACGCAACTGCTCCAAATGCACGGGTCCTTCCGAAGCGATCAATTTTCGTTTCGAGAGGTGAAACATAGTGGGGACGAGGGGTGTGGGAGGAGAGGGGGGGAGGGAAGGGGAAGGAAGTTGTGGTGGGAGGGGAAGTGGAGTGGGGGAGGGGTGGGAAGAATGGGGAGAGGGAGGGTGGAAGGGCGGAGGGAGAAGGGTGGTGGAGTGGGGGGAGGGTGATGGGAGGTGGGAAGGGAGGTGGGAAGGTGGGAGGGGGAAGGGGGAAGGGAAGAGGAAGGGGGTGGTGGGAAGGGGGAAGGGGGGGAGGGGAGGAGGGGTGGGAGGCGCGGAGGAGGGAGAGGGAGGGGGAAGGCGAGAGGAAGAGGGTGGTGGGAGGGGGGAGGGGGGAGCAGAAGAGGAGGAGATCTGGTAGCAGTGTGAGAGTAAGGGTGAGGGAGGGAGGAGAGTGAAACAGGGATGGGGAGAGAGTTTTAGGCGGAATGGAAAGGGAACAGGGATTTGGGCAAACAGAGAAAGAAGCTGCCGAAGGACTGGAAAGGACTTATAGGCTAAAAATCTCTTCAACAATCCTGAAATTCGAACAGCATATAAATACCAAAAAGGGGGGGGGGGTGAGCAGGAGGAGAATGTGGTGGTGGAGATTGTGATTGAGCTTCTTAATAGCATGCCACGTGTCAGCACCTCAGAGGGCCTTCATTCCAAGGGGGGCCGCGCCTTCACTTCCATTCCCGAGTTCATGTTTGTGAGTCGGCCTCTGCCCAACTTGTTTTTTTTTTTCTTTTTTTGGTATGTCTCTGTTTAATCTCTTTCCTTACTTCTTTCGTTGTTTTAACTCCTCGAACTCTTCTGAATTCTTTGTAAAATTCCTCCCTCCCTGTTCCCCTTCTCTCTCTGATGCCCTCCCTCCTCCCCCTCTCTCTCTGATGCCCTCCCTCCCCCTCTCTCTCTGATGCCCTCCCTCCTCTCTCTCTGATGCCCTCCCTCCCCCTCTCTCTCTGATGCCCTCCCTCCCCCTCTCTCTCTGATGCCCTCCCTCCCCCTCTCTCTCTGATGCCTTCCCTCCTCCCCCTCTCTCTCTGATGCCCTCCCTCCCCCTCTCTCTCTGATGCCTTCCCTCCTCCCCCTCTCTCTCTGATGCCCTCCCTCCCCCTCTCTCTCTGATGCCCTCCCTCCTCCCTCTCTCTCTGATGCCCTCTCTCTCTCTGATGCCCTCCCTCCTCCCCCTCTCTCTCTGATGCCCTCCCTCCCCCTCTCTCTCTGATGCCCTCCCTCCCCCTCTCTCTCTGATGCCCTCCCTCCTCCCCCTCTCTCTCTGATGCCCTCCCTCCCCCTCTCTCTCTGATGCCCTCCCTCCCCCTCTCTCTCTGATGCCCTCCCTCCCCCTCTCTCTCTGATGCCCTCTCCTCCCCCTCTCTCTCTGATGCCCTGCCTCCCCCCCTCTCTCCTATGCGGTCCATCCTGCCCCTCTCCCCTGTCTGATGCCCTCCATCCTCCCCTCTCTCTCTGATGCCCTCCCTCCCCCTCTCTCTCTGATGCCCTCCCTCCTGCCACTCTCTCTCTGATACCCTCCCTCCTCCCCTTCTCTCTCTGATGCCCTCCCTCCTCTTTCCCTCATGCCCTCCCTCCCCTCTTCTCTTGATGCCCTCCTCCCCTCTCTCTCTCTGATGCCCTCCCTCCCCTCTCTCTCTTGGATACCTCCCTCCTCCCCTCTCTCTTGATGCCCTCCTCCTCCTTCCTCTCTCCCTTCTTGATGCCTCCCTCCCCCTCTCTCTCTCTGATGCCCTCCCTCCCCCCCCTCGCTCTCTGATGCCCCCCCTCCCCCTCTCTCTGATGCCCTCCCTCCTCCCCCTCTCTTCCTCTCCCCCTCTCTCTCTGATGCCCTCCCTCCCCCTCTCTCTCTGATGCCCTCCCTCCCCTCTTCTCTGATGCCCTCCTCCTCCCCTCTCTTCTGATGCTCCTCCTCCCCTCGCTCTGATGCCCTCCTTCCCTCCCCCCTCGTTTCTGGATGCCCTCCCTCCCCCTTCTGATGCCTCCTCCTCCTCTTTGATGTCTCTCCTCCCTCTTTCTGATGCTCTCCCTCCCCTCTCTTCTGATGCTCCTCCTCCTCCCCTCTCTGACGCCTTTCCCCTCTCCTCTCTGATGTTCTCCTCCTCCCCCCTCTTCTTTCTGGATGCCCTCCCTCCTTCCCCTCTCTCTCTGATGCCCACCCTCCCTCCCTCCCTCCCTCCCCCTCTCTCTCTCTCTCTGATGCAGGAGAGGAAGAAGTGGCAGGACGTCGTCAAGAGTTCGCTGTATTTGGATAACTGGTCGAGATGCTGCCACGTGGCGTCCTCCCACGGGCTGAAGCGCGTCCTCCAGGTCCTTCTGGGGACGGTCCGAGTGCTCCGCGAAACCACGAGTACTCGCCTTCAGCTGCTCGCGGCGAGGCTGCTCCACCAACACCCTCATATCTCGGTAAGGGAATTTAAAAAAAAAAAATAATAATAATAATTAGAAGTAAACGAGAGGATCCGTGAATATGGAGACAAGGAAAGAAAGTCCATTTTTCTTCCGTTCTTTTCTTTTCCTTAGATGTATTAGCTAATTTTGAGGAGGAATTTGAAATGCAATTTGACTGTTATTTGTGGATTGTTTTCCTCAGGGAGTGGAGGTTTTCCAGGAGCTGGCGAGGGAGTGCTGGGCGGATGTGAAGGGGGGTGAGAGAGAGGGAGAGGGAGTGGGAGAGGGAGAGGGAGAGGGAAAGAAGGAGAGGCCACTCGACTCTCTGCTACTTACCATCTTCAATCGGAATACGGAAGTGAGTGTACGGATTAATCTAAGGGTCAGAGTTAACGTTTTGGATCATTGTGCTTTTCGCGTTTTTTGCTTAACTTTTTTAGGATTAAGAGTTTGAACGTATGAGAGGTACGGAGTTGTGTTTCGGAGTTCAGGTCTGGGCTTCTGTGCTGTTCGGTTTGAGAGCGAAAGAGGGAGAGGGAGACGGACAGGGACAGGGAGAGGGAGAGGGAGAAGGTGAGGGAGAGGGAGAGGAAGAAGGAGAGGGAGAGGGAGAGGGAGGAGGAGAGGGAGAGGGAGAGGAAGGAGGAGGGAGAGGAGAGGGGAGGAGTGAGGGAGAGGGAGGAAGGAGGAGAGAGGAGAGGGAGAGGGAGCAGGAGGAGAGGAGGGAGAGGGAGAGGAAGGAGGAGAGGGAGAGGGAGAGGGAGGAGGAGAGGGAGAGGGAGAGGGAGGAGGTAGGGAGAGGGAGAGGGAGAGGAGAGAGGAGAGGGAAAGGAAGGAGGAGAGGGAGAGGGAGAGGGAGGAGGAGAGGGAGAGGGAGAGGAAGGAGGAGAGGGAGAGGGAGAGGGAGGAGGAGAGGGAGAGGTAGAGGGAGAGGAAGGAGGAGAGGGAGAGGGAGAGGGAGGAGGAGAGGGAGAGGGAGAGGAAGGAGGAGAGGGGGGGAAGGTGGGAGAGAGAGGAGGAGAGGAAGGAGGAGAGGGAGAGGGAGAGGGAGGAGGAGAGGGAGAGGGAGATGGAGGAGGAGAGGGGGAGCGAGAGAGTGCGTTTTCCTTATTCTTTATTTTTGTGTGGGGGAGTGGATGCAGGAGCTTTTGCAGCAAAGCTTACGTCTCTTTGACAGCTGGTGAGTTCCGAAAGGGGAGCAAAACCAGGAGTCGGTTCTTCTCCCTTTTTTCTACAATCCCTTCTATTTTATCATTCATTTTTAGAGGTTTAGAGATTGATGCTGTCATATGTGTATAGATGCTGCTGTTGGCGGCTTGGCAACAGCTATATCTCTCTCTCCCTCCGTATCTCCTTTCTCTCCCACTTCTACGTTACCCTCCCTCTTTCTCTCCCTCTCCTCTATAGCTGACTCTCTTTACCTCGCCCTCCCTCCCTCGCACTCTCTCCTCTGTCAAGCCGAGTTTCTACTTCTCTCTTCCTTTCCTTCTTCCCTCCCCCTCGTCTTACTCGCACTTCTTTACTTGTCTCATCAGTTATTTCTGTTTCCCCTTTCAGTCCTTCCTTTTGTCTTCCTCCCACTCTCTCACTCCCTCACTCCCTCCCTCTCTCCCACAACCTCTCCCTTTTCAATTCCCCCCTCCCTCTCCCCCTCTCCCTCTCCCTCTCCCTCTCCCTCTGAGCTTCCAGGCTTCCTGCCCATCTTTTGGAGCTTGTGAGAGGGCAGAGGTCCTCCGGAGGACCCCCTCCCTCTGTGGAGGGACGCTGCCGCCTGCGCTATGTTCAGGACCTCGCCTCCCACTCTGCCACGTGGCAGGTCTCTCTCTCTCTCTCTCTCTCTCTCTCCCTCTCTCTCTCTCTATCTCTCTCTCGTCTCTCGTCTCTAACGCTCTCTCTATATCCCTGAGCACGCTGAACTTTCAAACACTGAATAAGCAATCTTTGAACGAGCTGGAGGTCTTAGACACCTGAGGTCCATAGGGATATCCCACTCTCCCTCCCCCTCTGTCTCTCTCTCTCTCTCACTCTCTCTCTCTCTCTTTTATCCCCGCACTTTCTCATTGAACTGCGAATAGTGACTTGATTGTTGCACCAGTGCAGCATTTGAAATAGTTCCCACAGTGGCAATGCCCTCTTACAGTTTCAAACCTAAACCTTGTTTGATTTTTTTTTTTTGTAAAAATTGGCGGCACTGATCTTCCCTGTGCGTTTTACAATGTCCTTTGCCAGCTGTCGCCTCCCTATTTGCTGACCTGCGGGGAGACGGGCCGAGGCTTTCTCGAAGAAATGCTTTTGAAGAAAGCTCTTGAAGGAGGCTCGCGTATGCCTTACAAGGTGAGGGATTGGGAGAGGGAGAGGGGGAGAGAGAGGAAGAGAGAGAGGGAGAGGGAGGAGGAGGGGAACGGGGAGGGGGAGGTGGGGAGG
>CM074818.1:740145-753410 GCA_037447605.1 Zygnema circumcarinatum
CCTCTCCCTCTCCCTCTCCCTCTCCCTCTCCGTGCAGATCTCGACCCCCCTCCTGTTCCGGTTCATCCCCCACATCCAGCGGGTGGGCGTGGCCCTCGGGTGGTTCCGCCTCGAGGCGGAGCCCTCCCCGCTGGAGGCCAAGGCCGAGGAGGAGACCGACCCCGCCCTCCCGCACGAGCGCTGGAACACAATGCTCGACACGGAGCCGCTCAGACAGTGGTGCCACCTCCGCCTCAGCGGCTGGCTGGAGAAACCCTAAAACCCTCACGACCCTAAGGACCCTAAAACCCTAATGATCCTGGAAACCCTAAGGATCCTAAAACCCTAAGGACCCTAAAACCCTAGGGACCCTAAAACCCTAGGAACCCTAAAACCCTAGGGACCCTAAAACCCTAGGGACCCTAAAACCCTAGGGACCCTAAAACCCCGAGGACCCTAAAACTATAGGGACCTATAACCCGAAAACCGTGACCCTGGAAACCGCTGCTGAACCCTGAACCCTACAACCCTAAAAGCCCTGGGAACCAGTTAATCCAAAAGCCTTACTGTCCTTGACCGGCTGCTCAAGAACTCTGACTCTAGAAGCCCTGGGAGTCTAAAACCCTAAAAGGGCTTGATCCGGCTTCTGAACCCTGAACCCTAAAAGCCTCGAGGCTCTGGAAACCACTCCTGAATCCTGAACCCTAAAAGTTTGTAACCCTAAAAGCTGGGAGCGTCGTTAGATACACAAAGGCTAGAGCCGTAGCCGGCGTTGTGAAATTAGCGCATTTATTTTCGTCTTATTTTCTTTAAAGAATAAGCGAACTCCCGCTTGGCCCACATCGCAAGAGGATGAGGCCATTGTCATTGCCATTGTTTTATGATTATGTAGTTTGTGATCCAGTTCAGTTTAACGGACCGTTGAAACGGATAGAGAGGGACCGGCTGCGGTCGAGAGGGAGCTATTGCGCTGAATGTGATAGGACAGGCGCGTTCTATGTGACGGTTAAACTATGTGCGTTGAACAGTTTTTTGTGTCACATGTAGTTTAGTGGCGCCCTAAGTTTTGGTCCCGGCTGCGCATGTACATATGCTCCAAGAGCATATACGTTTTCAACATGAATTTGATAGTGTTTTTAAAGGCTGCCCTTCTCGCCTTTGCCCTCTCCCTCTCCCTCTCCCTTTCTCTCCCGCTTCCTCACCCCCTCCCCCCACTCTCTCCCTCTCCCCCGCCTTCCCCTCCCTCTCCCTCTCACCCTTCCTCTCTCTCCCTCCCACTCCCACACTTACGTGCACATTCATAACGAAGTAATATATAATGCCACAACGCCTACCTTTTTAAGAAGCCTTGAGAGCCCACAACCTTTACAATTGCAGTGATGTCACTGCAGTAACACTTTAAAACTGAAAACGAAAGAAAATAAGAAGCCCTAAAATTTATTGAAATTTAAAAAAAGACAAGAAAAAACTTAAAAATTGCATGATTGTCCATCCAAATCATCTACTCTACTCTCCTAAAAAAAGAAAGGGGGGGCGTGAAACTGTAATCTATTCAAAAATCAAGCCCTTCCCAGTTCATAAAATCGTGCGACCCCACGGAATAAACATAAAACGTCGGAATCTCGCTTGTTGCAAATCCGTTAAACGCCGATCCCGCCGCCGCCGTATACGCGCCCATGCAGTTGAATATCAGCCAATCGCCGACCGCCAGCTCAGGCAGCCATGCGTCCCTCATAACTGTGTCCAAACTGTCACATGTGGGCCCAAAAACCGTTGACCGGAACATGGGTTTCTTTGTGATCCCGTCACCAGTTTTCCGTTCTACGGAACTGAGTCGCAAGGGTTTAGGGTTCAGGGCCCCCGCGTGGTCGTAGAGGAGGCAGTTCATGGACCCGTACAGCCCGTCGTTGATCCAATACTCGCGGAGGTCCTCTCGTTGGCGGAGCCCAAAAATCGTCGTTGCCAGTGTGAACGGCCGCTCCGCGAAGTAGCGGCCCGGCTCGGCGATGATTTCGACTCCCGTCTCCGACGGAAAGTGCACGGCGAGAGCGCCGTTTATAGCTGCAAAAAAAAAAAAAGAAAAAAAATTGAAACAGAGGATTGAAATGAAAGTTTCATATAGCTCATGTTCGATGTGCACATATGAATACAATTTTTATTCTATTTTTTGAGGTTTAGAAATTGGGGTTTCTTCACCTGCAGTTGCAGCTCCAAACTGCAACCCGCTTCCGCCGCCGCCGCCCGCTGTGAGCCCTCCTCCGATGTCGAGCACCGAAAACTGAATACCCAGTTTCTCCGCTTCATCAAAAAGCTCTTTTGCCGCTTCTATGGCGCCCACATACGCAGTTGCGTCCGCCGCGCCGCTGCCCACATGGAACGCGGCCCCCACCACCTTCAGCTCCAGCGCCGCCGCCCTCTTCAGGAGGGCCCGCCCCTCGGAGGGGAGAGCTCCGTACTTCACTCCGAGAGGGCACCGCGCCGTGGGGTCGTCCGCTCGCAAACGGATCAAAAGTTGGGCATTTGGATCTGCATTCTTGATCTGTGTAAGAAACAGCATCACCATACGCAGGTAGATGATTGGTTGCAGGAAGTTTGAAGATTAATGAGGGAAACTGTTTTTCGTTTCAGTCTGTTTTTTTATTTTAGGGGTTGGGAGATTATATCGCTTTCAAGGCGCTTAGTGGCCTTAGCATAGTTTAGTTCGATAGCTTAAGAAAACGTAACGACCATGAACCCTAAACCACTTTCTTTCTCTCTCTCTCTCCTCTCTCTCTCTCTCTCTTTCTCTCTCTCACTCTCTTCGCTTTTTACTAACCTTGTAGAGCTCCCCTTCGCAATCAAATGTGGTCATATGTACACCGGCCGCCGCTGCATACTTGATCTGGCGGACCATCTTGCACGGATTCGCGTAAATGATGCGGTTGGAACTCACTCCCAATGCCTTCACCTGTTCAGCATCGATCAACATCGTCAAGTTGAACTGAAACTGGTTAGAAAGAGAAGGCCATTGAAACAGGCAAGAAGGGGAGGGGGTGGGAAAAGGGTCCACAGGGTACCTTATGATTTTTAGAGTTTTGAAGGGCTCAGAAGAGGCGGGAGGAGGGGGGGAAACTCACAGTTGCAATTTCTGCCTTGCTCGCACAGTCAAATCCTGCGCCGAGTTTAGCCAGAACGGTGAGTAAAACTGGCGACGGGTTGCATTTGACGGCATAGAACGGGGTCACCCGCGGCATCGCCTCCCGCCATTGCTGCAATTGTCACGATTCACAGCACGTTGAAATCTTTAAAACGACAGAAAAAAATAACATTATCATGTCATGGCCATACGGAACCATGCTGTCAGCTACCATAGACTGACGTCATCAGATGACTTTGTATCATGTCGCATTACGATGGTGACGTCACCACAGCTGTGCATCCCCCAAATGCTGGTCCCTCACTTGATGATCGCTGAAGGCATCGTTTTTTAAGTGCGAAATTTGGAAAGTTAACACAGAATACTCTCAAGAAAACAAACTAATTTGAGTGGAATGATCATTGGAATGGGGTCTTGCCTGAAACAAGCGCACGACCACGCCGATGTCCATGACGTAAAAGGGCTCTTGAAGGTCCCTCTCGCGGATCAACCGTGACATGTGCTCGCTCAAATCTCCATCGGCATTTTCGCATATGACCTTCACTTCTCCAAATCCCGCCTTCTCCAACCCTAAAACGGAGGCATGGAACTGATCCATCCATGGAACACCGCCAGCATTGCTCACACTCCGCGGAGAAATTTGGTGCATTGGGAGGCCCAATTCCAGCTCCATAATATGAGAGAAAAAAAGAACTCCGCGAACCTTGAAACCCTAAAATATTTAAAGAAATCTAAGAAAGATGAATCGAAGACCCACAAACTCTTACTATGCTCAGCCGCCCTGTAAATATGTGGGAGGGAGTCCCAAGTGGATTGGGAGAGAGAGAAAGGTCGCGACTATATTATGGAGGGCGCCCTTCGGCCTTATAGGGGAGGGAGAGAGAGAGGGAGAGGGAGAGAGAGGGAGAGAGAGAGCGGGAGAGGGAGAGGGAGGGGAGAGGGAGAGGAGCCGGTCGGAGTCGGAGGAGGGCTCGGCCCCCTTCAGTCTCCGACCGCCGGCCGAAACGACCGTTTGAACCGAATGACTTTTTGACCATATGACTAAATGACCACGTGACCACATATGGTCTTGACCAACCGGCTTGTCGCTAACTAAAATCTGACTGACCGTTCAGATGACGAAACGTTTGGTTAGTCAGATGACTAACATTGAGAAAGTATGGATGAAAAGGCGGATTCAATTTCACGTAAGGGTAGCCGTCGTTCAGTTCACCGTGCGATAGATCCGACGGTTGTGGTTTAAGGGACGCATCGAACGGTTCAGATGACTCGCACGCTGTGTCATCCCGTTTCGACCCGTCCGTGACGTGACATCCAGTCGCACTATCGACGGCGAGGATGCGTGCGATGGACTGCGATCGACGGCTCAAGTTGACGCCCAGACCGCAAGTTAAACAGCCATAGGTCGATGCCATCAAGTCCAGAATGATGGGCCTTCATGACAGTAAGAATGTGCACACGAAATTCAATCATCAGCAATTCCGATGTGCTACATCAAAATTAGGGGGGAAAAAAACATTGATCTCACGATGGCAAGGCCATCAGGCAACATCACTTGGCTAATACCGCGAACGCTTGGGCGAATTCCACATTGCCATGCAAAAATTTTGACTGATGTGGCGACCTGTGACTGGATCATGCCTTTTACGTTTACTCCAAACAGATGTCCACAGCATTTGTGAAAGGTGTGAGTGAGTGAGTGCTGAGCGATCTTACGACCGAACGGTGACGGCATGAGGACAATCTTATAAGAATTAAGAGTTGAAAAGTGTTTTGTGCACCTATCACCTTGGCAGGTTAGAAGTGTTTGGAGTCTTAAGCCGTCACTGCAGAACAAGGTGGTCTTTACATGGACACCAATTATGGGAGCCTTCCAATGCAAAATATAGCGAAAAGAAATAAGAGCTTGCATCTTTGAGTTCATTGAATATTCATTCTAAATTTAAAAAGACAAGAGACAAGGAAGGTGGATCTGCTTCATAACATTATCTTAAGCACCAACAAGAAGAAGAGGATCGCCGACCGGGTCCCGTCAGAATCTGTTGACTGAAAAAAGAGTGCCTTAATAGATCCTATACCTCTTTATTGAAAAAGCATTTAGCTGTTTTAAGTCGATATTGTTTTCTAATGGTATTAAGACAAAGTCTACTGCTTCCAGACGATTCACTTTTTTACATCCTAACTTGAACCAACTTCACCATTGCAAGCATCACCCATGCCTCGCAGCAGTCCACAAAGACATGTGCTCTTTGGGTTTCGGATGTCAGGATTAGGATTCAAGGTTTACGTTTACGATTTGGGGTTTAGGATTAGGCTTTAGGTTTTACGCCGGCATCATTGTGGTTGGGATTTACCCTCACTCCCATTGACACTCCTTTGAAGGATCAAGAATAGAATTGGAACAGAACGAAAGCAATGCAAAGAATTGCGTCCATCAATTGCCACCCTCAATAAACCAAGCGCCATCCGCTCCTTCCGGCTTCCCCCACCCCGATACCCCTAAGTGCTCGGGCAGAGCCTCTATCCTCCCATACCCCTAAAACCCTGAACCCTAAAGCCCAAGCCCTGAGCCCAGTCTCTTTTATTGACGTTATGGAGTGATGTGTGGAACGGGAACGAGCTCTAGAGGCTAGATCTCAACAATCTCTCTCTCTCTCACTCTCTCTCTGTCTCTCTCTCTAACTCTCTTTCTCTCTCTCGCGCTCTCTCTCTCTCTGTCTGTCTGTCTCTCTCTCTCTCTCCCAAAGTCACTGTGATTGAATGACTGACTGGCTACCTAACAAATATACACGAGAGCGTCAAAGGTATTGAAGGACGACGGACACCTTATGACGGTTCCGCGGGCTGTGTGAGGAAGGTGAAGGAGGGGTTGTCCTTGAGGAGAAGGGGCGGGTCGATGTCTCCGAGGTCGATCTCGCGCATGGATTTGGAAATGTCATCCGCCGAGAAGGGAATGCTGCGAGGGAGGCACAGGGAGGGCAGGGAAAGCAGTAAGAATGGTGTGAAGGAGGCTACTTCCTCTCCCTACCTCCTAATTACCCTCAGTTCTCCTCCTCCTTTGTCCCGATACAACCCTCCCCATGTCCCCTAATCCTTCCACCCCTACCTCCCCGCTCTCCCCCCCTCTCCCTCTTCTCCAGAAAGACCAAAAACCCTCAGAACAAAGTTGCACGCCATGCTCCCCTTGTCCCCCTCTTCCGACTCTCTCCTCCCTCTCCCCAATCTCTCCTCCGTCTCCCCAGTCTATCTGTCCCCTTACCGGACCCCCTCTTTCCAACTCCGTCGTGCTTTCTCCCCTCCCTCCCTTCCCTCTTCCCCTTCTATCCTTCCTCCCACTCATCTCCCTACCTCCTCTCCGCCTACACTTCTCCTGCCTATCCCTAATCTCTGTCCCACACCTCCATCCTCCCTCTTCCCCTCCCACCATTCCTCCCACTCCCCCTTCCCCACACTCCCCCTTCTATCCTCTCTCTCCTCCCCTCCAAGCGCCCTACCCCCTTCCCAACTCCCTTTTGCTCTCCGCTTTAATTTCACTTCCTCCACTCTACCCGCTTTCCTCCCTCTGATCCTCCCCAAAACAAGTTCACTTCTCCCCACTTCCTCCTCCCTACCCCACTTCTTTCCATCCCCCGCGCCCCCCTCCCTTCTCAAACACTCCACCCTTTTCCTCCATTTCTCTTCTCCTCCCTTCCCATCTACCCTCCCTCCCTTCTCCCTCCTATTCTCTCCCATTCTCTCCCTCACCTGGAGTCGTCGTCGAGGAGGAAGGAGTTGCTGACTGCGCTGTTGGAGTCCTCCGTCATCATTTGGCGCATGCTGGAAACCACCTCCGGGGAGACGCTGTGTGTGCCGTACTTGTCGTCCCAGTACATGGTGCTGATGCGGTAGAGCTGCTGGATGCTCAGAACGGGGCACAAGTCGTGCGTTATCTCGTCCAGGGACTTTTTGGGCTTCTGATGGATCACCTGCAGACCATGCATGCATCCCCATGGACCCCCATCCCATACATCCCACAGATAATAGCAGTCAGCGTGGACTTTGACATGTAATAAGAGACTCTGCAGCTGGAAGTCAGTATATACAAGGGCTAACAGTGGTGTGAGGGGTGACGATGTTACTTCAGCTTTTCATCGATTGAGTCAAGTTGTGGAGCAGACCTATTTACTACCAGAGATAGATCAGAAGCATAAATGAAACTTTCTAGGACCGACAGCTTGATGCTTCAACGCTTGGCTCTGCGTAGTGTTCACTTTAACACAGACCTCTTTGTATAAAGAACTTGAACTTGAATCCGATTACTTGCAAGAAAAAAGATAAGTGAAAAAAATCTGAGCAACTTCACCATTCCTGGCCCCCATTTAATCTTTTTGATCATTCACATAACAACCAACTTAATAGCTTTTGAATGTCGCAGTGTCTCAATGATTTTGGAGCCCGAATCTCACTGCCAATTTGAATACAACAAGTTTGCTATTGAACAAATAAACACTTTCTTTTCGCTCCCTTCCTTTCTTTCGCTTCGCTGCTTACCAAGAAACCGACCGCCTGTCGAATGTATCGCAACTCTTCCCAAGAATTGCCTGCATAGTCTGGTCCAGCTTCATAGATCCAATGCTCCAGCTCTCCCAATCCAGCCTTCACATACTCTCCGTTGCTGAAGGAGCAGCACTCTCTCCTCAGCAGCAGACTGTTGAAGAGCTGAACGTTGATGAAGGCGAAAAGCTGCGTAAAGAGCTTTCTCACCAGAAAGGCTGGGACATAGTTGTCCTTCATCACCTTTAGGAGGGAGCTGAGGGAGGAGATGATGCTTCCCCAGTGGGAGCTGAGAGCCTGCGCTTGGTGAGTGCCAGGGCTCTTTGCCACTGCGGCTTGTCGGCCAAGTCCTGACCGCGATACCTTCGGTGCCTGGTTAAAATAAAGAGAATAAAAGGGGGGAGAGAGGGAGGGAGGGCGAGAGAGAGGGAGAGGGAGGGAGGGCGAGAGAGAGAGAGAGAGGGAGAGAGATAACAGCAATAGCCGATTTGATCAGTTGAGGACGAATGTCGCGCCTTAAAGCATACTACATTGCTAGGTCCTAAGGAATTGTGGAACCGAGCATGTGGGCATGGAGCATAGAGATACAAATTACTGAAGAAAAAAAAATCTAAATTTGACGACAATCTGCAGACAAGAGGCAATACTTCACAGATAGTGTGCTATGTGAGAGTGAAGAATCTACAGCTTCGACACTGATAGGGAAGGGCGAAATAGAGAAAAAAAGAGCAACAGGCAAAAAAAAGCAAAAAAGAGCAACAGGCAAAAAAAAGCAAACGAGCAAGGAAAAGAGTAAAAAAAAAAAATCAGACAGTCACTACCATTTGCAGTTCACAAGGACAGACACAAGAAATCTCAGACGAGACGAAGAACAAATGCTAGTCAGTCTATCAAGCTCCGGGAAGCCCACAGAGACTACAAACTAACCATAGTATTTCTTCATACTCAAACTCAAATGCTATCATTTATGCCATGCCTGCAAGGGCATGCATGCACCTGAATGCAGGATCCGAGAATGGGAGAAATGTCCTTCTTCACATTGTCCCGAATCAGGCCGTACACTTTCTCCACATAGGCAGTGAGCTGCTGCTTGAACAGCAAAGCCGGATATTTGGCATCCACTTGTCGGATGACATCAGCAACAGTTGAAGTGCCATTGGATGCTCCATGAGTGGGAGATCGGAATGTCTGAAAACATCAACGAATACATGCTTTATGGTTAGTCACTCGTAGTTACTGTTAGTTACTACAGTCTATCCAAGAAACACAGAAATCAACAATACAACAAGATCGAACAGCATTGGAGGGTTAGAATGCAAGGACAGATATGCTTTCTCTCCAACTCAAGAACAACAACAAGCGGCGAGACCTAAGAAAGCAAAAGTTCACTCTCAGCCAAGAAGACAAGTCAACAAATTATGTAAGTTTTTTTTTTTTTTGTTCTATCTTACCTGAGTCATGCGGCCAAACAAGGTCTGTGTAGCAGGCCTTCGACCCCTCGCACTCTGAACTGTATGAGAGGGAGCTCCTGCTGCTCCGCTCGCCTTCAAAGTTCGTTGCAATAGGAAGAGAAGAGTGGATGTGTTTGAGAGCCAATAGGCGAGCACGTCATTGCTATCCTGAACCTCTATGGCGGAGCCCACAGTCTGAATTATGCGATCGAATACGTTGGTCCGCTCGGCTTCAAAGGAGCGCCAATGGAGGAGGGAGCGGTAGATGATGCAGGCAGCGAGAGGCCGGTCCTGTCTGAAGCCCATATCTAGGACTACACACTGAAGGAGCGTGTCTTGGTCCGTCTGCATAGCAAGTCACACAAATAAACTTAAGAAATGAGAAATGCAGAGAGAGAGAGAGAGAGAGAGAGAGAGAGCGAGAGAGAGAGAGAGAGAAAGAGAGAGAGAGAGAGAGAGAGAGAGAGAGAGAGAGAGAGAGAGAGAGAGAGAGAGAGAGAGAGAGAGAGAGAGAGAGAGAGAGAGGAGAGAGAGAGAGAGAGAGAGAGAGAGAGAGAGAGAGAGAGAGAGAGAGAGAGAGAGAGAGAGAGAGAGAGAGAGAGAGAGAGAGAGAGAGAGAGAGAGAGAGGAGAGAGAGAGAGAGAGAGAGAGAGAGAGAGAGAGAGAGAGAGAGAGAGAGAGAGAGAGAGAGAGAGAGAGAGAGAGAGAGAGAGAGAGAGAGAGAGAGAGAGAGAGAGAGAGAGAGAGAACGAGGGAGTTTGAAGAGGAGTGAAATCACAATCACACAGCAGTACTGTATTCTCAAGGAAATCACAATCACAATGAAACAACATTATATTCTCACCTAACAGAATCAGCATGTTCAATGCAGCAGCTAGCTTCATGAACTGCTCCGTATATATCCAACATTCTTCTGCATAGCGATTAACAGTTCACTAGAAGTTCTCTAGAATGACAGAAAAGCAAGGCCCAAGTTTCTGAATCTACCTGTTGTCTATCGATCAAAAGCTTCTGCCGCTTGACTTCGAGCTCGCTTTGCTGCCTCTCCACAGAGTCAGTGGGAGAGTCGGGAAGGAGGCGATCGGAGACAGTGGGAGAGGGGAGGCCATTCTCCAGAAACTTGCCACTTATAGAGCGCTGCAAATAGGTGTTTTGCAGGCCTACTCGAGGGCCCGCCAGGCTCCTCGTGGGAGTCATAGTGAGAGCCTGCTGTCTCAAAACCTGGTTTTCCTGCTCCAAGTTTTTCATCCGCTCTTCGGTCCTGCATCTCAACCCACAATCAAGTCACAAAGAAAAAATGTTATGGATAAACTATGTACAGAATATCTATATAAACTATGCAACGAAGATGAGAAAAGTTTTTCACCGCGTTAGCGCAGCGAGAATTTTGTAATACTGAAAAGTTAATTTTGTTTCGCGGCGAGGAAGCGTTATCAACTATTAATAAACTATGTTATATTTGAACATGTATAAACCATAAAAACCCTCATAGAGTAACTTGACAAGTACATAAGTTACTCGAGGACTTTCTGCTAAAGTCAACTCAAGTCAAATCTCGGGTATAGGATGAGCCAATGACTAACCTTGCCAGCACGTCCAAAGTCTCCTTCATCTTCTCCTCCATTTCATGATACCTTGCTTCCAAATCTGAAGCAGCTTGAAGCTGAGTTTCTGCATCTGCCGCTCTTGTATCCATTTGGTCGACCAGGCTCTTTAGACGAGTATTTTCAACCATCAATTCCTTAGCCTTTTCTTCCTTTTCGTTGACCTCTTCAATTGAAACTGTGGGTATTTCAATCACCTTCTCCTTCACTTCCTGGACTGCCTTTGCCATTGCCTCTTTGAATAATATTTGCTCTTGCTCTCTGTCTGCTCGCTCTTGTGCAAGTTCTGACTGAACTCGAGCTGCTTCTTGAGCGGCCTCTTCCAGAGCTGCTTGAAGTTTTGCAAGTTCACTGGACTTTGACTCCTCCAAGTCCATCTGTTACATATGCATAAGGTAAATCACGAGTCGGACATGGAGAGTAGAGGAGAAGAGAGGAGAGGAGAGGAGATAGAGAGGAGATAGAGAGGAGAAGAGGAGGAGAGGTTCAACTTTGCATGAACAGATCTGCTTAAATAGCATGTTGACTTCGGCCAATGCTTCATCCTGCAGCGACTGAATAGAATAGAAGCAATAGAATATGAAGACCAATACATTACGGACAGATGTATGGTTCCCCTTTTTGCAAGAGCTTTGGGATGCAAGAGAGGACGATTTTGGAGACATAGAGAGAGACAGGTTAAGTTATCTCTCACCCTCATCCTCTTCTCTAATTGGAGACGCCAAGTCAACTCCTCACACTGCTTCTCCAACTTTGACTTCGCTTCCTGCAAAGCTCCGGTTTGCCTGGCCTCCTGCTCGTAGCAAAAATGGGCAAGACAGAATTAAAGTTACATTTTTCTCAAATAGAATCACTAGCAAAAAAATAGGTGAAGAATGCAATAGGTGAAGAGGAACATCTATTTTGTAAAGGCTAAGAGTTCATAGTCTATTCTTTTACATTATCAAATGCCTGATTTTCAGGGTTCTTAGGGGTCAAATGAAGGGGTTCAGCAAATCAGATCGAGAAATTCTCTTTCAAAAGGATGGGAGGGGAAAAGAGTAGCACACAATAAGAGAACTCTCGAAAGAGAAAAAACAAAAAATTCACAGAAAGGCTTAAGGCACGCAATTTCACTTCTCAATACTGACCAAATGTCCTTTGAAAAATTGATTAATTTGTTTCACATACCATTCGTAGTTTTCGAAGCTCTTTTCGAGCGACTCTGCCACGCCATCTGCATTGAAATATGAGTGCAGCATTTCGGAGCTGCTTGTAGGACTTCCGCGCCTTATACCTTTTCCATGCAGCCTGCAAGCAACAAGGACCGACTTGCCAGTTAGTACTCTGAAGCAAACTGCAGCATGAATCCAGCATTTGACACCCAAGTTTTTGGCAAAAAACCAACCAGAACCACTTTTTTACAAAACGTGAAGAATCCACTATAGGTTGCACTGCAGAACATAACCACACACGTGGTATAATTGCACATTTCATTCAACAGTTTATCCTCCTTTAAGCAGTATAACTAGTCACTCAGGTGGAGCTGTAGATTTAGCCCATTTTAGTCTTCACTTATCCGGAATTTCTTCCATTTTAGGCTCAATTAACTTTATTACCAGTGCGCCGAGTGAAGCACACTTCCGGTTTGGTAGCTTACCCAAGCACCATCGTATATGTCTGACTTCCTTTTGGAAATATACGCAGCAACCCAATGCGCCAGCTAGTGCTAACAACCTGCTGTGTCAGCGAGCTATTGGGTCAAAGAAACTTCAGATGTTGCATAAAACAAGCACTTCAGTGATGTTTCTTAGCTGGAATGTCTATGGTCAGGTTAACCAATTTGATACGCGCTTCCTGCCTGAGAAGGGGCTATATATATCAACTGAACCCAGAATTCGGTGCTGGGCGTGGATGCTCCACGAGGCATTTTCACAAAGTGTGGTTGCAAAGAGCATCTCGCTTGCACTACGAAGCGAAGCAAGTTCACGTCAGGTTCGCTATTCGCATGCTCTCGCCGTCGGTAAGCTTAGACTGCACGTCTGTGCATTCAGGTCTAGCAAAGCTCAATTCGCACTGAAAAGTGACGAAGAAACAAGCTGCCAATTAGCAACGAAATGCTGGGTTGCTTACGTTCGGCCATGGCTAGTGGTACGGCAAACTCGACTAGCTGTAACACAGCTTCGCACCACAAGCTCAGGTGCGAAGCACTTCGCTTCGGTCAGCGTTCGTATGGCTTGCCTGTTTACTTTGCTTGTTTTGGCACGCCCGGCGATACAAAACCTACTTTGGACCAGAATACGTTGGTATATATGTGGTAATATTCTGCTCAAACCAGAAAACACTAGGGTCAATTTGGTAAGTGGCCCTGGTAGTCGGACAACCACCAGGAATTCAAATCCAAGAAAACGAGTGAGTAATTGCTCAAGCGCGCAAAGACCTACAGACATTAGGGCAAAGGCTAAACTGAGTTTGGACAAAACCTGTTTTGTCGGTGTTGAGTGTGATCAACACAATAACACGGAAGTAAAGCAACCTCGGGAAGTAACCGCTTATGCTAGGCGGGCTCGGAGGTCCCGTAGT
>CM074818.1:756616-776277 GCA_037447605.1 Zygnema circumcarinatum
CTCGGTTTTACGGTGAAACAAGCGAACGCAGTGAGCGCCGGGCGAGCGAAGGTCTTGTTTCACTGCGCTCCCTTCGGTCGCCTGTGACTTCGTCACCCTTACGGTCGCCTGCTCCATCTGGTCGCCCTTAGGTCGCCTGCTCCCTCTGGTCGCGGCGCTCGCTTCGCTCCTGCTCCGCCCTTAGGTCGCCTGTTCGCGAAGCTCACCCTATGTAGAATCAAGAGTGTATAGCATCGCGCATAGAGTTGCTTTGACTCACCTTGAGTCGAAACAGCACTCTAGAAAAACAGAAAGTAACTAGCTCAACAAAGCATTGCATCATTCAAACACAACATTTTCACATGAACAGTTTTGCACAAAGATGGTTATTTTCAACTAATCATAAAGATATAGGTACTCTTTATTTGATTTTTGCTGCTTTTGCTGGAGTTCTGGGCACATGCTTTTCTGTACTAATACGTATGGAATTAGCACAACCAGGTAACCAAATTTTAGGTGGAAATCATCAATTGTACAATGTGCTAATTACGGCACACGCTTTTTTAATGATATTTTTCATGGTTATGCCTGCATTAATCGGTGGTTTTGGTAACTGGTTTGTGCCTATTTTAATAGGCAGCCCCGATATGGCATTTCCACGTTTAAATAACATTAGTTTTTGGCTATTGCCGCCGTCATTATTACTTTTATTGAGTTCAGCCTTAGTGGAAGTAGGTGCTGGAACAGGATGGACAGTTTATCCTCCTTTAAGCAGTATAACTAGTCACTCAGGTGGAGCTGTAGATTTAGCCCATTTTAGTCTTCACTTATCCGGAATTTCTTCCATTTTAGGAGGACAACACCAAAATAAGCCCCAAACTCATGGACAGGATGTGTCTAAGAGCGAGAAAGAGAACAGAGAGAGGGAGAGAGAGAGAGAGAGAAAAAGAGAGAGGAACGAAGAGAGAGAGCAAAGAGAAAAAAAAGACAGAAAGAGACAGAGACAGCGAGAGGGTGAGCGAGAGAGATGAAGCAACAATTGTGAAAGAAGATGACCTGAATGATGGTGGCTGCCTTGGCCTCCTTCAAGCTGCGGAAAACCTTCCGTGCCGCCAAACCCCGCGCATTCGCTTGCAGGCAGAGAGCAGCCCAGCGGAGGGTTTCATACCTCCTCCTGCAAAGCCACCTTCGAGCATATTTCTGAATCTTAATAGCAGCAGCTCGTTCTCTGAGTCGAGTGAACCGTCTTCTGGCAAGCAGGCCTGCGAAAACGGTAAAAGGGATTCAGGATGTGACAGGAAGTTAAGATATTTCAAGGACAACATAGAGGTTACAATTGCACAAACATATCATATGAAAGGTTTTTGAAGAAGACTCAAGATAAGAAGCGTTACAAGAACAGTACTGAAGGCAGCATAAACCAAAAGAGGACAACCAACGAGAGAGAAATGATGTGCGAGTGCAAAAAAAGAAAATGTTGAAAATGAAAAGTATTAAAGGACATACCTCGCCATCTCGCCTGAGCTCTGATTGAAGCTGCTCGGAGGCGACAATATTCTTTTCGCTGCAAAAATGCCCTCAAAGAGCGCTGGATAGTTCGGGCAGCGCTGTTTAACTTTTCTTGTCGCATGGCATCCAGCTCCGCCATTTGACCGGCACGCAGAAAAACTTTCGTTTTTCCGATCTGGTAGGAATGAAGAAGGAACGCAGGAAACATAAGGTCTTTAGGGTTTGCCTTCCCATAACATGCTTAACATGGAATTCCTCACAACATGCATGCATGCAGTATATAGTAGGCTTCGTTCCGATCAGAATAAAAGGGGTCGGTTGCTCTTTGTCTCCTACAGCGACATGAAGCAAACAGCGGTCTGACAAAAAAAAGAAGACACTTTGGACTAACAGGGGATAGAGCGTTCCATTAGTCGAAGAAAAAAACACGAACTAGTGATAAGCACTTTGGTTTGTTTCATCTTTCCTGAGATACTGCTGACGAGTTAGCCTCTAACAAACATAGAAATATCCAGCAACATACGGAACCTAGTAGCGGTTGTCGAATTTCATTTACAGTTTGAGAGTAACTAACCAATTTAACCAAACTATTTCGAGCAACCCACCTGATAGTTCTGCATCTTTCTCCTTTTGAGGATTGTGTCCACAGCCTCCTTCTCATCCCTGCCATACCCCAAAACTCGAAATTCCCTAAGAGTTCCGCCTTCAACTAGAGTGAATAGGACACTTCTAAAACTAGAAATACAGGAATCATGATATCCTAGAACAATCCTGGTTTGAATTCTGCTTTTATTGTGCAGTTCAGACTATAGTATTGATACATTGCTCTGCAACTGCAAGTTTTAAAGTGTTCTACAGGCTCCATGAAATGTCAACAAAGGGAATGATGGTAACTACAAGTGTAATTGGCTTCTTATAACTAAAGGTGAGAGATCAGAAGCAATCACTCACTCCTGATACATCACGTCTGGTTCAACAATTCCAAAGCGGTCCAAAAATTCATCAAATGTCCTCCGAGTCGGATATCCAGCACAGCTGATTCGAACAGCTTCAAGCACACCCTGCACACAGAAGAATGTTGCTCGGTCAAAATAAGGCATAGAGAGGTACGACAAAAAGCTTGTCATATAGTTAGAGGTTTTTAGGTTGGATTTTAGGAAAAATCTTTCTTGCAACTGTTCACAGATTGATGCTTTTGACGATATTTTGAACAGGATCGCTATTCAAGGCCTCCAGTGTGCTGATTTATTAACTCATTATCATATCCAAAAACGCATATCTCCCTCTCATGTCTCTCCCTCCCCATTTCTTGCCCTCTTTCACACATATTTTCTTCCTCTCTTCTCCTTTGTTTTCTTTTTCTTTTATAAAAGATCAGCCTGCTCTTTGAGCACAATGAACATGCTGTTCAAAACATACATCGGAAGCTATCACCTTCACAAAAACATAACTCACCCCACATCGTAGTTGCTGCAGAACATTTGTTCTCTCAAACTGGCCAGGTTTATTGAACGAGTTAGGCTTGATACAGCGGATGTAATGCGGCTCTGTTTCACTAAGAGTTTCCATCAAAGCTTGCAATTGTTGCTGCATTCACATGATCAACCAGTCACTGGTCAGAAAATGGTCAAAACCAGCAAAGAAAACGATATGAAGCGAAGCTATAAGCCTTTCGATAGGAACTAATATATGTTAGTGAGATAAAAACGTAAGTGGAAAATAATAAGTGCTCAAAATATAGTGTCCAACACCTCCCTACAGAAACTCATGAATGAGTACATCCTTTATTACTCACCTTAAAACTGGATCCAAGAGAGGTAAACTTTGTCTTTGTCTTCTCTGCTTTTTGATTTGCATGAATCAAGAAGAGACCAGAGACAAAGACATCTTCAGATTCCAACATCAAAGACAGATGTTCAGCCACTACATAGTCCTTATTTTTCTCCAGAAATAGCTCCGTCTTATAGTTCACCTGCTCCCTCCACCTCAAAGCTTAGCATCAGTCTGAAAGAAATCTTCTGCCTGTCATTTAAATTCAACTAATCAATCAGGAATGAGAAGCTTTTACAAAATTTTATTTCGCCCTACAGAAAGAGAAAACGAAGATGGGGAAACGAAGATGCAGGTGATAAACGCATTCAAGTACATATCTTAGTCATTCAACTTAGTCATCTTCTGAACTGAAGAGCCTAGAATCAACCAGCATATCTCTGAACCATCCTACGCTTCCATTTGCAGGACGTAGCCTTTGAACTTACCTCGCCTGCATAATGGTCAATTGTGAAGTCAGTGCGAGAAAGCTTAGGCTTTCCAAACCTCCTGTGGTGACCGAGAAGATTCTGATAGAGCTTTGTTGCAAAAGTTTCAAACGTGGCCTTTGGAAACATGCTGCAAATGACGTAGAAAAGAACAAAAAAAAACTGCCACTCAAAACCCATATATATCACAATCCATATTTGCCTTTCGAGTTTTGAGTGATGGGAGTGTTTGCTTTCAGGCTACAAGACATTTTTACAAAACAAGCACGAAGTGCTTTCAGAAAGAAACGAGTTTCAGGAAACGACAAAGCTTTGCCTCTCAAAATTCTAAGGATAAAGAGATTCTGCTCACTCCAAACGTTGCTCTGGAATTTGAATTTACAGTACTCGAAACTTAACATATTCTGATTGCTCAAAGGCTGCTTTTTGGACAATTACACGGTTTAAAACAAAGTTGATCATTTTCATGCGCAAACCCCATGTTTTCATCATGAAGAGGCACGTGATCAAACCCTAAGCAACAGCAGTGAGAAAAAAAAAAAAACATAAAACATAGAAGTGCGGAAGATATGCCAGTTCATAAGGATATGTTTCTTAGTGCAATGTATGTTGTCACTGTCTTCTCATAAAAGCAGATATCAAAATTTGAAGTCTCACCATTGTTCATCCAGCAACGCAATGATTCCATATGGCTTCTGCAATACAGAAAAGCCATATCCCATTCATTAGAACAGTGTCTATAGCCATGCTTACTGTAACTACGAAAAAAAAAACTTTACTTTGGAAGCAAGTTTAAGCATGCTTGTTGTAGGAGATTGACCTTTTCAATGAGTTCCAACACATCTTGATTGTCAACAAACTCAATATAACTCCAGTTGATCTCCTCCCTCTCATACTCCTCCTGCTCCGCTTTGAACACATGCTGCACCCCGAGAGAGAAGGGAGAAAGGAAAAAAAAAAAATCAAAGGCAAAAAGGCGTGTCAGGTGCTCTGTTCTTTGGCTGAAAAGATAAGATGTTAAGCAGGAACTGAAAGAACACAGAAAGAGAGAGAGACTGTACTGACTTCTAAAAAATGCCAAGGTTACTGCATTCGAATGTTCAGGCTTCGTAGCAACCCTACCTGATTGAAGTGTTGCTGAAGTTTCTCATTGGCTAAGTTGATGCAGAATTGTTCAAAACTGCAAAAATGGGAAGCAGAAAAATGTCAGAACAGCAAAAAACAGCCGAAGGACAAATTTGAACCTCCTGCTGAACCTACGGCTAGAAACGAAAGGGAGAGAGAGAGTGAGTGGGTTGCTTTAAGCAGTCTTCAACCCACTCAATTTGAGCAAAAGATTTGAAACCATGAAAAGGATGACCCTCATTTCCAGCACTCGTTGTCAAATTCCAACGATTCCAATTCGTCGAATTGGGGTTAAAAAATGGATCAAGCAAGAGGCAGTTCGTCATAATCTCTACACCCCCCCAACATAAGGATAGCCTGTGATGGGAAGAATAGATCACCTATTTTCTTGAAAGCTCTCAAATCCGTAAATGTCCAGCACGCCGATCAGCGTTGTGGAGTCAGGATCTTGACCAATTGACTTATTCACTTTTTCGACCAACCTGGTCAACAAGCCATGAATACCGCCACACCACTTTTAGGGGGGGAGAAAAACAATGAATCGGAAAGAACAACACTCAACTGTCTGCAGATTTTGAAGATATCAGACCCTTACCAAGGATTATAAATTTTAAATCGAAAGTGCAAAAATTCTAATGCTTAAATTTTGCATCGACTTAGAAAGGTTTGGTCCACCCAGTCTCTGAAAGCTGCTCAAAGGAAACCCAAATCCTAACAATTCAGTACATAGGAAAGGGTTCTTAGGGTTCTCAGGTTTTTTAAGTTTCCCTAAAAAACCAGTAAACTTCATCCTTTAATCCTTTAGAATCGAAAGGGTCCGAGTACAAACCAGTCAAATAAGCGGGCATAAATAGTTTTTGCCAGAGTATCCCGATTAATGATAGCAGCTTCCGGGTCTAAAGTTCGGACAATGGACTCGTCTCTTGTAACAATGGTTCGAGTGGTCAGTGCATTTTTAAGGCCCGTTAAAGGACACCTGTAATCCACCGCCCGATTTGATAATTGGTTAGTTTTAGATGAATCCAATTAGATCTAATTATCTAGTTTTCAAGGCCCTAAGAATCGCCAAAAGAGAAGAGGACTGAACTGTTCCAGCTGATGAGACACTCAACAAACAATCAACTAAGCCGGAAGTTTGAAGCTTTGTGGAAAAAAAAAAAAGGCTGTCAAAAGTCCTGGCAACTGCACAAATGGAGAAGTCCAAGGAGCCAATGCAATACACATAGAGAGAAGAAAGTGGAAAGGTTAAGAGTCTGACTTCAACAATTCAGCACAAGCCTCCAGATGAAACTCTGCCTTCTCATCCGCAATTTTGGAAGAATCCGTCTCTTGTCCGGGCAAGAAAGTGACATTTCCTAGGTGAAGAATGGCAGCCACCACTCTGAATATGGCTTCCTGTGCCCATGTACGAACACCGATCCTAAATGATTAGAGATACGATTTCAGCCGTTCTAGAAGCTCCCAGTATCTAAGGATTACCTACCTACGGTAAAGATCCGATTAAGAAGCTATCGATTAAGAGCCTCCGTATATCCCTCAACGCCTCATCCATAACTTAGCCCACCACACTCGTGTTTCTCAATACATTACTGATTATACTATGACAGGCATTAAGTTAAAGATCATTGTAAAGCTGCAGAAGGGATCAAATGTGTACTACGACGAAGGGCCATGCATGTCTATGCATGGTATGTGCACAATAATGTACAGAGTGAGCAATTGGTGCCCATGAATTGTAAGCCTACAAAGTGCATTTTTTGCAATCACTCACCTGCTCCTCTGGACTCACTCCTACAACACTCATTGCCCGTTTTGTCTTCAAGTACTCAGAAGCATTGCTCTCCTTGCCAGGAATCTCTATACAGGAGCTTTGATTGAGATAGTGGAAACTTTCTGCAGGACCAAGCTTGTACAGCTCCGCTTCCTGCAAGCAACGATGAACAAGCAAACATTCAATTTCGTGTGATTGTTTTTCCAGTAAAGTGCATAGTAAATATGTTCTACACAAAAACATCCGCTACTTCTTCCAAGAAGAGAAGGAATTGATTCGAAAAACAATTTCAGCGGGAGTGAGCGGGAGAAGAGGGAGGTGAACGAGAGAAAGGGAAAGTGAGAAAGTAAACAGCATATGAGAGACTCCGTATATGCGGAGTGACCCTCATAGTACAACCTTATAAAGCAGAGAATTTCTAGCTACCAACCTCTGGAGAGGCTCCAGCGCAGAGTTGATAGAAGCAGTGATAATTTCGCTCGGGATTGGATATCTGCACAACTCTAGAGCGCTCCAAAAGATATGTCCGAACAGCGGCTCCCGAAATTCTCTGGCTTTTGTCAAACTGAATCTCCACAAACTTACCGAAGCGACTGCACACAGCAGAGACAACAATAGAAAAAGGAAACCTTCAGAGACAGACAGCAAGATGGTGGTTCTTACAATATCCAAACATTGTAGGTTGTGAAACGTACCTCGAATTGTCATTCCGGACAGTTTTCGCATTTCCAAAGGCCTCCAGCAGTGGATTTGACTGCATTTCACCAAAATACGAGAGATTAGGAAACAAATCGATTTTTAGAAAGACTGAAGGTTGCAAGATTCCTTGCTAGGACTTTATGAGTCGCCCAAAGTCATATAATGAAGTCGTCAGCGGAAGAATACATGATGTGCGGAACTCTCTCTCCTCTCTCGCTCACTCCTTTCCCTCTCTCCTCCCTCCTCTCCCTGCTCCCTGTTCCCCTCTCCCCGATTCCCCTGCCCCGCTCCCCCCTCCCCGCTCCCACCTTCCCTCCTCCACTCTCACACACTCTAATTTTCACTCCTCCCCCTCGTCTCGCTCTCTCTCCCATTCCTCAATCCTTCCCCTCGCACTCTCCCTCAAAAATCTCTTTGTGTTAAAATACCGCGGTGCGGATGAAGCTTCAGTGAATGCTGAAGAATGCATCAGGCATAACACCAAGACGATTGTTCTTATTAAGACGTTCTTTCTCCCTGCCACTTGTCTTTTTGCTCCTCTCTGCTTGCATGTGTAGGGGAGTGTGGCGAAGGAAAAGGGGGAGGGGGGGTCCAGACAGGACCAAGTATGCATAAAAAAGAACAGAAGCAACATCCTGCAAAACAATGAATACTGAAAACTGCCTCTCTCCCTCTCCCCCCCTCACTCTCGCCCTGCCCCTACTCTCACTCTCGCCACTCGCTTTCAGTCTTCCTTTCTTCCTCAGCTTCCTCTGTCTCTCTTCCGTACATCCTCCATCATTCTCTCAAGCTCTCCATGAGCTCAATCTTAATCTAACTCCCTCCCACTCTTCTCATGTCCTCCTCTTTCTTCTCTCCGCAATATGATATCTCCACGTGTCATCTTCTCCCCCAGTTCCCACCTAGTCCCATTGTCTTGTTCCGTTTCTTGCTTTCTCAAAAGCTCTGCTCCCCTCTGTCCTTTCCTGTCCTTTTTTCCTCTCTCCGCTTTCCCGCCGTCCCCTTGTCCTTTCTTGCTCCTTCGCACTCCTTCCTTTCCACTCCTCCCTCCGATCTTCCTTCTATAACTCCTGCTTTTCCCCTGTCATCTTCCTCTTCACTGATCCCCTTCCCTTTTTATCCTCTCCCTCTCCATCTCCCACTCCCTTTGGCTACCGTTCGCTCCACATTGAACTCTCCCTTGATGTCTCTTTTTCCTCTCACCCTCTCCTGACTCCCTCAACTCATCGTTGCCTAAGCCTACGATCGCATGCCCCACTCTCTCTTCTCTGACCTCCTCTCTCCCCTCTTCTCTCTTCTCCCTCTCCTCTTCCGTCCCCTTCCCCCCTGCGTCCCTCCCTCCCTCCCACCCTCTCGCACATCCACTACCTTCACTCTCTCTTCAGTCTTCCCCTTCACTTTCTTTCACAACTGCTCCCAGACTCTCAATCCCGACCACCGCTTTCCCTTTTCTTCAAGTTATCTCCCATTTACTCCCTCTCATCCTCACCTTTTCTCTCTCTTCCCTCTACCTCGTCCCCTCCTCCATTCCTCTTTCCCTCCGACTCATGCCTGACTTCCCCGCTCAACTCCTTCCCTCTTTGTCACTCCCTATTTTTTCTAGCTCTCCGTCTTCCCCTTCCTCTCCCCTTCCCCTCTCCCTCTCCATCCCCCTTCCCTTCCCCTCTACCTCTCCCCCGCTTTCTCCCCACTCCCTCTCTCTTTCTCTCCCCTTCTCCCTTCCTTTCCGTGCTGCCCTTCTCTCTTCCTCTCCCTACAGCTTATCTCCCTATCTCTCTTTCCCTCCTATCTCTGAAACAGGGCGTTCCCGCATGCACCTCCAGCACTTGCGACTCCACTGTCCTGCCGTCGGACTCCACGCGGCCGCCCATGTAAGCGAGGTATTGCATTATCAGTTTTGTAGTTTCCGTCTTTCCAGCACCACTCTCTCCGCTCACCAGAATGGCCTGGCTCTTGTCCTCGTCTGTCATGGCCCTGTTTGAGAGGGAGAGAGTGAGAGAGAGAAAACGAGAGATCATAAAGTCAGCTTCAATTAAAAATCGCAATTTAACTTTGACACAGATTCAGCATTTTAATTCAAACCTCATCATATTCAGGTTATGAACAGAATGAGGTCACACTCGCAGATACTTTGTGCCGAGCCATAATTACCATGTGTCTATCTCCAAACTGTACCGACACTCACTTTCTCTCTCTGACAAGGTGCTCTACTTTCTTTCCCACATACATACCCTCAATTCTAGCCCTTTGTGTTTTCTGGAATTCATCCGAACCGATACATGCAGTGAAAGGGGGATGGACCACTATTCTGGCCGCAGACTTTCCTCGCATGAGTTAACTCTAACCCTAACCCTGACCTCAAGCAACCCTAAGCTTACCCCTCATTATAAGAAGGACTATGCTTACAGCGACCACGCTAAGAGAATGCTGACCTGAATGCGCTTTCAGCAATAGCAAACACGTGAGGGCTCAGCTCCCCAAGTTTAGCCCCTTTGTATTGTTCCATCATGGAGCTGTCATACAAATGCGGCAGCTTTGTGAAGGGATTCACTGCAATCAGGATGTTGCCCGTGTAGGTCTGCCAACGATTGAAAGAACAAAACAATAAATAAGGTGAAAAAAATAATAATTTGAAAGAAAGCAAAAATATATCCGCTTGAGTAAGGCTGCTGTGAATGGTTGAGCAAATGCTGGTTTCTGAACTTTCACTTTCATCCATCAGGAGAAAAGAAAGACTTCACTATGCCTGAAGCTCAAGTAAGCTGAGAATAACAAATTATTCATGAAAAATGGACCAAACTGTGCATAGAATGACAGAGATAAGGTAAGGTACTAGTACAAATGCAAGAAAAAACATCAACTCGAACGAATATAAAAAAAAAAAAAAAGCAAAAGCGAGTCTAAACATAAATACAACAACTGATGCAAGAACCATGATCAGACATACACAATAAAACCGATAATGACAACCTCCTGTACACAAGTCTCAAGTTATAATTACAATTCCACATTATACATTATTCCAATTACACGTTCTGGATGCAAAATGAGGCGAGAGACACACATATATTTCATCAAGTGAATATCGTGCTTCCAAATTATGCAGAACTCCGGGCTCATGCAAGTACGCCAATTTGGTCATATCATCGATTCCTCCATTTGGGGCGTCTTGGTCTTTCGGCTGCAGCCTCGACAGAGGCGTCCAAACCTGCAACCGCCCCGCCTCAAAAATGTTCATCAGTTCATCACAGAAAGGAGGACATTATGATGTTGAGTATTCATACATTACCGTCTGCCTGTCAAATTGATTATACGACAGAAAAGAATCCCAAAAAAAAAGTTGAAACTTGCATGAGAATTAATCGAAATGTACAGAAAAACACTTTTTTATACACGCGGGGTACAAGTAGAGAGCAAAAAGTTCAGCAGCAGCAGCAGCAGTCAGCCATGGCTGTGCTTAAGAGAACTGCCGCTTGAAAAAGCTCGCGAGTGACACTCCCAGTATCACAACGAATGTATACAGAAAGGAAAAAAAAAAACGGTGAAGTATGAATAGCAGAAGATTTCTCGGTCTATTTCCAACGTTAAGGACGTCAGGCTTAAGTAAGAAGGAAGGCCTTTCTCGGCGCTCCACAAAAGGCTTCTCGCCGTCACTCGGGTGACTGAGCCAGCCAGTTCTCACCTTTTCCTCCTCCTTCTTCTTCTTCTTCTTCATTGTTACTCCCCACATATCCTGCACTCCCATATCTTGTTAAGCCATTCTCTCTCTCTCTCTCTCTCTCTCTCTCTCTCTCTCTCACTCTCTCTCTCTTCCCCCACTTCTTTCCTTTTTCTCTGCAACTATTCCTTGCGAGAAGAACATCACGTGCTCTGTCTCTGGCAATTAGGCTTTGCCACGGCTGCCATACATGCATGCATGTAAATAACCTGCTCTCACTCTCTCTCACTTTTCTCCCTGCAACTATTGCTTGCGAGAAGAACATCACTTGCTCTGTCTCTGGCAATAAGGCTCAGCCATGCCTGCCATGTGTACATGTACACATACACGCATACATACCTGGATATTTACATGTATACATACATGTATACATGCGTACATGTCCATAACTGCATACATACATACATACATACATGCATGTATGGATATACATATATTGCTTTGAAGCCTCACCGTGGATGTTTCATGGCCGGTGGAGTCTTCGATTTTTTTCACTTCGGCTTTATCTCCCTTGACGTCGAGGACGATGCCCGAGGCCCACGCGCAGTTCGAGTCCTCCACCCACACGGCCGATCCGACTCCGACGTTCCCTGGAGCCTGCAAGACACAGAGGAAAAAAAAAAAAAAGGATGGCAAAAAAAGAAAGAATTATGAAACAATAAATAAAAGGTTTCAAGAATGTAATGCAACGTGTTGAGCAGCAGCAGCATGATGTTAGAGATGTTTCAATCATTCAAAAAAGCGATGGAAGAATGTCGATTTCGGATGAAAGTGTGTCACGCTCCGCTGAACCTGGACCGTATCTGGTGCAATGTTCATTGCTTATCACGCCGAAAATTGCTCTTCATGTGGAAGGTTTGCAAGATGGAAACCTCGCTTGCGATCAGTTTCCAAGCACAAACCAGGTTTTTGAGCTCTGCCTTTAGAAAATGGAGCAGTTTCACACACACACATCCTTCCGTCCTGAGACGAACTCACATACATAGTTCCAGCTCTAAATGCATCAAGAAGCACCACATCCAAGGTCTGCAGCACTACAAATATTTCCCAAGCCCTTACCATTGCGTCACCACAGCACGCTTCTCCAATCAATACGTATTCAGATTCCTCCCAAAACAGTCCCTACCACACAATAAACCTTCCAACCTTAGCTCCTCCAAAACCCTACAATCGAACAAAGGCACGCCTCCCCTCCTTTTGTCCTCCTGCAATTCTCTCTCTCAAGACGGGCGCAGATCCCTGCGACCTCTACCTCTCAAACTCCGCAATAAATTCCTGCCCTGCCCCGCCGCATCCTCCCCTCCATCCGTCTTCCCAAGAGGCGGCAGCAGCCATGGCTGCCCTCCCTCCTGCTCCCCTGCCAGCCCTCCTGCACACCTGCTCCTGCGCACGGTTCACCGCACGGTTCACCGCATGGTTCTCCGCGCGGTATTCGAAACGGCACTATTTTGGGTCAGGTATCTCAAAAGTAGAGAATTTCAAAATTTCATAAACTAGAATTGGTATCCTTATCATAGACAAAATATGATAGAAAAGAAACGCAATGTACAGATCCTTGAAATATGTCCTATATTTGATTTTTCAAATCTAAAATTCCCTAATTCAATAATCCGCTTCGCTGGACTCGTCAGGCAACCGAGAAATCAGAAATGGGCGCTATACCCCCTTTGTACTTCAAACCAAACGGACGCAGTTTGCAACCGTCCGACCTGCGGGTTTTTTGCTGGTTTTGAGAATTTTGCGCAACCGATCACCCTCATGAAAATTTTTGAATGACTGAAACAATCGAGAGCTGCCACGTCGTGGACTTTCTCAGTTTTCGGGCAGATTCCTCTGAATTTGAACTGGAACGGACTTTTTCTGGCTGCCCGAATACGTGTGGGTCACCGTACGGACAAACCGTACAATTTATTTATTTTATTTAGTTTTTATAACGTTGGAGCGCCCGCTTTGTCGGGACGCGGAGCTTGGACGGATTCGAAAAGATCCGTTGAGGGGGAAAAGGCCGACAATCAATGGAACGCAACCACTCGTTGGTTTGCCAACCATTGGCAACGATTGGCTGGGTCGCCAGGGCATGCCATGGCATGGTATCGCATCGCATCGCAGGGCATGGGGAAAAATCTATAACAGGCCCGTACTTCAAAAGTTCAAACTGTATGTCGTCTATGTTTGCATGTGGGCCCCACGGAGGCGTATTGGGGCACATGGGCGTTGGAAGTATGTTTGAGATCCGTACAATCGGACATAGAGTCGTACGGGACTTTTGTACTGTACGAAAGTAGTGTACGAAACTATACGGACGGTGTCACGTGTTGAGTGTTAGCAAGTGATGTGAATCCCTAGACCCTTTGATCGTATCGTTCATGTTGTTCATCATGGTATCATGCTTTTGGCGACTAGGTTTTAGGAAGGACATATATAAGACTATTATTTTCTGTGTCTTTGTCAACCGGAGCTTTGAGGGAAAGCATAGGATGCTTGAGCTCTTGTTCAATTTTCGAATAAAGTTTAGGGGATATATGTGTTATACCTTGAATGATTGAAATTGTTGAAAATGTCTAGGAAACGAAAGTCTCATTAAGATGAGATGGAAGAAACTGAGAGATAATAGAGCCCAGTTCAACAAAGAACACGTTGTAGATGGGCGGGCAATGGAAGGAAGCAAGGAAGGATAGTGGGCATGAGAGCAAGGGGAGCGGTCATGGGGTAGCATGCCCATGATGGAGTACCATGCCCATGATGGGGTAGTACGCCAATCATGGGGTAGCATGCTTGTAGTGGCGTAGCATGCCCATGATGGAGTACCATGCCCATGATGGGGTAGCACGCCAATCATGGGGTAGCATGCTTGTAGTGGCGTAGCATGCCCATGATTGGGTAGCATGCCCATAATGGGGTAACATTCCCATAGTGGCGTACCATGCCCATGATGGCGTAGGATGCCCATGATATTGTAGCATGTCCACGATTTGGTACCATGCCCATAATGGGGTACCATGCCTTGAAGTGGCTAGTTTAGAGGATGACATGGGGGTGTAGCAAATTGAAACATATTCAAAGAGTTATTCCCTCAACTTTAAATCCTCCAACCAAGACAGAAGGTTCTGACCCAAAGTTGAAAAGGGAGCAGCATTGTTGGCAAAAAAAATATAAATGGGTTTGTGTGTGTGTGTTTTCACATCACTTTCATATACAAACCCCTAAGCATCCTAAAGCCTAATTCACCTCTACTCATGTGTAGAGATGAGAGCATTCCACATATCAAAGGGGCGTGGTGGCATATAATTTGTTAGTGCAAAGGGGACTCTAAGAAGAATAAACACATGCCCGGATGAAACTCAAAACTTTTCTTCACTTCCTTGGGCCACATACCGCTTCCCTTGCAATATGCCTTCTCATCTAGCCCTCGCCATGTTTCGCACAGCGGAAACTAAACGCGCCACCTACAAGAACACTTCTTATGGTCTTGGCTCCTTCAGACTCCATGCTCCTCCAATAGTCTCCTCTTTTGGAGCGACACACCCCCCATACAATGGTCGCCTCCACTCATCCGCCACGCCAACCTAACACAAGGACTCAACATGAAAAATGACACAACAATAAGGAGAAAGCTCACGGCCCTAAAACTCCTTAATAATCATAAATGTAATACAAGCTCCTTAAGAAATCTACATAATTCCTTTATGCTAGATTCTCCTCCTCACATGAGCACTATATTATCTTCTGATAAATATCTTACACCCAAAATACTATAGCCAAGCACTTCATGCCTCCTGTAGCGAAACGCTATACATGTGTTGTATGGCCTAGTACTTACATCCGCGGTTGCCTTTTAATGGTAAAGCACTGGTGTGGGTACCGGGAGGTCTTGTGTTCAAACCTTGCAGTTGGCAGGTTTGTTACATTGGTATCAGAGCCAGTGCCCGGTATTTGTAATCCACCCTAAAAACACCGTGATCTCTGAGCATGGTACGGAACCCGTTCCTTAGTGGCCTGAGGGGCTAAGGCCGTAGTCCATGTGTTGAAGGAGCTTGAACGCTGCTCGTGAAAACCCTTGAGTGCGCTCGAGGACGAGCCCGGTTTAGGTGGGGAGGAATGTAGCGAAACGCTATACATGTGTTGTATGGCCTAGTACTTACATCCGCGGTTGCCTTTTAATGGTAAAGCACTGGTGTGGGTACCGGGAGGTCTTGTGTTCAAACCTTGCAGTTGGCAAGTTTGTTACACCTCCAAAAACTCCTCTACCTCAACACATGAGGGACACACCACCTAACGCCTTCACTAAAGCTTAGCATGATGAGAGATAGTTCTTTCACGACCTTGCTACTCAAGGTTAGACTCCTCTAGGCCTCAGCCTTCGCATAATATTCCTAAAAAACAAAGGTCCAGTAACATAACATCCAGAGGGAGTGAGTGAGTGAGAGGGCCAAGCTTGTTCAACGGCAGCCAACGTGACGTGACCACCACTGTCACATCACGGCCGCACTAGCAAGTGTATGCATTCAACAGCCAGCGTCCAACAGCAAACTACGCGACCTCACATAAACCAATGCCAGCACCGACCTACGCTAGGCGTTCCGTACTGTTCTGCCGCTCATCCGTACACGTCTGCCGCCCTGCAAACCCTGACCTCGGTCCCTTTCCCTTTCAAGTTGTCCTCGTCAAAACTGAAGGCCCACTGAGGATCCACGTGGCTCCTTCTCATTTGCTGCCGACATCTCAAATCTCTCGATATTGCGCGAACCCATGCGTCAGCATAGCGATGCGAGGCGGCGTCGCTGTCTATGTTTGTCGCGACAATAATGTAAACGTAGCCAGTCAGCCTCGCGCACCAAAATCTGCAGCGTCCGTACATTTCAGCGTTGTCGTTACAATCACTCGCGTCGATGCGGTCCGCGACATCGATTCCAGGCGCATTCCAGCACCTTTGGTACAATCTAAGCCGAAGCCATCCTTAGACTTACCGTACCGTGCCCTAATGATAGGAGCACCACCCATGTTCGGTCTAGACCAAACATGATCATCCATGCATAGACACTGTCACTGTGACCTGTACCACATTGTACATTCTACACCAACACATTGATCTCCCGGACAACATACATGCGAGGAACGAAGTACCAACACTTAGATGTACCCTATACATCAACATAATACACAAGTTAGGGTTCAACCTGCACCCTGAACCTGAAAAATTTGAGACCTATAGGGGCACTGCGGCTGAAACGGAAAATGTGCTTCTCTCTCTTTCTCTCTCTCCCTCCCCTTCCCACCCACTCACTGGGCAGTCAAAAACTTCTAGAGATCAGTCCTGCACCCAAACAAGGAGCCGCTACTTCCAGAGTACGACGGAAGATCTACTCCAATCATACATTAATCAAAAGCACAACCTTAATTGTTAGGATTAGAATTTATCTTCAAAGATTTAGGGTTTTACAACCTCCTCCACGTTGGTTCGGGGTTGAAGGATGGGGCTAGGGTTAGGATTAGGACTCGAGGTAGAGTATTAGGGTTATCCGGAGTCCGAGGGCTCACCGGGGGGCCGCCCGGTCGGCGTCCAATGCACGGCACGGGCTATCGGGCGGTAGCGCGGAAGGACAATCTTGGCCCAGCGCGGAATGCGTTCCCGCTCTCCCGCTCGGCCGACGGCGCCGAACCGGCGAGGGCGCTGCATGCGCTGATTGATTGCGACGTTTGATGGAACCGCGCTCTCCATCTCGACTGACGGCGCCCGCCTGAGCGCTGCGCCGAACCGGTGAGGGCGATGCATGCAACTGATTGATTGCGACGTTTGATGGAAGCGCTCTCCCACTCCCTCTCCCTCACCCTCTCCCTCTCCCTGTCCCTCTCCCTTTCACGCCCACTCCCCCTCTCCCTCGCCTTCGCCTTCGCCTTCGCCCTCACCCTTTTCCTTCCCCCCCTGCAGCCATGGCGGCAAATGCCGTCGTGTTGCGGGACGAGATTTTTTATGTGGCGGAGGAGCAGTAAGTAGAGGGAGGGGGGATAGGGAGAGAGAGACCAGGAGAGTGAGGGAGAGTGGGAGGGATAGAGGAGGAGGGGAGGGAAGGAGGGAGGCGGAGAGAGAAAGAGGGATAGGAGGGACGGACGGAAAGCAAAAAAAATAATTATAATTGAAAATATAATTTCAGGATCTGTTTCAGGGTTCAACTTCCGGTTCATGTGCGTAAAAAAAAATTAGGAACGGGTTGGAATGTTGTATTTAGGGTTTGCATTGCAACTGAGAATGCAATGGTGTTGAATGCAGAGTCGAAAGAGTCATATTTGGAGCAGGCGGCGATGGCGAACGCAACTTAACCATGGAGGAAGAGCAAGACCTGCAAGGTCAAAATGATTGTACCAGCACTGACATGAGGAGATATAAGTGTCTAATCTTTTTGAACAAAGTAACACGGAATGTAAATAGAATATGCGAAATTCAACCTTTTCGAATTGGAGCAAGTGGACTAGCTGGAGAATGTCTGTCATGGTTCCATTACCAATTCCATATACGTTGGGCGAAGTTGAAGCTTTCAAAATGAAATGCGTGAACTTGCTATTGATATGTTTTTGAAGGAGAATGCAGAAATTTATGACAAAGTTCATCAGGCCAAAGACCACATCTGGAATTACATGCAGTTGGGATCGTTCGTTCTGTTCACAACTCTGTACATCGTGGTTTTGTATTTGCAAGCGAACTCATTACTCACTTACGAGATTTCTACTTCTCATCAAGCCCTACTTCCTCCGGTGAGAATTTCCTCACATGCTTCGCCGATATTCACAGGGTATTATTTTCGGAATTTTTTTTCTGTCTCTTTCTTTCTGTCAATACCCTTGTCCTTTTGCAACTCCCTTGGCTCCCTCTCACTGGTCTGCCACGCCTCCCTCTTTCCCTCTCCTTTCCTTGTCATGTCATCTTTCTCTCTCCTTACTTCATATGGCAATGGAAACCATATACTCCTTCAATTTTTTAGTAAGATCCTTGGAAACCCTGAACAGCTACATATCAAACATTTGACCAGTCGAGAAAACCTCGAATCTTCACTGTCATGCATGAAGGCTGGATGATGCACCAGAAGGAGTTATTGCTCTTCAGGCTTATAACTTGGGGAGGTGGAAGTGACTTGGGAGGGGAAGGTGGCGTAAATCCTAATGTCAACCTTTTTTTTATTCATTGAGTGTACGGTATGAAGTAGTTTACGGTGTCTGCTTGCAGGGCGCAAGTGGAACTGTTCCAGTCATATTTTCCGACGGCCCTTCCGAAATATACGATTGGCTAAATGAATCGTTCATTCAGGTTTGCTGGATCTTTTCTCCCTCTTTCCCTCTTAATTTTTTTCCCTACATGTGTTTTTCTATCGTCCTTTGTGATACGCATAGACTCGTTTTTTATCTTTTATTCTCTGGGGACTTGAGGATTGATGAGATTCTAAGATGAGTTACGTGGGCACGAGCTGCAAGATCAAGATTCGACTGGCAAAGATTAGGGTTGGGTCTGCATGATTAGATTTGGCGTGTCATATTTTGACTATTGAAGTTCCTGAAATGTGTGGGTTTGGCGTGCAGACGGTGTGGGCGGATCCATTATGCGGCAACGGCATCTGCGAGTCGCCGACGGAGCACGTACAGTTCGGACGGTTTGGCTGTTTGGCGGACTGCGGCAAGTTCGCGAACACAACAAGGGTCGTGCTCAGCCTCTCTAACGACTTCGCGTCGCCGCAGGAGCAGGCTGCCACCTCATGGAACCTCTGCATGTCGCGCCCCGTCGGGCTCTGCTGGTGAGGCTGCTACTCGTCAACCCTGCTGCAGGGAGTCAGAGCAAGTAGAAAGAATGTGTGGATTGGACTAGAGTTATTACGGGAATGTGTTTCAAAATTTCGTTGAGCTGCGGACAGATTTGGAACTTCTATTCACCGCGACCTACTCTCCCCTATCTCCTTCCCCGCTCTCTCAGCTCTTTTGATCTTTCCCGTATCTCTCTCTCTCTTTTTTGTTCCTCTTTCTCTCCCTATCCAGCTCTCCTCGCTCACTTCCTTTTCCTCTCCCCTCGTCCAGTCCTCCCCTTCTCCTCTCCCTTGCCCTCTTCCCGTTCTCCCCTCTCCCTCTCCAACTTATTATCATTTTCCCCTCTCCCCTCGCCTTCGCCCCACGCCCCTAGCCCTCCACCCTTCTCCCATCTCTCCATCTCTCTCTCCCCTCTCCCCTCTCCCCTCTCCCCTCTCCCCTCTCCCGTCTCCCCTCTCCCCTCTCCCCTCTCCCCTCTCCCCTCTCCCCTCTCCCTCTCCCTCTCCCTCTCCCTCTCCCTCTCCCTCTCCCCTCCCCTCTCCCCTCTCCCCTCTCCCCTCTCCCCTCTCCCCTCTCCCTCTCCCCTCTCCCCTCTCCCCTCTCCCTCTTCCCTCTTCCTCTTCCCTCTTCCCTCTTCCTCGTCCCTCGTCCCTCTTCCCTCTTCTTCCCTCTTCCCTCTTCCCTCGTCCCTCGTCCCTCGTCCCTCGTCCCTCGTCCCTCGTCCCTCGTCCCTCGTCCCTCGTCCCTCTTCCCTCTTCCCTCTTCCCTCTTCCATCGTCCCTCGTCCCTCGTCCCTCGTCCCTCGTCCCTCGTC